>JARQOD010000008.1:35048954-35155829 GCA_033576555.1 Oophaga sylvatica
TGGTGACAGCAACAGTAAGACAGATGTAAACATGGCATAATGGCTCATCTCTCCCCTCTCTGATCTTCCCCCTCGTTCCTTTGGGGTATTTGCAGCTTAATTACAAATGAGAATAAACAGAGAGAAAGTGGAGGAGAGGCAGCGCCCGCTGTATAACGGCAGCGTGTCCCTAGGGGGGCCCCATGTTAGGATGCGAGGGGATGCTCTGCCACTCAAAGCTTACACACACTAATGAATATTGACTGCTCTCTTTTGCCTGACAGATTCCTCTCGGGTCCATGTGTGAGGATGGAGGGGAGACCAACCCTGTGGAAACTTGGCACTACCTCCCATCAATACTTCAATTAGCCGAGTGGCCTCAATTGCAGGATGGTATTAAGGAGTTAAAGCAGAAATTATTATGAATGAGTGGACTGTGGTCAGGAAAGTGGACATATGTGTTTTCGATTTCTCTAAGCGGCCCCTTTTCCCAGAGCAGTTTCACGTAATACATGTTATATAAGTCTATACTGAGCCAGATTGGAATCAAATAAAGTATAGAGTGACATGTATGTTATCTACGTCAGGCTGCTGATGTTTCATTTTTGAGAGAGTAACGGCTGTCAAATAACGGCAGCTTCAAGCTTACTTCTTCTCCTAAACTTACTTCTTCTCCTAAACTTACTTCTTCTCCAAGCTTAGTTCTCCTAAACGTACTTCTCCTAAACTTACTTCTTCTCCAAGCTTACTTCTTCTCCAAGCTTACTTCTTCTCCTAAACATACTTCTTCACCTAAACATACTTCTTCTCCTAAACTTTTTCTCAAGCTTACTTCTTCTCCAAGCTTACTTCTTCTCCTAAACATACTTCTTCACCTAAACATACTTCTTCACCTAAACTTACTTCATCTCCTAAACTTACTTCTTCTCCTAAATGTACTTTCTCCTAAATTTACTTCTTCTCCAAGCTTACTTCTTCTCCTAAACTTACTTCTTCTCCTAAACGTACTTCTTCTCCTAAACTTACTTCTTCTCCAAGCTTACTTCTTCTCCTAAACGTACTTCTTCACCTAAACTTACTTCATCTCCTAAACTTACTTCTTCTAAATGTACTTCTCTTAAATTACTTCTTCTCAAGCTTACTTCTTCTCTAAACTTACTTCTTCTCCTAAACTTACTTCTCCTCCTAAACTTACTTCTCCTAAATGTACTTCTTCTCCAAGCTTACTTCTTCTCCTAAACTTACTTCTTCTCCTAAACTTTCTTCTTCCCCTAAACATACTTCTTCTCCTAAACATACTTCTTTTCCAAAACTTACTTCATCACCTAAACTTACGTCTTCTCCTAAATTTACTTCTTCTCCTAGAACTCCAGAATATTGCCATAAATTCAAGACTGGATCATGAATGGTTGGAGCAAGGGTGTACTTATTATAGAGACGAGAGAGGGTCGATTCCAGGTTGGTCTGGCCCCTGTTGCTTGTGGTGAGACCCTGAACAGAGATGTACTATCTACAGGTAGTAGAAGTATTTGGAAATGTACCCAAAAATGATACTGGGGCGCCAAGTGGTTGGGAGTTGTGTGATGGTGTCAAGAAGCAGCTAAATGGGGACTCATTTTTATCTTCGTTTGGGAGGTTCTTAAATATGAACCTTACACCTATTTGGAGAGCCAAATCTATGCTTGGTGGAGCCCTAACCACTTTACCTTCCACCCTACACAACTTACCCTAAAAAAACTACACCCATGTGGATTCATAGAAAGCAATTTACTAATATCTGCCAGCTACAGGGATTGGGGTAACGTGAAGCTTGAGGAGCCTAATGCAAAATTTCCAACAGGACCTTCAACTAACATGGGTCTTTAGTAGTGTTGTTCTTCTTCTATGGGCCAAAGGGACATTTTGGCCCCCCTAGACTCCAGGGTTCTGATTGGACTGTAATCCCTGCACCCACTATAGTTATGCCCCTACTATGTCTATAAACTTAACCCTAAATTAATGTTTCAATAAGTGACGCAGAGAGTCTTGTATGGACTAGAGTGCGACTTACTTTGGAAATCGCATTGGAGAAAAAAACATTGGTTGCAAATTTATTTTTATGAATATAGTTCTAGAAATTGCATTTCCACTGACCACTGGTCCTAAAATGTCTGAGAAATGGTTCTCTTGTTAGCCATGCAGGGTGTGAAGTCCCATTGATCTCGATGACCACAAGGATTTCTCTTTTACTACCTTGGCCCAATAGCATCACAATAACTTTCTCTCTCATAGAAGAACCTCATCACTGCATATAATATTGAGTATTTTTATTTTCACAGGTGCTTTACCGGCCCCAAATTATGGTGTAATTCTCACTCGAATGTGACAATAAAGCATATATATGCCAGGCTTGGAAAAAATTTTTTATGATCTCTAAGGCTATGTTTATGAGTTAAACTCAAAAACGTGAGTTTTTCATGTAAAGACTAATGACCACTTTGAGGAACTCTCCTGTTTGCGGAAGTTTTTCTTTTCCTGAAAAGGTTTTGAAGAGTTTTGCAAGAAAGTTTTTCCTGAAGCGTGTTTAGTTTGGAGAGGTATCCTTTTCCTAGAAGTCTCTTGCACTCTATTTTTTATTTTTCCAGCTATTCTTCAAAGTCTCTTCGGGAGAAAAAAACGCTAAACAATTCATCATATGAAAAGAAAAAGTGGATTTCCCATAGAAATAAATGTAAGAGTTTTCCAAGAGTTTTTGAAGCAGTTTTTGAGCATGAGGATCTGCTAAGAAAAACTCCTAAAAAATCTCAGTGTGAACGTAGCCTTTGCATTTGAAGCTCAATAATAAGGTCCCATGAATAATGAGTCTATTAATAACTGTCCAAATAGATCATCTTAAAAAAAATAATGAAAACACTTCAAAGATTTGTTTGTCTGATCTCCTCAGCTTTCGTTTGCAGAACTACTTTCTCAAGGCTTCATTGATGAAGGAGAGGGTGACACCGGAGCTGTGTAACGCCTTTTCCCTTTCACATATTGAGCCTTCACACACAGATCAATGGAGATTATTCAACCAATTTAAGGCCTTGGCTCACACACAACATATCTCACAAGATCCATAACCTTCCAAGGGCTCAAAGAAATTTACGTGATAACTATACATGGTGCCTTCACCCCATCCGGCTCCTTGCAGCTGACCTGTCACCACTATGTCTCACAGCTGCCCAGTGACACCAATGGACCCATTAAATGTAGGAAATATTTGTAGAATCAGTTTCTTTATTACCGGATCAGACATCTCTACTCATGGCACCATCTACAGACTTTTATTAGGACCTCCACATGAAAAGGTCCTCCTTTTTCTGAGACTTAATTTCTATCGTTGACTCTATTCACACTCATCATTTTGTGTCACCAGGTTTATATTGTCCCCGAATAAAATAGTCTGCATAGTGACAAATAACGGAAACCTAAGGGTATGTTCACACAATGTCTTTTTCAGGTGGGCCTGCCCCAAAACCGCCTGAAAAAGCACTTTGAAAAAGCCCAGAATAATGATTCTATGTGAAAACAGCTTGCTGTTCATAGGTTCAGTCTCTTAAGCGTCTTTTAACAGTTTCATGTTTCCAAAGACGACAAGTGGTTAAATCAAGTGATCTGTCCAATCTTCAGGCATTTTCCACTTGGAAAATACCAAAAAACAGTACAATAGTAGTCAATGGGAAGGCTTAAAAGATGCCTGGAAAATGCTCGGGCGTCTTTTTGATAGCTTTGACATTGGTTTTGCTTGCTTTATTCATTGTTAAATGGAGTTTAAAAAAAAAGCCACCGGAAAACACCAGTAAAAAGATGCCCTGTTTGACAGCTCCTCAGTGTCCCTCCTCCCTGCTGAGATCTCAAACTGCTCAGTACAAGCTGCCGCTGTCAGTCAAGCTGGGTGTACAGAGACTGAATACACTTGGACTCATGAGCTCTCCCACATCATAAAATACACATTTAAATAAAAGGATTATACAGACAGTCTGACATGGATTTTCAAAGTAAGTGCACCAGCCTCATCAGGTCTAACATACCTACTAACCTAACTCATTTGGATATATTTTCATTTTCAGGATGTAAAGAAGAATGTTCTCGTTTACTGACAACAAGCAAATATTTTGAAAATGGTGAATTCAAATATAAAGTATATTAGAAACGTGTAGAATATTTTATTATACTAGTGATTAATGGGGATCTGTTGTCAGGGTTCATGTATATCTGGTTCACACTGCACACAAAGCGCTATAGCAGTCCTGTATGAGGAGAAGGGGTTAATGCCGATCTGTCTTATCCCGTGGTGATCGGGGATTACTCTTTACCTGTTTAGTTATGAAGATTAATCAATAAAGATTTAATTATGTTGTTATAACCTCTGGCCTCCTCCATCAGGGAGCTGCCAAATAACATTGTGTCTGTAGGAGTCCAAGGGAGGGCAAAATGGCGCTAGGATCACTCCAGAATTACAGATATAGACAGGCTGCCATGTTACTCAATGCACGATTAATATTCATCACTATTCCCCTAACACTCTCCTCAGTATTGTGCTGTAGGGCTGATACCTGCTGCCGCCATGTGTAATGGAGACTCCAGCCATGTGACGTGTATTATTATTATTATCATAGCGCCATTTATTCCATGGCGCTTTATATGTGAGGAGAAGTATACACAATAAATACAAGTACAGTAATCTTAAACAATACAAGTCACGACTGGCACAGGAGGAGAGAGGACCCTGCCTGCGAGGACTCACAATCTACAATGACCTGCCTATGTTTCCCAGGACCAGAGTATAATAATGGCAGTAATGAGTATTGTTGGAATATGTTTGGTGTAACAACTCCATTCCTGTCTGTGAGTGTTTAGTTGCTAGATTTGTGTGCTGTGTAAATAGTTAAAAAAAAAAAAAAAACACTCCCAGAGGCTCACACAGGGAGAGCATGTGACTGTATTTCCTGTTTCCTGTGTCTGTGTATGAGAGAAGCAGCCTGCTGTAGATGCTGCACAGATACAGACACACAAATGATTTATTCCTGATCTATTAAGCTTATCATTTATTGCTCCTGAACAAAGAAGCTCTGTTGTCACACGCTTGGAGAGTATCCTGAATAATCCGCTGCCAACAAGTATAATAGATCAGTCCTTTCTAGTAACGGAGTATAATAATGGAAATGAGGTGTATAATGGGTTAATCCTTCATAGACCGGAGTATAATAATGGCAGTGATGAGTATAATAGATCAGTCCTTTCTAGGACCGGAATATAATAATGGCAGTGATGACTATAATAGATCAGTCCTTCCTAGGACCGGAGTATAATAATGGCAGTGATGACTATAATAGATCAGTCCTTCCTAGGACCGGAGTATAATAATGGCAGTGATGAGTATAATAGATCAGTCCTTCCTAGGACCGGAGTATAATAATGGCAGTGATGAGTATAATAGATCAGTCCTTCCTAGGACCGGAGTATAATAATGGCAGTGATGACTATAATAGATCAGTCCTTCCTAGGACCGGAGTATAATAATGGCAGTGATGAGTATAATAGATCAGTCCTTCCTAGGACCGGAGTATAATAATGGCAGTGATGAGTATAATAGATCAGTCCTTCCTAGGACCGGAGTATAATAATGGCAGTGATGAGTATAATAGATCAGTCCTTCCTAGGACCGGAGTATAATAATGGCAGTGATGAGTATAATAGATCAGTCCTTCCTAGGACCGGAGTATAATAATGGCAGTGATGAGTATAATAGATCAGTCCTTCCTAGGACCGGAGTATAATAATGGCAGTGATGAGTATAATAGATCAGTCCTTCCTAGGACCGGAGTATAATAATGGCAGTGATGAGTATAATAGATCAGTCCTTCCTAGGACCGGAGTATAATAATGGCAGTGATGAGTATAATAGATCAGTCCTTCCTAGGACCGGAGTATAATAATGGCAGTGATGAGTATAATAGATCAGTCCTTCCTAGGACCGGAGTATAATAATGGCAGTGATGAGTATAATAGATCAGTCCTTCCTAGGACCGCAGTATAATAATGGCAGTGATGAGTATAATAGATCAGTCCTTCCTAGGACCGGAGTATAATAATGGCAGTGATGAGTATAATAGATCAGTCCTTCCTAGGACCGGAGTATAATAATGGTAGTGATGTGTAAACCTGTAACTCACTGATTCTTACCTTGGATGGTGCGCTTAAAAAACGCTTTGCATGCCTCACAAGATGCCACCCCATAATGATATCCGGATGCCGTGTCGCCGCATACCAGGCACAGTCGCTTGGGGACAGACCTCAAAACACATTGCATGGTGGGGTCGTCACTCAGAGATGGGGGGCTATCAACAAAAAGCTTCTCCCCATTATCAGAAAATCCAAGCAAAGCAATGGGAGAATCCAGTCCTTGAGACTGTCCTCCTACAGACAGTCCATAGCTGCTGCTGGTGTCCGACATGCCCCCGGGACTAAAATATCCCCGGTGTCCATCTGTAGGGTCGGGCTGGTTGGCTCAGCTTTAACCTGAAGGTTCAGATTGTGTGATATCCCACAAAGAAACCTGAAAGAGAAAGGATGAGGGTCATCAAGCGTCATCCATGTGTTTTCATTCCAAAATATAGTAATTATTGGATCTGCATTATTTTTAGAAAAAAAAATTAGATTTTTTTTTAAGGTTTTTGTTTCATGTAATTCACACGTGTGGTTTCCTATGATTTTTTTTTCATCCCATTGATAAGACAATGTGAACATGTATTAAAAACCGATCACAACTAAACCATGTTGTTGCTGGAGAAAAAAAGCAAGGAACCCCCCAAAAATCGATGTGTTAAAAAGACACCCAGTGTGATAAAATACCACAAAAAAAGTGTTTTGCTTTTTTTTTTAAAATATTTCCCCACTGACGTGCAACCAACATCTGTCCACAGTGCTCATGGCTGCAAAAAAGCTAGTAAAAATGGCAGGAGAAACACCTAAAAAAATGCAGACTTCCTTACAGTGCTGTAAGTGGAACCGCTGTAAGGCTATGTTCACATCTTTACTGAGTTTTTTTGGAGCAGAAATTCCAATTTTTTAGGGCAGATTTGGAAAGTTTCTGCTCTAAAAAAATCCTTAAAAACCCCTTCATTGTGAACACACCCTTAGGTGTATGTTTTGTTTATTTAGACTGATAAGTCGTATATGGTTTTCTAAAGAAATCCATGAGGTTTTAGACAAGTAACCCAATTCATCATTTGCACTTTTTTTTTTTTTTTGTCACTTTTTTTTGTCTCAGGGTATTTGCTAAAGTTTTTGCGCCAAATTCATCAACAGGTGCAAGCAGTTCATGAATTTTGCGTAAATTTGAATATGGTCTTTATCGCTACTTTAGAATTCTTCTAGTGTAAAAAAATCCCACGTTTTGCAAAATATGGTAAAAAAAAAGTGCAAAAAATTCTGGCATACATAAAATCACTTCAGTTTCAGACTAGGAGTGCATTTGCACAAAATTTTTGCAACGTTTCAAAGAGTCGCAATTGATTAATCAGGCGACAACGCCTGGAAACCCCTAAACCACACTGATAATACCGAACATTAAAAAACTAATAGAACAGGCGAATAAATAAAAAAGTGACTTCAAAAAAGGCGCAAATGAAAAGATGAACATGACAAAAAAAACATAAAAAGATAGACAAAAAAAGGAGCAAAAGCAATGATGACTCATCCCCATGGTTTTAGATTAGACCATCTTTTACAAGGGTTTTTCATGATGTTTTTAAAAGGTATTTTGAAGCTTTTTTTCCCCACTAGGTTTTTTTTTTTTCGTAGCTTTTCCGACTGAACAGTGTCAACTTTGGAGAGGATTCTGTGCATAACACCAGCCTTAATGAACCGGGGCCTGTATGTTTACTATGGGGCCTGTAGAGACGGAGCAAGAGGCAGAGATTCTCATGCTGCGCCCCCTTAGACATAACACAGTGAGGAAAATTTACCCAAACGGCCTAAAACAAAAGCAATCTTTGTTACCCGTAGCAACCAATCACAGCCCAGCTTTCATTTCGCCAGAGCTGTTTTAGAAATGGAAGCTGTGCTGTGATTGGTTGCTAGGAGACCGTTTTTGTTTTGGAGAGTTTTTGATAAATGAGACTTCGTTTTACCTGAAATACTCCTACTGAGTGTTCATAGTGATTGTCCCACATAAAGCAGCCATATGATAAATGATGAATATATGGGAATTTATTGTTTGGGTCTATAGGTGTCAACAGAAGTTTCAACAAATGCAACTTTATCACTATTCTCGAATGCTTTGTGTGAACAGGGATGTGCAGGGTGGTATCATCTCATCTATCCTCTCCATTAATTACATTATATCTAGGCCTTTACCGTATGTAGATAAGAAATTAAAGGAACCTTGGGCCGTAGGGTATGGCGGACCCCACACAACCTCATGATTGTCTGCGGTCAGCAGACCCCATTCCAATGGGAGTTGACAGAGAGGAGGAGGAAATGATAATGATAGCAGGGAAGGAGTCAGACCCCATTATAAGAGCTGACATGAAAGGAGAACCTGTTTCTCGCCTTCTTCCCCTGACATCTCGATCAATACCGCTCAATGGCCTTTGAAAGAGATGCTTAACATAGATTCTGTCCATTTGACTGTCGGCCCCCCTGGAGAATATTTGGAGGTAGGGACAGGAACCGCCTAATCTCTCAGAACATCACAGCCCCCATTTTGTTTATATGATCGGCCACACGTCATTCCTTCTCAGCTACGATGAAATCAGTACTAGGACTGATCGGCGGGACCCCCCGGACCACCGCCCGCAGATACCTTAATATTATATTGTTTATCATCAGATAGAAATTCTTTGGGAACGGGGCTCATTACATTTCTGTACGTTGCCAACACCTGACAGTGTCCAGTGGTGGGCGCCATATTTTTCAATGGGTGTATATTCTTTGGGAGGTGCGATGTGTAATGCTAGACATATCCGACAGCTGGCGGTAAATCTACCCAAGTCAAGAGAAGGGGGCCACACAAAGATCAAATTGGGTCTCCTGTTTGATGACATTTTTTGACACCTAGACATTAAAGGGGTTGTCTGGTTATTATGCTTTGCTTATATAGCGCCATCATATTCCGCTTTGCTTCACGGACGTTATCATTGCTGTCCCCAATAGGGCTCACAATCTAAATTCCTTATTGGCATGTCTGGTAAAGATAAGTGATCACCTAATCGCTGGATAGGTGGAGGTCCAACAACTAGGATCCGCACTGATCAGCAGAACGGGACACTTTTATCCCCATTAGAATATCAGCATCAGTGGGCTCCAATTATTGTGTACGGGACTGCTGAGCACAGCGCTCGGCATTTTCAGCAGTCCCATAGTGAAGGAATGGAGCATTGGTCAAGAATATGTTCTGACTCTCAATTCTGATAGGGATAAAAGTGCCCCGTACTGCCAATCTATAGCGGTCCCAATCTATATCAACGGAATCCGCTGACCGATGTGTATGGGGGGGCCACCTGAAAAATGTCGCTTGAGGAGAGAAGGATCCGGCCTGTTCGATTACCGATCATTTTTTCCAGCATTAAGATAAGCTGCTGGCAGAGGAATCTAGCAGAAGCTCCCTCACAACACATGGATGCTCGACCGAACACCCCTGTGTATGGGGAAGTTGGGAGAGATAGCTGTCAGTCAAACGATCGTACCACCAATAGCTATCCATTGTGTATGGGGGGGGTGTAAGCCTTCCTCCTCCAGCTGGTGGTATTCACAAGGAGTAACAGTAGCCCCCTTTACCGAGCCATGTTTTGACATCTAGGACACGACTGGTGTCTGGTGGCCTGGTGTCACGTGACTTCCAATTCTCATTTCCAAGCTTCCATGCTTCTTTTCTGTAGACGGGAGTCCTGCACCTAATACCAAATAGATGGGAGAAGATTTGGGACCCTCTACCCACAGGCCCTGTAGCAGCTGAATGCGTTTTCTAGAATTAAATGGTAGCCAGAAACAATTTTTTTTCACTTTTTAGTTGTCTGGGTGAAAAGCAATCAGAATTGTACTAACGAGGAGCAAGAAACCCAAAGCAGCCGTCTACAGATGGGCATGTTTTTCTTTTTAAGAAACTCTGGTTTGGCTAACAAGTCTTGTTAAACAGTCTGACATTGATTACGAGAATTGCCACCTCCTATAGATGTCACTAGAGAGCCAGCATGCTTCTTCTTGGAGGAGAGCTCATTTGCATACCATTTTCCCAGGGAGCATTGCTTGGCCCATTATTCTTTCTACTCCACCTGGGTGGGGAGGGGGTTCCACAAGAAAAACAGTAGCCCCCTATGTGAAGTATCTCACTCCTCAAATATTCTGTTGACCACTCTGGATACGTCCATTATAAAACCAGAGTCTCGAGTCAATATCTGAAACTCCTGATTTTCCCGGTCAATATTTTAAAGGGAATGTTTACATTCTGAAAGTAAAAAGCCATTTTGTAAAATGAATCAATATTCTTAAAATGGGTTATCTGCCTTTGGGGACTTTTTTATGTTAACATGTATTTTGGGCAAAAAAAAATATTTTTATAATTGGGTTTCGTTAAAAATTTTTGCACCATTTGGCTTCTACAGCCTCCGCGTTCCCCACTCCAATGCTGACCGCAGAATGAGCTAATTGAGAATCTATCAGTGAGCTTGTTCGGATGGTATGACAGGAGAGTTTGTAACTCTTATCTATTTTTTTTTCTAAGCTGAGCTTTGCAATACAAGAGGCAGAATAAATATTCCTGACTTCTACTATAGGGACGTTTAGTGGAATGCATCAGATCATTGCTTAACTAGCAATTCCACCATATACGCTCCTGCACTTAGGAACAGTGTGAAGGAGCTGTGAATCTATTGACCTGTCTACCATGGGAAATCACATTCACTGAACAGCAGCCAGGAGCATCCAAATGAGATCCAGACTACAGACAGACATAAGGAAGGCCATCGATTGATTGGAGCAACGTTTAAAGGCGATCTCCAGACTCGCCCTGACAGCACAAGTCCTTTTTCTGTCCTTTTTCCTGCTGACGGTGTCTCAACGTCTTACCCCCACTGTCATGATTTCCTAGTGTGCTTGTGATGGGCTTGTGCTATACACCCAGCAGCCGATCAGAACAAGCAGAGCTGCAGTGTAAAGCATGGACAGAGCCGGAGTCGGAGCCTCTGAAACAGCGAACAACACAGACAGAAGAGGGTCCCTGTGCAAGAACAAAACGTGCAGTCCAATAGTTCATCATAATGCACAATACCTCCTGCTTTGGAGGTAGAAGTGGGCCCCCTTACCTCTAGGACCCCTGTGTGTCTGCACAGGTTGCACCAATGATACGTCCGCCCATGCAGGTAAAGTCAGGTCACTGGGACGCTAACATTACCATAATAAGTTTCTAAAAATTCCTAAAATCCTAAAAGGAGTCACACTGTCACCACAATCTCATCGTTAGGCAGTTCTATAATACGCTCCCAGAATGGCAGATTTTTACATGGGACCTGGAAACAGACCGGCGCACATCTGTTTTCCCCTCTAAATCCCCCATATACAGTAATGGGTGAAAGTGACCAACCTTTCCTGGCTTGTCCTCCACTTGGCAGAGAAGGAGGCACAAGTCCTCCATTCTCCTGATGTTTGGGGTCACAGCTAAAGGCCACCAGTGACAGGGTTTTTAAGAACTAGGTAATAACCGTGAAAAGGTAAAAAATGACAGAATGACCTGAGGATGGGCGAGGACAGATCAAAGCGATAGATGAAATGAGATAGATATTAGATTGACTGATAGATAACTGGACATATAGTTCTTACAGGGCAGATAGATAATAAGATAGATAAGTATTAGATAGATAAGAGATGAGTAGTCAGAAAAAACATAACATGGATCGATAGATGGATAAATAAAGATACTAGACTGATAAATATTAGATTAATAAATATTAGATGGATATATAAATATTATAAAGATCTGTAGATAGATGGGTAGATATTTGATAGGTGTATATTAGATGGATATATATTAGATTATTAATAAAATAAATAGTAGATATATAAATAGATATTAGTTGGCTGTAAAGATAAATATTAGATATATTGATAGAGAAATATTAGATGGATTGATAGATGGATATATGCATTAAATAGATCTATAGATAGTAGGATCGATAAATAGATAGATAATAGATAGATAGATAATATTAGATAGATAATAGATAGATGATATTAGATAGATAATAGATAGATGATATTAGATAGATAATAGATAGATGATATTAGATAGATAATAGATAGATGATAATAGATAGACAATAGATATATAGATAATAGATAGATGATATTAGATAGATAATAGATAGATGATAATAGATAGACAATAGATATATAGATAATAGATAGATGATATTAGATAGATAATAGATATATAGATAATAGATAGATGGATATTAGATAGATAATAGACATCTCGCTATCACATCCTCCCGCCGTGTTCCCTGTGTTCTCACTGTATGTGATCAATCAGGAATAGTGGATTTTGTAATTAACTGGATAATCCTAATATTAATGTCCCCGGCCTCCATCGGACCCATATGATGAGGGGCGCGGGGTGTGAATTCCTTGATATATCTACAGGTGACTGGTTTTCAATGACATTTCTGTGACTTTCTGCAGAATGTGAATGGATTTCTGCACAAACGGGATCGTCACACAAATTTCTCAGATATCCAATACATTATATCCCTCATTTAAAGCAGCAAGCACCAGGGATTAATACCAGAGCCTGGGGCCCTTACATATTACTTTTCTGCAGATCCTTAGGGAGAGCATCATTTTCCATTCATATTGCTCACCGATGAGAGATTGGGGATCCAGTTACCCCTTTATTGCCCTGCATACAAATCTAATAAAAATAGATGTTCCCTTTATTAGAAAGCACCCAGAATATACCAACATGTTCAGACGAGGCGTCAATAGCATATATTACGCATCCATATCCTATTATATAATGGGGCCGTGTTCCTCCCCCTACAGTAAATTATAAGGATGTTAAACGTCACCTGCTGGCTCTGTGACCATACAAAAGTGTAAGGAACAGGCTACGTACCTGTCACAGGATTCCTAATGTTTCCTAATTTATATTGGGGGGAGGCATTATTTCTTATCGTCTCAGCTGCTGCAGAACCTCTTGATGAAGAATAATGGGGGTGAAAAACAAACACTTCTAATGCATAATACACTTAAAATGGAATTCCAATCTCGGACAATGATTGCATAGCCACAGGATATGATATAAAGGTCTGATAAATGTGGGTCCCGCACCTATGAGGGCTCTGGCTGTCACCAGCGGGAATGGAAAGGTGAGGATTGGGAACTATACATTCACAATCACTTCCAAGATAGGAGCCCCCTTTAACACTTTTATGACATCAATCAGACATCAGAGAATTGTAATCACCTCTCGTTCTAATCCCTGAAATTAATGGGAGGTATGGAAACCTCTTTTCTTGGGGGATCAATGACGAACCCCATTAATTGCATTTTCATGACACGTTTGATTGACAAGTCATACAATTGTGTAGTGCAAAAAACTCTTTAAAAGAGGTTGTGTGCATATATGTGGGACTAAAATATTTTTGAAATTGAGTTTCATTATAAATTTTTGCCTTCTGTAGCCTCTGGGGTGCACAATGAGTCAACCAAAATTCTGTCAGTGAGCTCATTCTGACGGGGAGTTTGTAACTATTTTATCTGTCATTTCCTAAGCTCCTCAAGGCTGATTTAAGATCACAGGCCACATCAATGTTGAATGTTCATTAAAACAAAGAGCATTTAGAAGCGAAACAGTGAAACATTTGTATTGAAACACAACTGCAAAAATAATTTTTTAGCACCAAATACCTGCATTTAAGTAAAAAAAATAAGATTTTTTTTTCCTGGAAGTGGTCAATCCCATTTGGAACGTAAGTTTGATATGGATGTAGCAGAGCTCAGTTTGTAATTTGATTCTAAGGAACAATCCTACAAAAGTGGATAATCCCGGGACCTCATATATGACATATGAAATTGTCCCTAGAGTCCGTCATCATAAAACCTGATGATCTTTGACCCCCAATTTGGTAAACCCCATTCTAACAGTTAATGGAAAAAGTGCCCATCAGAGGTGGCGACATACTTACGGAGGTGACGGATGCTTGTCCTGTTGGCTCGCTGGCATATCGAGCCAAGATAATTCCAGGTAGTCCATGTGCAGGGAAGACATAGGATTCTTTCTGGATAGAGAAGACCCCAAGCTGTGAAGTGTCTCCAGCACTGAGATGTGGGCGAGTCGGACCACTCACACCCCCTCCTCCCTCCTCTCTATGGATTTGCATAGAGAAAGCGCTGTAAGGGGGAGATGGGACATATAATTGCAGAAACACACACACAGGGGTCTACGGGGAAATATTAACTGGCATAATAGTAATAATAATAATGACAGAGTATAAATTAGCAGCATCCCCCTCCTCCCCCTTCTGCATGCGGGATGAAGGTTTATGGCAAAACGGACTGTCACCTCTAATCCCATCATATTATATATGATGAGGTTTTTTTTGCGGTCCGCTGAGACGGACACATTCAAGTCTATGGGTGCGAAAAAAAAAACGGACCTCACACGGAACATGCAAGCGGCCTCCTATTTTTACGGATAGATTTCTATTATAAACCTAGGAAACCGTATCTGATGGTGCACACGTTTTAGGATAGCTGTACCAAGACGGATCGTACACAAATGTCACAAGGATGTAAAAAAAAAAAAAAAAAAACAGACGCAGATGGCACATGGATGAAAACTAGAAAAAATGGTCAGAGTTTTCTGTATGAAACTTGGACGATTTTTTCATACACTCGTATGCAGGCGTCCTTGGGCTTCCTTCATGAACACTTATTTTATTGCCAGTGTTTGTTTTTTTTAAACAAAAGAACCAAAAATAATAGAGGTGTATGGTAAAAAAAAAGACAAAAAAGGGTGAAAAAAAAATCCCAAACCATGCAATGCAATGATTTTATATTTTACATGATATATTTCCTACTAACTCCCAGGAAACCGCTGTAGCTGGGGATTTTTTTGTTGTGAAAATGCATTAAAACAGAACAGAAAAAAATACCACTAAAAGCAGCTTTAAAAAGAGTAAATGAATAAAAAAGCAACAAGCAATGAACAAATGAAACATGGCATATAGATAGACAGAAAGATAGATGCTGCATGAGATAGATAGATAATAGATAACAGATAATAGATAGATAGAGATAGATAGATAGATGATAGATAGATAGATAGATAGATAGATAGATAGATAGATAGATAGATAGATAGATAGATAGATAGATAGATAGATAGATAGATAGAGGTGCTTCTCACAAAATTGGAATATCATCAAAAAGTTTATTTATTTCAGTTCTTCAATACAAAAAGTGACACTCATATTCTATATAGTCATTACACACAGAGTGATCTATTTCAAGTGTTTATTTCTGTTAATGTTGATGATTATGGCTTACAGCCAATGAAAACCCAAAAGTCATTATCTCAGTAAATTAGAATAACTAACAAACACCTGGAAAGGCTTCCTAAGCGTTTATAAACGTCCCTTATTCTGTTTCAGTAGCTCCACAATCATGGGGAAGACTGCTGACTTGACAGATGTCCAGAAGGCAGTCATTGACACACTCCACAAGGAGGGGAAGCCACAAAAAGTTATTGCTAAAGAAGTCGGCTGTTCACAGAGTGCTGTATCCAAGCATATTAATGGAAAGTTGAGTGGAAGGAAAAAGTGTGGTAGAAAAAGGTGCACAAGCAACCGGGATAACCGCAGCCTTGAAAGGATTGTTAAGAAAAGTCCATTCAAAAATTTGGGGGAGATTCACAAGGAGTGGACTGCTGCTGGAGCCATTGCTTCAAGACCCACCACACACAGACTTATCCAGGACATGGGCTACAAGTGTCACATTCCTTGTGTCAAGCCACTCATGACCAATAGACAACGCCAGAAGCGTCTTACCTGGGCTGAGGAGAAAAGAACTGGGCTGTTGTCTTCAGATGAAAGTAAATTTTGCATTTCATTTGGAAATTAAGGTCCCAGAGTCTGGAGGAAGAGTGGAGAGGCCACAATCCAAGCTGCTTGAGGTCTAATGTGAAGTTTCCACAATCAGTGATGGTTTGGGGGAGTCATGTCATCTGCTGGAGTAGGTCCACTGTGTTTTATCAAGACCAAGGTCAGCACAGCCGTCTACCAGGAAATTTTAGAGCACTTCATGCTTCCCTCTGCCAACAAGCTTTGTGGAGATGGAAATGTCATTCTCCAGCAGGACTTGGCCCCTGTCCACACTGCTAAAAGTACCAATACCTGGTTTACACACAACAGTATCACTGTGCTTGATTGGCAGCAAACTCTCCTGACCTTAACCCCATAGAGAATCTATGGGGTATTGTCAAGAGGAAGATGAGACACCAGAGCCAACAATGCAGACGAGCTGAAGGCTGCTATCAAAGCAACCTGGGCTTCCATAACACCTCAGCAGTGCGACAGGCTGATCACCTCCATGCCACGCCGCATTGATGCAGTATTTGATGCCAAAGGAGCCCAGACCAAGTATTGAGTGCATTTACTGAACATACATTTCAGTAGGACGACATTTCTGATTTTAAAATCATTTTTCAAGCTGGTGTTATAAAGTATTCTAATTTACTGAGATAATGACTTTTGGGTTTTCATTGGCTGTAAGCCATAATCCTCAACATTAACAGAAATAAACACGTGAAATAGATCACTCTGTGTGTAATGACGCTATATAATATGAGCATCACTTTTTGTATTGAAGAACTGAAATAAATTAACTTTTTGATGATATTCCAATTTTGTGAGAAGCACCTGTAGATAGATAGATAATAGATATATCAATAGATTGATAGATAATAGCAAAAAAGTGAACAGGTACAAGCTGCTGTGATTGCAGCACTATATAAGAGTACAATGGGGTACAGCTCTTTGTGACAGACAGGCACACACGTTTTATATCTATAGGCAATATGGCAGTAATCCAATTCCATAATCATTATTATTATTTATTTATTATGCTTTGCTTATATAGCGCCATCATATTCAGCAGCGCAGCGCCATCACTATCATCTCTGTCCCCAGTGGGGCTCACAGTCTACGTTCCCTATCAGTATATCGTATTTATTATTATTATACCTTCGCACATGGCTGCCATTGTTTCTTTGAAGATAGATTAGATAAACATTTGCACTTCTGCGTTATAGATCCATATTATGTTTTACGTTCTTTTAATATACGCCGTATGTGTGTACATATATTTATCCAGATTATTAGTACATGGGTAATTATTTAGAACTGGCCATTAATTATGGTAATCCCCGACCTTACATTGCAGTGCAGCAAATCCACCTCACCCGTATCTCACCCCCGTGGCATTAAGGGACCACAGCCGGCTTACTCCAGCAGATTAGGGTCACGCACAATGATCAGGGTTTATCTTCAGGTCATGGCCCTATAGGTCGGCTGCTGGGTCTTCTAGCAATCCGGGGACAGCTACTTCTTGCCCCAAAACAGGTTTACCCATTATCAACATTTAGCAACTAATCCACTGGATAGATACATTAAGTGTCTGATTGTTGGGGGTCCCACTGATCACTAGAACAGATATTTGTTTGATTCCTGGGGTCCCACTGATAAATAGGACAGATCAGTGACTGATTCTTGGGGTCCCACTGATCACTAGAACAGATAAGTGATTCCTGGGGGTCCCACTGATCACTAGAACAGATAAGTGATTCCTGGGGGTCCCACTGATCACTAGAACAGATAAGTGATTCCTGGGGGTCCCACTGATCGCTAGGACAGATAAGTGTCTGATTGTTGGGGGTCCTACTGATCACTAGAGCAGATAAGCGACTGATTCCTGGGGTCCTACTGATCACTAGAGCAGGTAAGTGTCTGATTGTTGGGGGTCCTACTGATCACTAGAGCAGATAAGCGACTGATTCCTGGGGTCCCACTGATCACTAGAGCAGGTAAGTGTCTGATTGTTGGGTGGTCCCACTGATCAGTAGATCAGATAAATGTCTGACTGTTGGGGGGGTCACACTGATCACTGGAACAATCACTCACCTGATGTATGTTGTTCAAGGGCTGACCCTTTTGAAAACATCTGATTGAAATGAGAAAATAAACTTTTTCCCCACAGAAACAGCGCCGCTCCTGTCTAATGGCTACATCTGGTAATGCAGTTTAGGGGAGCAAATCAGTGGTTAGAGAAGTGGCCAAAGTCTGATCATCAGATTTCTTTTGGTTACATACAGTACAGACCAAAAGTTTGGACACACCTTCTCATTCAAAGATTTTTCTGTATTTTCATGACTATGAAAATTGTAAATTCACACTGAAGGCATCAAAACTATGAATTAACACATGTGGAATTATATACTTAACAAAAAAGTGTGAAACAACTGAAATTATGTCTTATATTCTAGGTTCTTCAAAGTAGACACCTTTTGCTTTGATTACTGCTTTGCACACTCTTGGCATTCTCTTGATGAGCTTCAAGAGGTAGTCACCGGGAATGGTCTTCCAACAGTTTTGAAGGAGTTCCCAGAGATGCTTAGCACTTGTTGGCCTTTTTGCCTTCACTCTGCGGTCCAGCTCACCTCAAACCATCTCGATTGGGTTCAGGTCTGGTGACTGTGGAGGCCAGGTCATCTGGCGTAGCACCTCATCACTCTCCTTCTTGGTCAAATAGCCCTTACACAGTCTGGAGGTGTGTTTGGGGTCATTGTCCTGTTGTTAACTTATCCTCAGAAGCAGAGGTGACTCTTGGTCTTCCTTTCTTGGGGCGCTCCTCATGTGAGCCAGTTTCTTTGTAGGACTTGATGGTTTTTGCAACTGCACTTGGGGACACTTTCAAAGTTTTCCCAATTTTTCGGACTGACTGACCTTCATTTCTTAAAGTAATGATGGCCACTGGTTTTCCTTTACTTAGCTGCTTTTTTCTTGCCATAATACACATTCTAACAGTCTATTCAGTAGGACTATCAGCTGTGTATCCACCAGACTTCTGCACAACACAACTGATTGTCCCAACCCCATTTATAAGGCCAGAAATCCCACTTATTAAACCTGACAGGGCACACAGGTGAAGTGAAAACCATTCCCTGTGACTACCTCTTGAAGCTCATCAAGAGAATGCCAAGAATGTGCAAAGCAGTAATCAAAGCAAAAGGTGGCTACTTTGAAGAACCTATAAGGCTGTGGTTCCACGGTCCGGAACCACAGCGCTTTGGACGGAGCGGAAATTCCGCTCCGTCTAAGCCCCGCCACCTTTCTGACACGCGTTATTTCCGGAGGTGTTCAGGACACCTCCGGAACACCTCCGGAAATAACGCAGGGCTACATAGCCCTGTGTTAAATTCCGTTGCGGCGACGCACCGTCGCCGCAAGACGCTAGGACATGCTGCGGTCTGAAAAGACGCGCCGCATGTCCGTAAACGCAGGTGTTCCGCCTACGTAATTTTGCGCATAGTGGAGACGGGATTTCTTGAAATCCCCTCCACTATGCTGTAACATCTGGACGCTGCGTGTTTGACGCTGCGCCAACGCACAGCGCCAAACACGCAGCGTTTACTGACCGTGGAAACTCACCCTTAGACATAATTTCAGTTGTTACACACTTTTTTGTTAAGTATATAATTCCACATGTGTAACTTCATAGTTTTGATGCCTTCAGTGTGAAAGTACAATTTTCATAGTCATGAAAATACAGAAAAATCTTTGAATGAGAAGGTGTGTCCAAACTTTTGGTCTGTACTGTAGCTGTCAGTATTTTTGCAGTACTAATACCAGGATCCATGTTAGCTGTCACCTTCGATTATTTTTTCTGTAATTTGTCACTTTTTACGGATCGAAGATGCTGAGCAAATGACAATCAGTCATCAGTTTCTGAACAGCTAATTAGGGGACGGTCAATATGGCTGCACTTCCTCCTGTCACTCTTGCAGAAATGGTCGTCAAAGTCTGAAGCGAGCTATTCTTCCCAGCTCTCTACACACATGCACACTCAGTCTGGTTGAGCGCTCATATGTTTGCAGTAGTAAAAGGGCAGCAAGCTGCTGCCAGACCCCACTCATAGCAGCTCATCTCCCAAAAGACTAGGTTATATTGAAATTCAACATGCCCCATCTTTCTCTCTGCCCCATCCAGTCTATCGGTACACAGCTTTGTGTATTATCTATATGGCAGCTAAACCCACAGGAGGCCGATACTGTATGGGTCAGTCACCTCTGAAAACCCCTAGCCAATCAGGGGAGCAGAGCTGCAGCAGGGAGAGGGTGGAGCAACAGCCTGAACCAATGATGAGACAGTGGGTGTGTCTCAGACAACCCCAGGCCCAGGGTCGGACTGGCCCACCGGAGAACCGGAGGATTCTCCGGTGGGCCCTGGCATCTGGGGGGCCCTGGCACCTGCTGGCATACAGGGGCCAGTTGCCTAGGGCCCCCGCTGCTCCAGGGGCCCCCAGCCGGTGGCGTGTCGCTAATAGCGGCACACCACGCAGCTGCCATGGGGGCCCCGTGCCAGTGGAGCAGCAGCGGGTGACAGGAGGCAGGAGCCCCTGTCCCCGCTGCTAAAGAGAAATGAATATTCACTGCTTCCCACGCCCCCATGGGCGTGGGAAGCAGTGAATATCATTACTTACCTGTCCCGTTCCACCGCTGAGCGCCGTTGTGTCCTCGCGTCCTCTCTTGCTGCTATGTTCAGGCAGAGGGCGCGATGACGTCATTAGTGAGCGCCGCACCCTCTGCCTGAGCATTCACTGCCGGAGGACCGAAGACAGCGGCGCTCAGCAGTGGACCCGGTGACAGGTAAATATCACAGGTGCCGGGGCCCTGAGCCAACGGTGACACCGGCATCTGTCACCCATAGCGCGCCGGTGTCCCCGCCTGCTCAGGACACCGGCACCTGGCCCCCAGCGACGAGGTGAGTATGTCTTTTTTTTTTTTTTTTTGCAGCATCTATGGGGGCATAATCTGTGGAGCATTTATGGGGGCATATTCTATGGGGGCATAATCTGTGGAGCATCTATGGGGGCATAATCTGTGGAGCATTTATGGGGGCATAATCTATGGGGCATAATCTGTGGAGCATTTATGGGGCATAATCTATGGGGGCATAATCTGGAGCATTTATAGGGACATAATCTGTGGAGCATTTATGGGGCATAATCTGTGGAGCATTTATGGGGGCATAATCTGTGGAGCATTTATGGGGGCATAATCTATGGGGCATAATCTGTGGAGCATTTATTGGGGCATAATCTGTGGAGCATCTATGGGGGCATAATCTGTGGAGCATCTATGGGGGCATAATCTGTGGAGCATTTATTGGGGCATAATCTGTGGAGCATTTATTGGGGCATAATCTGTGGAGCATTTATTGGGGCATAATCTGTGGAGCATTTATGGGGGCATAATCTATGGGGGCATAATTTGTGGAGCATCTATGGGGGCATAATCTGTGGAGCATTTATGGGGGCATAATCTATGGGGGCATAATCTGTGGAGCATTTATGAGGGCATAATCTATGGAGCATCTATAGGGGCATAATCTATGGGGGCACAATCTATGGAGCTTCTATGGGGGCATAATCTAAGGAGCATCTATGGGGGCATAATCTATGGGGGCATAATCTAAGGAGCATTTATGGGGGCATAATTTATGGAGCATCTATAGGGGCATAATCTATGGGGCACAATCTATGGAGCATCTATGGGGGCACAATCTATGGAGCTTCTATGGAGGCATAATCTAAGGAGCATCTATGGGGGCATAATCTATGAAGCATTTATTGGGGCATAATCTGTGGAGCATTTATTGGGGCATAATCTGTGGAGCATTTATTCGGGCATAATCTGTGGAGCATTTATGGGGCATAATCTATGGGGGCATAATCTGTGGAGCATCTATGGGGGCATAATCTGTGGAGCATTTATGGGGCATAATCTATGGGGGCATAATCTGTGGAGCATTTATGGGGGCATAATCTATGGAGCATCTATAGGGGCATAATCTATGGGGCACAATCTATGGAGCTTCTATGGGGGCATAATCTAAGGAGCATCTATGGGGGCATAATCTATGGGGGCATAATCTAAGGAGCATTTATGGGGGCATAATTTATGGAGCATCTATAGGGGCATAATCTATGGGGGCACAATCTATGGAGCATCTATGGGGGCACAATCTATGGCGCTTCTATGGAGGCATAATCTAAGGAGCATCTATGGGGGCATAATCTATGGGGGCATAATCTATGAAGCATCTATGGGGGCATAATCTATGGAGCATCTATGGGGCACAATCTATGGAGAATCTATGGGGGCATAATACATGGGCAGCATGTGGGGCATAATACATGGGGCAGCATATGGGGCATAATACATGGGGCAGCATATGGGGCATAATCTCATTTTCCACCCTCGGTTTATACTCAAGTTTTCCCAGTTTTTTGTGGCAAAATTAGGGGGGTCGGCTTATACTCGAGTATATATGGTATCTATCTATTATCTATCTATATATATATATATATGTATATATATATACATATATATATATATATATATATATATATATACATATATATATATATATATAGCATTATACCCTATGAGGGGGGTCAGCATTATCCTCTATGAGGGGGCAGCATTATCCCCTATGAGGGGGCTGCTTTATAATCTATGAGGGAGGCTACCCCAATTCCTGCTACATGATTAAGACATGTACTACCTTATATTATACCCTGATATTAGTGTGTTTTACTGCACAATTGGTGGTCTTGTATTTATTTCTATGTAGCTACATAGTGGGCCCCAAGAATGATTTTCTCTGGTGGGCCCAAGGTGTTCCAGTCCGACGCTGCCCAGGCCCCCTGTATGCACTGCAGCTACATTGTAGTCACCGATCTGAGCTAATATTTAGGCAAGTAGCAAAATTCTTGAGGCAAATAAATAGCAGATATTAATCCCCTATAGGTACTGACATACATATAATTGCTCAGTTCCTGATTGGGTAGTCACTTTAAATGAAAAAAAAAAAAAAAATCTAACCGCCTGAAGCTGCCAAAAGATGGCGCTCACTGCATACACTGCTTCTATTAGGGCCAGACAGAGCAATATAGACTTGCAGGGAGCTTCTTCTCGTGGCCTGCAGCCTTTTCAGGATACCAGGCAGCTCTGCTAGAAGTTTGGCAGTCCACAATGTTATAAGAGGAGATATATATGTGCTAATAGCCAACATATAGTGCACCCCCTTGTGGTGAGACTGTATAACTACTTGTATATGCGCAGTCCGAATTACAGATCTGTACTTTAATTATGTAAAATAGGTCATTGCATGTGCAAAATACATTTTTAAAGCATAAAAAAATATCCTGGATAAATCCAGACAGGTTTAAGAGACTAAAAAAAAAAAATCAGATAAATATTCTAGTAAAATTTTTATTTTTCGGATTAATTAAATTAATACTGTAACAAGGTAGAGGACACCCCAAAATATGGTAAAATATCTAATAGGTGGTGTCCGCTGAACATGCCACTGGCTAAGGAGCGACAGAACAAAATGTCTGCAAAAACTCTGCCCTCTAGTGGCCAAAATAATAATTGCAGAAAAAGTTGTAAAAATTAATTAGAAAAATAAAAAATAAAAAAAATCGCCAATAAATAAATGTTTAGCAAATATACATTTATTTTCTGTCTGCGTGGTCTGATACTCTCACATATAGCACAAGCACAAAGGTGCCAGGGTGTAATGGGAATTGTAGTTTTGCAATAACTGGACAGCCATAAAGTAAAAATCACTTCTATACTGTACAGACTCTTCTGAGATCATTTACCCCACTGACTACCAAAATTGTAGACAAAAAACAAATTGTCCAGGATTAGAAAAACATGGCTGCTTTCTTTCAGAAACAGCACCGCACCTGACCATGTGTGCTAGCTGAATTCAATGAGGCTGAGTTGTAATACCAGACACAACCCATAATCAGGGGTGGCACTGTTTTTAAAAGAACGTAACCATGTTTTTCTAAACCTAGACAAGCCCTTTAAAATAATAAAATGCTAATGGTATGAAAAGGAAATAATTTTAATTTAAATACAAGGATTAAATGCATCTAAAAAAAAAAAAATAGATTTGATATTTTCTGAAAAGAGGGAAAAAAAATACCCCAAATATGCAAAAAAACAATAAAAACAAAACAATTATAATATATACATTTTTAAAAAGTGATAAAAATATTACATTTAAAAATAAGAATCTCAAAATTTCATGAAAGGTACATTAAAAGACACAGTAAAAGAAATAAAATACATATAAAAAATAATAAAATAAATATACATTTTTCTTTTCATTTTAGGACGCTGGGTTATAACTTACTACAGAATAGTAAAACCATCAATCAATATTCTATATGTTCAGAGACATAAAACAGTTAGGTCATATGAAAAAACAAAGAAAAAAGTGTAAAAATATGAATAAAAAAGTGATTGTTTCTCAATTATTAATATAGTAGAAAATATGAAATAAAAAAAATTTTTATAAAAAAAATTGGTCTCTGGTTATACAAGTTTAAAAAAAATAAATAAATAAATAAAAATGACATTGACTTACATGGTCTGTATGTGGCTGTCGCGACGTCAAGGTGACTTTTTTTGGGGGGATATTCTCTGCACAGTGATGGAGCGCGAGCCACACGGGAAGGTACTAAGCTAGTGGCAGTATATTAACCTACAAGCATGGCCGACATTTGTGAGGTCCACAAGATGATGTCAGACCCCTCCAATATTGAGGACTAATGGGGTCCTTGAGCCCAACGCTTCTTCTTGGGGTCAATGATCGTACCGGTCTGTGGTGTATGTATGGCCGTGGGGTTAGTAGACTAGACTACCGATGTCCTGCAATTATCTGGAGCCACATCAGCCCTGCATGTGCCGCAGGGAAAGTTTCTTCTCTGAAGCAGGTCAGTGGGGTGAGGAAGGGATAATCCGAGAGATTAAAGTTACCTCTGGGAGATGAGAGGCCGATGGCGCTTTATGCTGAGCCAGCCACTCAGCCCCCACCATCAATATACCTGATAATCTACACTGTATGAGCAAAAGTATGTGCCCCCTGCCCATGACCCCGACAGGGACTTTTATCACACCCCATTCTACACCCATACACATTAATAAGAAGGAATCAGATAGTAGGTACCAGTAGGAGTCTGGTGAGCACCGGGACATGAGCGGTAGAGATCGAGTTTTACTTTTTTTTTTGGTTATAAATCTTGAGCCCCTTTAAAAATGGCATCTCCTGGACACCAGCTGCTAAATTCAGGTCCTTCACCGGGATCTCTGGGGCTCAGAACAATAACACTACAGTCACACGGCCATTTATTTGAAAATATCTTTGGCTACATCGTCACCGTGAATGGTGGCTGTACCCTACGGCTACGGGACTGCTCAATCTCAATGAAAGCTAGATCTTTTTTCCATTATCAATGTTTCGGAGTAAATATAATGTATAAATATCTTTCTCGAGGATGAACAGAAAAAAAAAAAAATTTTTCTGGGCTTTTCTTTCCAACATTAAATATACCAGGCCTATATTGATGACCTATCAGCGGGGGAGGTCTGACACCAGGCACCTCCCCCGATGAGCTGTTGTTCGCAGGTACTACAGCTCAGCTCCTAATAGGTTAATGGCGACCTTAGTGTTAGAACCAGAGCTGATGTGGCTCAGTCCATCAGCCATGTCGATAATCTGTGGACCACAGATGGCATCTCCTGTTCCTCTTTTGATAAGCTGACCTGGGGCGACATCATTATTGCGGCATGACGTACATGCAATGTCACGCCGATTTATCAAAAGACGTGCCATCACGGATGTCATCTACCGGGGCCGATAGACTGGGTCCTGCCAATCATTTTGCACTAACTCTAGTTCGGACACCATTAATATAACATGCACGGCAAGTGAGCACTGTCAATTCTAGCACAATCAGAAGTTTACCGATTCACCATGCCCTGGTCCAGTCTATGGCCGCTGGACCGGGGCAGTTTTTATTTCTGCACTCGGGTAGCCCCAAATTTTTTATTGTTACAGGAGTAACAGGAGAAAATGGACCCTCAAATTTGTTGAACAGTTTCTCCTGAGCAGGCTGATGACCCTTATGTGGGGGTAAACCACTGGTTGGGCGCACGGCAGGGTTCAGAAGGGAAGGAGCAGTTTGACTTTTTCAAGGCAAAAATGGCTGAAATCGAGAGCGGACACAATGTTGCATTTGGAGAGCCCCTGATGTGCCTAAGCAGTGTGAACCCCCCACAAGTGATCATATTTTGGAAACTAGACCCCTAAAAAATTCATCTATGGGGTGTACGGAGCATTTTTAACCTACAGTCATGGCCAAAAGTTTTGAGAATGACACAAATATTAATTTTTACAAAGTCTACTGCTTCACTTTTTCTAATGGCAATTTGCATATACTCCAGAATGTTATAAAGAGTGATCAGCTTAACAGCAATTACTTGCAAAGTCAATATTTGGCTAGAAAATGAACTTTATCCCCCAAAACACATTTCAACATCATTGCAGCCCTGCCTTAAAAGGACCAGCTAACCTCTTTTCAGTGATTGCTCCATTAACACAGGTGTGGGTGTTGATGAGGACATGGCTGGAGATCAATCTGTCATGATTAAGTAGGAATGACACCACTGGACACTTTAAAAGGAGGCTGGTGCTTGGCATCATTGTTTCTCTTCTGTTAACCATGGTTATCTCTAAAGAAACACGTGCAGTCATCATTGCAATGCACAAAAATGGCCTAACAGGGAAGAGTATCGCAGCTAGAAAGATTGCACCTCAGTCAACAATCTATCGCATCATCAAGAACTTCAAGGAGAGAGGTTCCATTGTTGCCAAAAAGGCTTCAGGGCGCCCAAGAAAGACCAGCAAGTGCCAGGACCGTCTCTTAAAAGTGTTTCAGCTGTGGGATCGGGCTACCAGCAGTGCAGAGCTTGCTCAGGAATGGCAGCAGGCAGGTGTGAGTGCATCTGCACGCACTGTGAGGTGGAGACTCTTGGAGCAAGGCCTGGTCTCAAGGAGGGCAGCAAAGAAGTCACTTCTCTCCAGAAAAAACATCATGGACAGACTGATATTCTGCAAAAGGTACAGGCAGTGGACTGCTGAGGACTGGGGTAAAGTTATTTTCTCTGATGAATCCCCTTTTCGATTGTTTGGGACATCAGGAAAACGCCTCATTCGAAGAAGACAAGGTGAGCGCTACCACCAGTCTTGTCTCATGCCAACTGTTAAGCATCCTGAAACCATTCATGTGTGGGGTTGCTTCTCAGCCAAGGGAATCGGCTCTCTCACAGTCTTGCCTAAAAACACAGCCATGAATAAAGAATGGTACCAGAATGTCCTCCAAGAGCAACTTCTCCCAACCCTCCAAGAGCAGTTTGGTGATCAACAATGCCTTTTCCAGCATGATGGAGCACCTTGCCATAAAGCAAAGGTGATAACTAAATGGCTCAGGGAACAAAACATAGAGATTTTGGGTTTATGGCCTGGAAACTCCCCAGATCTTAATCCCATTGAGAACTTGTGGTCAATCATCAAGAGACGGGTGGACAAACAAAAACCTAAAAATTCTGACAAAATGAAAGCATTGATTGTGCAAGAATGGACTGCTATCAGTCAGGATTTGGTCCAGAAGTTGATTGAGAGCATGCCAGGGAGAATTGCAGAGGTCCTAAAGAAGAAGGGTCAACACTGCAAATATTGACTTGCTGCATTAACGCATTCTAACTGTCAATATAAGCTTTTGTTACTCATATGTTTGCAATTATTATATTCCTGTCTGTGATAAAAACATCTGTCAAACACACATAAAAACCAGAGGGCAGCAGATCATGTGAAAATATAATATTTGTGTCATTCTCAAAACTTTTGGCCATGACTGTATAGGTGATTTAAAAACATTTAGATGTGAGAACAAAAAATGTAATTTTTTCCACTAAACTACTGTAAGATCACCAAATTTATCATTTACATGAGGGGTAGTGGGAGACACTGGACCCCACAATTGCTATATCTCCCAAATGTGGTAGTACCCCATACATTTGTACACTACAGGGATCGAATGGGAAGGGGCACTACTTGACTTTAAGAATGCAGATTTCGCTTCAATAGATTGTGGGCTCCAATAGCCGAGCCCCCGAAGAGCCAGAATAGCAGAAACCTACCAGGTGACCCCATAATGGAAACTAGACCCCTCAAGGAATTCATCTAGGGGTGTAGCGAGTATTTTGAACCCATAGGTGCCTCACAGAATTTTATAACGTTGAGATGTGGAAATATGACATTTTCGTGGTAAAAATGTAATTTTTGTATTTGTTGCAAATTTGTCAGGTACACAAGGGTTAATAGGTGAAACTGGACCCTATAATTTACTGCACAATTTCTCCTGAATGCGGTGCTGCCCCATATGTCGTCAGAAATTACTGTTAGGCCACACGTCAGAGCTGAGAAGGAAGGAGCGCTAATTGGCTTTTGGAGCACACATTTTGCTAAAATAGTTTGCGGGCGACATTTGCGGAGCCCTGAAGATGCCAGAATAGCAGAAAAAAACAAAAAGTGACCCCATTGTAGAAACTGCACCTCTCAATGAATTCATCTGCGGCTGCAGTGACTATTCTGGAACATCCACGCCTGGCTTTATTCTGGAGAATTGCAAATGCCAGTCTAGTACCCATAAATTGTGTCCCTATACAGGGTAGCGCCACATTGTGCCCAGCTTGTGCTTCTGCCTATATGCACCCATAAATAAAGTGCAGTCTCTCCATTACAATAATGCCAAACACGTGGCCGCATAGTGTGGTTTAGGTACAGTGGGGCATTGGGATTTGGAAGCGCAGAATTCACTGGGTTTTATTTGAGGGGGCTTGAGCCATGTCGCTTTTCCAGAGTCTTTGTTCTAACAGTAACGTGGGAACCCCCTATAGTTCCAGTAACAGACCGGAGTGAGGGCTGCTATTTTGCGGGATAAATTCGGCCTCTTTCACACATCCGGCGGGCGCCTTGCGGCGCCCCCGGCATTTTGCCGCAGCGCCGCATCAGAAAATCTGATGCGCCGCATGCGGCTTTTTTCGCATTGACATGCATTAGCGCCGGATGGCGCCGCATGTCAATGCGTTGCATGCGGTTTTGTCCGGATGCGGCGCAAATGTACATTGCGGCGGCCGGACAAAACGCTGCATGTAACGTTTTTTGTTTTTGCCGGATGGTTTCTGATGTCTCCAAGCATCAGAAACCATCCGGCAAAAAAACGCATGCGGCCGCCGGCGGTGCATCAGGTTTTCTGATGCAGCGCTGCGGCAAAATGCCGGGGGCGCCGTCAGGCGCCCGCCGGAAGTGTGAAAGAGGCCTTAGGGTTTTATTGCTTACATTTTGGGGTACATAACAATTTTCGATTGCTTCCAGAATAAGGCTGGGATCACATTCTTGTGTTCTATGCTGACCACTTACCTCGCGGTTTTCGTGTAAATTCCACAAAAAATGTGATTCAGACAAAACCACCCACGATAAAGCAGATGGAGACACTTCGTACTCCGTTTGGCGTCTGCTCCGGCAGTCTCCATCTTTTTAGGGGTGCACTTGAGCACTAAAAAGACGCCTAAAATGTTGGGACACTGCTGGAACACAGACCAGTCCAAAGTGACTCCATCTGCCTCATAAGCGAGTGGTTCCATCAAGGATTTTGTCTGAATCGCAGCTTTGGGGAATTTTCACGGTAAGGCAGGGGTCACACTTTCGAGAAACTTGCACCAGTCTCGCACCTCAAAATCCGGCACTGCCGCCGGCACTAGTGACCGGAGTGTGCGACTGCAAGTATTTCTATGCAGCTGAACACTCCTGTCCTGAGTGCCGGGTATTGAGGTGCAAGACTCGTGTGAGTTTCTTGCACGTGTGACACCGACCTAACCCCAAGAAAAGCGCTCAGTGGAGAGCGCAGGATAAATGTGAACTGAGCCTTATTCCAATTTTTGGGAAGTAGAATGGACAAATGGACAGCAGTACAAGAATAGTTCTTATTTCTATTTTGCGCTGTTCACAGTGCGGTATAAGTGACAAGACAGATTTATTCTTTGGGTCGGTGCAATTACAGTGATACCAGATTTATATCTTTTTTTCAGTTTTGCTGCTATCACACAGTAAAAGTGTTTTTTTTAAATATAAAAAGTAGTTTTTTTTGTCACCATAGTCTGAGAGCTGTAAATTTTATTTTTGGAGAACAGAGCTGTATGAGGGCTTATTTTTTGCAGGACTTGCTGCATATTTTTTTGGTATATAATTTTTTTTTGATCGCTTGTATTCAGATTTATGAAGCACAGAATGAACACACTCCAGCAATTCAGTTATTGTTTTCATTTTTTTACGTCGTTCACTGTACGGTAAAAGTGATGAGACCATGCGGCGTTTTGTGTGTCAAAATGGAGTTTACTGATTTGTGTACTTTTTTTTTTTTTTTACCATATTTTATGCAATTGTTTTTTTTACTTTGTCCCACTGTGGGACATGTGTAATTTTCAGTTTTTTTTTTTCTTAAACAATTTTTATTGAATATTTTCATATATAACATACAAAAAGTAAAAAAGTATCCATGCAAGGACAAGGAAAACCAAAAATAGTCAAGTAAACCAGCAAGACAATCAAATAAAGCATAACCGCCTTACACAAGTTATTTCACTCAATAACCATGAATTGTCCACAGCGTTGCCATAATGCTGTCTTGAGTATCATATTCCTTATCATAAATATCCGAGAAACAAAATAGAATGAAAAGAAGAAAAGAGTGTAGAGTAGGTAATAGAAAGTATGGAAAAAAGAGAAAGGAGGAAATAGGGGGGGTCTGATTAAGAGGACGGAAGAAAGTGGGGGGTGGGGAGGAAGAGAAGGAACCGAGGGGTGAAGTATGAGGAGAGTTGAATCTCTCCTGTTTGTGTTAACTGCCTCTAATATGTCTCCAAATGTTAGGAATTAAGGCGATCCGCGACACATAATTCATTCCTGCCATGTTTAGTAAAACGCATCCTCACGCTGTGTCATAACTGTGGATAGCCTTCTCCATCCTACATAGGAAATCCATTTCAGCTATCCAATCCCCGATATTGGGAGCTGTCTTAGAACGCCACTTCCTAGGAATGATAGTATGAGTGGCCGTTATGCAGTGTTTTAGGAGTCCTACCTTGATGCTCCTGAAGGAGCCTGCGATCATTGACAGTAGGCCCAGCTGTGGGTTACTTTGAATGATGTTGCCTGAAACCTTTGAAATTTCAAAGACCTTATTCCAAAGTCTTTTAATGGGTGGACAATCCCACTAGATGTGGAGCATGGTACCCTCAGATGCCTCACATCTCTAGCAGAGGTCAGATACCAGTGGATATATCCTATGAAGGTGAGCTGGACATCTGGACCACCTAGTTAAAAGTATGAAGTTTGCTTCCTGAGGCCTACAAGCCAGAAAAGGCCTGTGTGTACAAAAGACGGATTTTGGTAAGAACTTACCTGTAAAATCCTTTTCAGCGAAGGAAGGAAGGGAGACACACTAGTCATTACTAGTGGGTAGGCGGAGCCCAGATAGGATAGAAACACCTCAGATTAAAAAAGTGTTGATCGGCCCCTCCAGCTAGGGCTCCTCCTACTCCAGCTCTCCAGTCGTACACAAGCTAAGGAAGAGCAAATATCACCAGTGGAGCAACATAACCCCTTCTGAAGAACTTCAGAGAAAAAAGCAAGGAGACAGGTTATGCATATAACAGAAAAAACCACACAGTCCCAGGTACTACTCACTGAACCTGACCACTGCGATGAGCTGGCAATGCTGGAACAGAGCCTTAGCGCGCCGACCTCAGCCCAGATAATCGCTATCAGAGAAGGGTCACGCCGCATCTGAAAACACAACAACACACTTCTGCCATGGGAGGGAGCTGTGTCTCCCTTCCTTCCTTCGCTGAAAAGGATTTTACAGGTAAGTTCTTACCAAAATCCGTCTTTCAGCAGCAGATTGAAGGAAGGGAGACACACTAGTCATCACTAGTGGGACGTCCCAAAGCAGTCCAAAAATTAAGGGTGGGGAAAAAAAACAAAAAAGGCAGATCCCAACAACCTAGTGTAAGCTTTTCAGGGGATATAGCTCTGGGATCGCCGTCTTGGGGAGACGGAGTGGCATAAAGAGACCATTCACAGACAGCAGTTCTGTTAAAAACTGGCCGCAACCAGTTTTATTAAAGTCCACAGCAAACAGAACATAAATTAAAACCAAATCATAAACATAAAGCCTGGGCTTGTCCAGCCACTAATTACACTAAGATAGATTTCCCTTTCTATCCGGGTACCGACTCTAATAGTCTGTGCCCAAAACAACACATATGTTCAGTAGTTACCAGCGTGCAGCTCACATGAGGCTCCAATGGCGTCTGAAGTCAGATCCAGACAGAGAGAGCCTCCTCTGAACTTCCAAGCAGGTACTTATGGCTGTCTAATTAAGCAGCTGTGTTCACTCTGGGCTGAACTGCAAACCTGTCCCAGATGGGAATGGAGTGAACACCGCACTGACAACCTACTTTTTATGCGCCCCAGCTAAGAAACCTGGGGGAGATATACACCCCGTCCAGTACGCACCCCTTCACTGTCTCACACTAGGTAAATGCGCATTTAGCGCTAAACACAAGTTAACGAGAACTTTAAACTACAGCCGCCTGCAGGACCCTTCGTCCTAAGGCCGCATCAGCGGAAGCACTAACGTCCACCTTATAAAATTTTGTAAACGTGTGGACGGAGCGCCTGGTCGCCGCCCGGCAGAGCTGAGCTGCCGAGGCCCCTTGATGAAAGGCCCACGATGAACCCACAGCCCTCGTGGAGTGAGCTCGAATCTTAACCGGGCAAGGTTCGCCCTTAAGTCGGTAAGCCTCTAAAATGGCCGACCGAAACCAACGAGCTATAGAGTCCTTGGAAGCTCGTTGACCACGCCGACGACCTGCTGGAATCACAAACAGAGAGTCCGACTTCCGAAAATTTTGAGTAATAGACAAATAGAACTTCAAAGCCCGCACCAAATCCAATGTGTGCAAGGCCCGTTCCTTCGCATTCCTCGGCACCGGACAGAGCGAGGGCAACACAATATCCTGGTTAACAGGAAATTGTGACACCACCTTAGGTAGAAAGTTGCCCCGTGTGCGAAGCACTACGCGATCCGGGTGAAACTCCAGGAAAGGAGGCGAGCAAGAAAGAGCCGCCAACTCAGAAACCCTTCTCAAAGAGGTGACCGCCACTAGGAAGGCAACCTTCCAAGAAAGCAAAGAAAGGTTAACAGAGTCCATAGGCTCAAAAGGCCCATGTTAAAGAGCCTCCAAAACAAGATTGAGCTGCCAAGGAGACACAGGCGCCTTCTGCGGCGGAAACTGACGGGTTACCCCGCGAAAAAAGGAACGTACGTCCCTACGCGAGGCGATAGCCTTCCGAAACAGCAAGGACAGAGCAGAAACCTGACCCTTCAGAGTGCTAACTGCCAAACCCTTGTCCAGCCCGTACTGCAGAAAAGCCAACAAATTGGGGATGGAAAAAATCCTCGGGTTCCTTGAAGAACCCGAACACCACGAAAAGAAGGCTTCCCAAGTCTTGTGATAAATCCTAGTAGGAGCCGGACCTCTGGCAGCTCGCAGAGTGGCAATGACTTCGGCTGAAAAACCTTGACGGGTCAATATTTCGGTCTCAAGAGCCACGGCGTCAAACGCAGAGACTTCAGGTCCGGGTGACGAACGGGCCCTTGGGTTAACAGGTCCGGGCGAAGAGGTAGTGGAAGTGGAGGCGCTGCCAGGAGTGACACCAGCGTTGAGAACCACGTCCTCCTTGGCCAATCTGGGGCTATCAACATAGCCGGGACTCTCTCCAGTCTGATCCAACGCAACACCAGAGGAAGTAAGGATATTGACGGAAACACATAGATTAGCTCGAATTGGACCCAAGGAGCCACCAGAGCATCCACCGCCACAGCCTTCGGGTCCTTGTACCTGAACATGAACGTCGGTAACTTGGCATTGAACCTGGATGCCATCAAATCCACTTGGGGAGTCCCCCAACGGGAGCACAGCAGTGCAAAAATCTCCGGATGAAGACTCCATTCTCCGGGATCCATCTTTTCGCGACTGAGGAAGTCCACTGTGATATTCTGAACTCCTGGAATGTGAATCGCAGAGATGGCTGGCACCCTGGCCTCGGCCCATACCAGGATCCGAGACACCTCCATCATGAGCCTGAAGCTCCTCGTCCCACCTTGATGGTTGATATACGCGACCGCCGTCGCGTTGTCTGTCTGCACTCGGACTGGTAGACCGCTTAAAAGGACCGTCCATTGTTGGAGGCAAAGGAAAATTGCCCTCAATTCCAGGATGTTAATCGACAGGACAGACTCTTCCGACGACCATACTCCCTGAATCCAGAGATCGTTCCAGACACCCCCCCAGCCCGTCAGGCTGGCATCGGTGGTTATGATCGACCACCTCGGAGGGAGGAAGGACCTCCCCAGGGATAACACTTCCGGACGTAACCACCATCCTAGAGACTCTCGCACCCTGTGGGAGATGCTGACACTGCAATCCAGTGAAAACTGCGATCGATCCCAACGGTTCAAAATGAGCATTTGGAGAGCCCTGGAATGAAATTGGGCAAACGGAATTGCCTCCATCGACGCCACCATCAAACCCAGAAGGCGCATACACCTTCGAAGGGACATTGCTGTCGAAGACTTCATTACATGTCAAAGAAGACTCGCTTGCTTGTCTGGAGGCAGAGACACCACTGCTCGTACCGTGTTGAATGCATTCCCAAAAACAGGATTGACTGTGACGGTTCCAGAGACGACTTCTCCCAATTGACCAGCCACCCGAAGTTCTCCAGGAGCTGAAGGGATAGATTGCGAGCCGTCACCCCTCCTCCTTTGAGGACGCCACAATCAAAAGGTCGTCCAGATAGGGAAGAATCGTAACCCCCTGTCTTCGCGGAATCGCCATGAGAGGTGCCAGAATTTTCGTAAAAACTCTGGGTGCTGAGGCCAACCCGAATGGCAAGGCCACAAACTGGTAACGGTCCTGGCCTATGGCAAAACGAAGGAAGCGTTGGTGGGCCCTTCCGACGGGAACATGCAAATAAGCGTCCCGAATGTCGATTGACACCAAAAAATCGTTATGCGACAGGGCCGCCACAACGGAGCGAAGTGACTCCATGCGGAATTTCCGGGTGCGGACATGCCAATTCAATCTTTTGAGATCCAGAATGGGATGAAATTTGTCCTCCTTTTTGGGGACCACAAAGAGGTTGGAATAAAACCCTCTTCCCCGGTCCTCCGGCGGAACCGGTACCACCACACCCTTCTGCAGAAGGGAATCGACCTCCCGCAGTAGAGCGGCAAATAGCTCGGGCTCTGACGGAATGCGAGAGTGGCAAAAACTGTCTGGGAGTCGAGAAAGAAACTCTATGAAGTAGCCTGCCGACACAACCCGCGCCACCCAGGCGTCCGACACGCGGGAAGCCCAAGTCGGTTTGAATTGGAGCAGGTGACCTCCCACTCGAGAGCCCTCGAGTGAGACCCTGGCGTCAGTCCGCCTTAGCGGGCCCTTTGTATGCTTCCCGCTTGTCTTGGCGGAAGCTCTGTTTCCAGGGAGTGCGGGATTTCTGAGCGTTCTTTCTTCCCGAAAAAAAAAGAGGGACGACCCGATCCTCAAGAGGGCTGACCGAACCGTCCCCTGGACCGAAAGGACCGCCGACTACCACCGGCACTATGCCTGCCAGACGTAGAAGTCACAGCTCTTCGCTGCGGTAAAGCCGTTTCTTTTGCCTTTGCCTTGGCAATCAGCTCCGTGTGGAAACCGCGTCTCTGGTCCACTGTCTAAGCCACAGTGCTCTCCTGACTGTGATTGCCGAGGATTGCGCCCTGGACAGCAGTGACGCAGTATCCAAACCTGCATCACTGTCATATCGGGCTGCATCCTCCAACTTAAAAAGTCCATCTACCTCGGATAGAGGGGATCCATCTTGCCACGCCGTCCGTAGACGGTCTAACCAGCTTAGAGAAGCTTTACAAGCACACATGCTCTGAATCCATGAGCCGCGGCCTCGTAGATGGATTTCGCTGCCATCTCCGTTTTTCTGTCCAGCAGATCCTGCAAACTCGCCTTCCCTTTTAACAGGAAGTAATGAGGACTTGCTAAGCTGGGATAAAGGGACATCCACTTCAGGAGAAGGAATCCAATTATCAATCAATTCCGTCGTACACGGATACAGCTGAAAACACTTATCTGGACACGGGCGTTCCTTCTCCACTGTCCGATTAAGCTCATCCAGAGATGGTAATGCTGATCGCGACCTATGCGACTCCTGAAAACATCCGGGCCGACTTACTAGGACGTCTAGTTACCTCCTCCGGTAACTGTAACGCCTCCCTCATGGCTCCAATAAAAGCCTCTGTACGGCCCAAAAGAGAAGCAGGGAGTCCCTGCCGATCCTCCTTATCTGAATCGGACACCTCCCCATCTGAGCTTGAAAGGGAAACCCTCAATGCCCGAGATCTCCGAGTCGCTGCGCGGGAATGAAGGCACCGGCCTGTGTCGCTTCCTCTGAGAGGATCTAGCTCATCAATAGAACGAGCGAGGGCCTCCATTTGACATCACTGAAACCTCTGACCGCTGTGCCTGATGCCGTCGAGGTCTGCGTGTCAGATACGCGAGACTGATCCTGTAGCGGATCTGGGAGACGGTCCGCACCTTGGACCCTGATCTGACATGTCCTCACACAGTATATGGCAGGTTAAACCTGTCAGTAACTAGGACAGTGTGGTTTCTTAAAGAAGAAACGAACGCTGAAGGGTTAACACTAGAACTACTGATGGAGTCATTTTGACTCCTTTCGTTTTTTATTTCTCTTCTGTGACTACATTTTTTAGAATTCCGGCTTGAAACTCGGTGACTTTTCCTCAAATATGATGTGAAAAAAGATTTTGTGAGAATAAATAATTTTGGTGAAAAATTTGCGCGTTTTTTTCAAAATTTACCAAGAACTACTGAAGGGAGTCATTTTGACTCCCTACTATATTTTGAGGTCCTTTTGTCACTAAATGTTGCTATAAAGTTTTGTGCATAATTTTTTCACTCTGTCTTATTTACCCTGATGTTCATATAGATGTAGTTCAATTTACATGTCAACTTTTCACGTTTTCCTTGTGTTTTACCTGCTTGTATTACTGTGTAATGCTGAACAAAATCGCTTGTTTACTCTAGGCTCTTATCTTATGCTAATTTTTGATTCATATATATTGACACATATAAAGAACTGTACGCTTGCAGAAGCATGCAGGAACAATAATTTACAGTTTACTCTATCTGATGAGGAGCTAGATGCATTCATTGCGATATTCTATGCTCGTGGAATATCTGGCACGAACCGTCACTCGATTAGCAGTATTTGGTGTAATGACTGGGGAATACCGTTTTGCAAAGCGACAATGTCTAGGGACCGCTTTGTTGAAATTATGAGGTTTCTCAGATTTGATGAGAAATCTACTCGATCGGAGAGACTGCAAACGGACAAGTTTGCTCTATTTTCTACTGTGTGGGACAGGTTTATTGAAAATTGTATTGCGTGTTACAAACCTGGCCCATACATAACGGTGGATGAGCAACTTTTCCCAAGCAAAACTAGGTGTCCATTCACGCAGTACATGCCTTCCAAACCAGATAAATATGGCCACAAATATTGGCTAGCTGTTGATAAGGAGAGCAAATATCTGGCAAATGGCTTCCCTTATCTAGGCAAAGATGACACACGCCGTGCTGAGGACCGTTTAGCTGACCATGTGGTAATGAAGTTATTGGACCCGTTTTTGAAAAAAGGTCGCAATGTTACAACCGATAATTATTTTACTTCAGTAAAATTAGCTAAACAGCTAAAAAGCAAAGGAACAACCATCGTGGGAACACTGAACAAGATAAGGCGAGAAGTGCCTAAAGAAATAAAATCCATGAAAGAGGAATTGTACAACACTAAAGTGTTTAGAAATGAAGACAATTTTACACTTACAGTATATCAAGGAAAGCCCAACAAAAATGTTGTCATTTTGAGTTCCGTCCATCCAGATGTTGTTGTTGCGTCTGATTCCGCTAAAAAAACTCCAGAAACGGTAAAGTTTTACAATGAAACAAAATATGGAGTAGATGTAGTGGATCAGATGGCACGAAAATATACCACACGAACATGCACAAGGAGATGGCCTGTTCATGCATTTGAAAATGCCTTAGACTTTGCGGGTATAAATGCATGGATAATATTCAATGAGATAACCCACCAAAAAATGTCACGCAAGGCATTTTTGCAAACGCTTGTGAGAGAGTTGAGTGGTCCTTATGTCACAGATAGGGAAAAGGGTTCCACGTCCCAAGTTTCTACATGCTCAGAAGTGATGGTTCAAACAAAATTTTGCCAGATCAAAGAAAAGTGCAAGAAAAATAGATCTGTCGGCAATTGTAAGACTTGTGGTGTTTGTGTGGGCAATGTACTGCCATAAATCAAAGGCAATGCCTAAAATGCGAAACACCAAATGTTTAGAAGGTGAATTCTGCACCATATTTTCATTTTTATGCTCCTCCACCTACATTTTCTCTGCTTTTTGTTCTTCAGTTGTTGTTTATATGTGTGCACTTGAATAAAAAAAAATGTTTGAAAAACGTCTATTATAATTATTGTTATTTTCTGTAGAAAAATAAGAAAAGCAGAAAAAAAAACAATCAAAAGCATTACTGTTGGATCTCACAATAATAATACATTACAAAAAATATAATTATTAATAAATAACCACAAATGAAACTCTAAAAATAAACGAAAACAAGCAAGGAGTCAAAATGACTCCTTTCAGTAGTTCTAGGTGGGGTCACGAGTCCAGTAGTCCTAGTGTTAAAGCTCTTAAAGAGAGAGCTACCCCAGCTGTCCCCAATAAAGGGTTAACCGCCAAAGAAGGGGTTAATGTCGCAGACTCCCCACAACCCTTGTTTAATGAAAAGGGTGTGCGAGCCCCAGGTGCCTCTTATGAGGTAACAGCTGCAGGACAGTGCTCTTAAAGGTATGCCACACTAAACAAGAACGCCAATGAGATCGCTAAAATATTGCGCTGTTTTGTACATCGCAATGACCGCCAAGTCTTAAGGAGATCGCTAACCGCTTATGCGTTGTTAATGAGATCATCCAGTGTGGCAGCTACTTAGCGACATTAAAACGATCGCAAAAAAACGATCGCATTAGTATGCGTCGTTATCGTGATCGTTAGCGTTCAGTGTCCTGCGCTGTGGGGGTGAGGGGGTTAAGCTTCTGCCCTGACAGGCAGAAGCGACTCACCCAGCTGGCCGCGGTGTAGCGTCTTGTCGGGAGGGGAGGAGAGTGAGGAAGGAAGCCTTCAGCTCCCTGATCCAGTAATGGCCGCTGCGCTGTGCTTCTGAGGGAGAAGCCGGAAGAGAGACAGTAGTAAAGCGCCCGCTCAGAGCGCCGCGAAAAATTCAAAAAAATGGCGCGCGACTCCTCCGCTCTCCATGTCCTGCAGGCATCCACCTGCGGACAAAAGACACTAGTCACCAACATGTCACATGTAACAGCGGCTGCCGCAGCAGTCGCTGAAGCACTCAAAACATATTAAAATGTTGAGTACTCACCCAGCTGAGCGCCACAGGGACCCCCAGGGATTTGTGGCGCTGTGCCCATAGCTTCCCCCCAGGGCGGGGAACGCAGTGACCCCAGAAGCGCGGTTTGCGTCCCCGCCAGGGAAGCAATCCTCATCCCCCAGGGCCGGCAGGGTTCTGCAGGGACCTCCTTAAAGGGTAATACAGATCCGCCAAGGGAGAGGTGGGGGTCCAGCAGCGCTGAGACCCCTGAGACCTCTAGACCACGGGGGTCCAAGTCTCTGTCCGATAAAAATAAAAAATCTTCTGAGGAGCTGCTTCAGCAGCGACTATCCTCTGTGACCTCAAATTTTAGACTGGAGAGCAGGAGTAGGAGGAGCCCTAGCTGGAGGGGCCGATCAACACTTTTTAATCTGAGGTGTTTCTATCCTATCTGGGCTCCGCCTACCCACTAGTAATGACTAGTGTGTCTCCCTTCCTTCATCTGCTGCTGAAAGAAAGCTCTTTTCCATTGCTCAAAAGAAAACTCTAGCCCAATCTCAGGCAAATCATGACTAAAGGGTATGCCACACTAAACAATATCGCTAACGGGATCGCTAAAAAACGTCACTATTTAGCGATCCCGTTAGCGATGTTGTTCAGTGCGGCAGCTTCCAGCGACGAGCTTCCTGCTGTGATCTCGCTCGTCGCTGGAATCGTTCCGGACCCTATTTCATCGCTGGCGCTCCCGCTGGGTAAGTATCTTATCGCTGTGTGGCACCTTTTCTTAGCGATTTAGCGGTACTTTTGTACCGCTAAAGTCGTTAAGAAGATCGCTAACGGCGATAGCGTCGTTAACTATATCGCTAAATGCGGCAGCATTTAGCGATATAGGAACAATCCCGCTAGCGATCGCATTAGTATGCGTCGTTATTGTGATCGCTAGCGGGATTGTTTAGTGTGGCAGTACCTTTATTCTCCGCTCTCTCTGACAGAAGAATTGAGTATACTTGTGAGACTGAGTGTGCAGGGCTCGTTCATCATCAATGATTCCAGTGACGCCAGATCTGTCTCGTTTAATGAAGCCGGCTGGAGAGACGACACGAAGGAACGTAGTTGCAAGTATGGAAATCAAGAGATGTGGAGTTCTGAAAATTCCTCCCTCAGTTCCGCCAGTGACTGCCGTCTCTCTAACATCCTAGAGAGGTGCATCACTCGGAGTTTAGGTGTGTTGGACAACACCAAAAACGACCCTACTCCAACACACAGGGGAAACTCGGGATTGTCAAACACTGGGGTCAAGGGACCGGGGCTGTTTGAGAAACCCCGAGCCAAACTAGAGGAGTCTCATATCTTTGAAGATCGGCTGTAAAACGCGTTAAAAGAGGAGTGAACTTGGCCTGATATAATTGGGAAGTCTCTGATGTCAACTGTACCCCCAGATATTGCATTGATGTGGACCATCACCGAAAGGGAAGTGAGTTTTGTAGCGCCACCCTCTCCCGACCCGGCACCGTAGTATTAAAAGTATCTCAAGACTTAGATGGATTGATTTTAAAATTACTCACCCTGCTAGACCTATCAAACTCCCTCATGACCACGGGTAGAGAAAGTCTCGGGTTTGTGATATACAGCAATAAGTCATCTGCATATAAGGAGAGTTTATATACTCTAGGCCCAACCTGTATACCAGTAATATTGGGGTTGTTTCTAAGGGCTACCGCTAGGTGCTCCATCACTATAATATACAGTAGCGGTGACAGCGGGCAGCACTTTCTCGCTCCATTTGATATCTTAAAAGAATCTATAAAGACACCATTGCATTTTATTTAGCTGTGGGGTTATGATACAGAGCCATTACCTTCTCCTGTAGGTTAGGTCCAATATTTGTCTGATTGAGTGCACTATGGAGAAAGGACCATTTCACCCGGTCAAACGCCTTTTCAGCATCGACCGATAGAATACAGGTGGATGACTTTGTCATTTTATTGTGGGACATAAGTAGAAGTGTCTTAATAGTATTGTACCTCGCCTCTCTCCACTGGACAAACCCTACCTGGTCACTATGAATTAAGTCTGGTAGATAGGTGGCCACTCTCACTGCTGTCATTTTGGAGTATAATTTTACATCTAGGTTGATTAGTGAGATTGGCCTGTAGCTGGGGCATAATTTAGGGACCTTCCCGACTTTAGGAATGGGAGAAATATGAGCCTCCAGAGTCTGGTCAGGAAATGGGTGCGCTGAAGAAACCTTGTTAAACACTTTGGTCAAAAAAGGCGTTAATTGGGGGCTAGTAATTTGTAAAATTTGGCTGTGTACCTGTCTGGGCCAGGACTTTTATTAGTCGGGGACATTTTGATCGCTTGTGTCAGCTCCTCCTCACTAAAAGGCAAATCCAGGGTTTCCATGAGGTCCGCCGATAACGAGGAAAGGGTAGTCTCTCTGATATATTGATCTATTTTCGCTAGCTCATGTGTGGCGGACATGTCTTCATAGTGGCCAGTGATGTTATAGAGCGCTTCATAATAGTCCCTGAACGACTGAGCGATCTGACCTGATTCACCTCTACCCCTCCGGTATTGCGAATAGCGTGTATATAGTTATTGGGGCTCCTTGGGTGAATACTTCTAGCCAACGAGCCCCCACATTTGTCAGCAAACTCATAAAAGAAACCCTGCAATCTGTCCCTGTATTTGGTAAAACCTTGATCTACTAATTTTTTTCAAGTCCTCCCTTGCCTTTTTTAATTTAGTAAGGGTTGCACTAGCTAAATCACGTTTATGTTCCTTTTCCAGGGTGGGTATCTGCGCAAGCGGCTCCTTCATGTGAGCAGCTGTCTCCTTTTTAAGTCTGAAACCCTCCCGTACTAGAATCCCCCTAACTACGCATTTTAGGGCCTCCCACTGGATGGGCAACGCAGTAGGGTCTCCCTCAAGGTTTATTAAAAATTCTTGGATGGTGGTTTTAATTGCGTCAATTGTCCCAGGATCCTGAAGAAGGTTCGGATTTAGGCTCCACTGCCAAGGTCTGTGGTTCAAATGGGGGGGCTGGAATGAGAAAAAGATGGAAGCGTGATCTGACCATGTCATTACCCCTATGGACGCTGTGGGATTCCAGCTAAAAAAAAGTGATGCGAGACCAGTAAATGGTGTATGCTACTTATAATTTTCAGTTTGATCACTGGGCTCATGCACTGCAGTACTCGTCAGTGTCTCACTTTCATTAGTCGCCTACTTCCTTCTTATGCTGTACAGATCATAAATCTGCAAGGATCTGCGGACCAGGATAGTTGCAAAGACCACTGCTGCCCGCAACAGCATGGCCGCCGTCCAGCAGATTACATGCTCACTTGCACAGTGGCATATGGTATACGTAAAATCCCTTCTATCTCGTTAAAGGATGTACCTGTATAACTGGGAGCTGTTTACAGCCCACGTATCCTGCCCTAGTGGCCTATTTTTAAGTAAGTTCTCCCTTGATAATGTTACGACATCTGTGCACAGCGATGCACTCGTACGGCGTTGGAATATTTAAACACTTTTTTCTTACTATTAGATCAAATTGTGTTGAAAGAACAATTTCCTTTGGTCAAGACCCCGGCTGGCAGCGATCTGCAATAGCAAGACACAGGTATTAGCTTTTAGTTTTACTGTGCGACTGAAGACCCCCCATATACAGATAAAATTGGGCCAAGGTCACAGAATTCAGACAATAATCTAATGTATAGGGGGGCTGGCGGACTTCATCTGTTGAGGGAGATAATTTAATCGCCTGCTCCTTGAGTCTGACAACCGCTTACACCCTAAGCCCCATGGAGAGCACATGGACGATCGACCGAGCCGAGTGTTCATAAGAATAGGGGACAGAGAAAGGTAGCTGTTGGCTGATAGTTATCCTGGCTGTTCTGGACCCTTTTTAGAAGAAGAAAACAAGAAAAAACAGGTAAGAAAAGTGGGGAGCAGATTCGGCTAGGCTCCTACCATCAGATTGATTGACAGGTCTCTGCATACAGGATGGGACTTTATTAGTCAAGCTAGCCAGTCATGTAGCCACCCGGCAGTCTCTCCATGCATTTTTTTTTTTTTCTGAAATCTAGTATTGTTTCCAAGAAGAAAACAAAAAACTTTGATATGTCACAAAATAGAACGGGGAAGGAAATTATTTGTTGAAGGAAATTTGGTTTCATTTGGTGGCAAAGCAATGAGGTTTGCAGGAACTGGAAATAGCACAAGACTCCATTCTGGTGCGCGGTGGGGGTCATATTAACCCTAATCTCTTTTTTTTTTTTTTTTACTGTAGACCACGAGTATGTACTTTTTCCAGACTGCAAGGTGGAAAATAGCATTTTTAAATTCTAAGAAAAAGGCATCAGAATTATTACCTTCACATTAATGCACGGTACTCCAGTTGGTCCGGTTGAGGGTGAGTGAGCGGTGCAGGATTCCTGTTTTCCTTACAACATCCCAATATAAATCAGCTCGTCAGAATATTTAAAACACTCCGGGAGGGGACATCGAGATGAGCGGAGATTACACAGGGATCATTTTAACAAGATGCAGAGGATTTACCTTAGGTGATCAGCATATAGGCCGGGTTTCCCCGATTTGGTTTTGAATATTTAATGGGATTAAGAAAAAAAAAAAAAACCTGACCCAGATGTAAAATGGCAACAAGCAACACATGCACATGTTCTAATAAAATATTTAATTACAAAAAGACAAAAATCACTGCAGCCATTACTTCCAAGTAATAAATGGTGGCAGTGAAAGTATACAGCTGTCCTTCAATGCAGCGTAAAACAAGCCCATATATCCAATAAGAATAAACCTGTGAAACGTTTAGCTACGAGATAACAGAACTGTGTATTCCAACTGAATGGGTTCTCGGACCACCAAAAAGGCCTAAAAACACAACCGCCTGTATTTCATACGGATTTCCTCCCCAGCCGCTTAAAAACACTGACGCTCCCAGTGTTGTCCATCTGAGCGCTGCTGCTGTCGCTGGAGCTGGTCACACCTGCGGTGGTCCCTACAGTCCTCTTGATGGTAAACGGCAGTTTTAATGCCACTTTTAGGGTCTTGCTGCTGCTGACTTTGCTGTCCTGAGCGACGACTTGCTGTTTCCCCAGACGCTGTGCCAAGGCAGCGGACGGCTTCTTTTGCTTCCTTTCCTGCTCTACGTTCACCCGTTGGACGGTGCCCAATCTCTGTGCCAGGTGATCTTTGTTGTGGCTAGTTTAGTGGGTGCACTTGCAGAGATTTTGGGAGCGAGTCTCTTTATGGTGGTGATGGGCGGCTTCTGCTCTGAACTGGTGGCTTTCGCCTTAATGGTAATCCCTGGGGTTATTTTCTCTCTGGAGACCGAAGCACTCACTTTTTTGAGAACACCTGCATACTGTAAAACGCTGGTGTCTTCATCACTGTCCGCAGACTTTTCTTCCTCGTGGGGATCCCCTAATCGACTAAACACTCCTGTGGGCTGTAAGGGATGGAAATATTATCTAAGAATGGCTGCAAATCATAAAGGCACTCCAAAGCCAAAATGCCCCTCACTCACCTTTGCTCCTGTTGTTGTATCGGCTTTACTTTCTGCCCCCAGTCTGTCAAAGACTGACGTTCTGCTCGTACCTGGGCAAATTAAAAAAGTAGAGATCATACGGTAAAGCTTATATGAATCCCATTCATGTACTGTGCAACACTCGTTCAGTGGGACGCAATATTTCACCCACCTTTTGCAGCTTGTTCCTCCAGGATCTTCTTCGTCCGTGCAGTGGTTCCTTTGGGCATATTAATGATATACTTCCCTTCCATCTCAGCAGTCACCCTGCGACGTTTCACAGGACCCTCATCACTAGCGTCCTCTGCTGGGGAAGACAAGGCTGGAACAAGAGGGAGGCCATGAGCATCATGTTTTACTGTTCCAAAGAGGTTTCAAGCAAAAACTCCCTCGACTGCGACATATTTGCAAAACACAAGGAGTGCAAACACCAGACACACAAGCCAAATCTTAAATGGCAAAAATCAACAGGGTTTGCAGTATTTTTTGTGCATACATTTTACCCATCTGAGAATGCTTGGGTGTTATCCAAGAATCTTGGCTGTGCTTGAATATAATGTTAGAGTCCCTGCAGTTGCATGATTCGTGGCTGTTAAGACAGCCACAACACATGCGGAGATTGCCTGTTTGTTAGGGAATCCCTGAATGTGTTACGGATGTCTAACAGCAGCAAAACATGCAGCTGCAGGGACTCGAACATATTAGTCGAGCACGCCCAAGATACTCTGATAACACCCGACCATGCTCGGCTAACACGATATCCGAGCATGTTCGCTCATCACTACTCTAAAACTTTAACTGCAACACCATTCCTATTTCTTCCGGAACGCGTCACATGGATGACAAATACATAAACATGGAAGAGCCGCGGACGGCATCTAACGTGGCTGATGGACTGGGTCACACTGCCTTCTTCAGCTCAAAAAAAAAGAAGAAAATCCAGATAACACCAGTAAAAAAGAAAAGCCGAAAAAACACTCAGGATAAGAAAGCAAAAAAGAAAATGAGTTCAGGTTTTCAAAACACCAGCAAAAATGAGTGATTCTGGAAGTGTCTTCTCCTTGAAAAACGGTAATTTTTGACTTCAAGAAAAAGACTCAGTGTGAACAGTTGTGAAACTCTGCTCCAGTCTTATAAGGCCCCTTGTCAGGTCCCAACAAATAAGTACATTATTTCCTATTCTATGGATAGGGAATAATTCACTATCTTGGGACAACTGTATAAGTAGAGTTTTGCAGTCAAAAGGAGCAAGAAAAAGAAAAATATCAGGGGAGGAAAAAAATAGTTATTTTTCTTTCTTTCCTGTCTAGAAGGGAAAGAAGCAGACAATACACACGTGTAAGGACTACCTGCTAGAGATTTCTTCAGAGCCACTTTATTGGACACGGTCACAGAGATGTTGGATGTACTTGTCTCCGGCCTGCGGACAGGTGTGGACGGGGGAGAATCCCGACTGAGGCTATTGGCAATCATCCTTGTGGCAGCTAAAAAGAAATGTGCATTAAGATTAAAACTGCCTGGGTCAGCGAAAGATTAACAAAGGCAGAACCTGAATTATCCCAAACCTATAGCTATTGTGAGAGCAGACCTGTGGCACGTAGGTAATTGCATCAAACCTCATAATGGGAAACGTGAGAAAAACTGAGCATTAGACTGAAAATAAATAATAAAGTTTTATTACATCAATAATTACTGTTCAATTAAAGTGAGGAAGAAATATGGCTAAGAACATATAAAGGGAAGATGGAATTACCCTTAGATAAGAGGCAAAATTCCCCCCACTATTTATGCTCCACGACACAATAGTGGCAGTGGATGTCCTAAGAGCAGTATATTGGGTCTGATGCTGAACCATTACGTGAACAACCATTTATATTTTATTTATCATTCTGTTTTATGTGACGGGCCTGATACACTAAGGTAACCTTTTGTGCAGCAGTTCCACTGGTTATTTTATCGCCTGTGGTACAGAGGCTTCTACTTTTAATTTTTTTTCCCATACTAAAAAAATACGGATTTTTGTGTTACTCACCGTAAAATCCTTTTCTCCGAGACGCTCATTGGGGGACACAGGACTGTGGGTGTATGCTACTGCCGCTAGGAGGCTGACACTAAGTAAACATAAAAAAAGGTTAGCTCCTCCTCCGCCGTATACACCTCAGCACTGGCCGCAGGCAAACCCAGTTTAGTGCAAAAAGCAGTAGGAGGCTAAAACATAAATCAGAGTTAACACAGATACAGTATATCCAGAAGAAAAAACTGCTGATACAGACTTACGGAAAATAGAGTTAACTCAAAACAAAGCCAGCCGGCTCTTAGGGAGGGTGCTGTGTCCCCCAATGAGCGTCTCGGAGAAAAGGATTTTACGGTGAGTAACACAAAAATCCGTATTTCTCCTTCGTCTCATTGGGGGACACAGGACTGTGGGACGTCCCAAAGCAGTCCCTTGGGTGGGAAACCGATTCCACAGTGTAATTTATAATCAAGCATTGCTTATAGGTGCGCAACCGCGCCCTGAAGAATCCTTCTACCCAGACTGGCATCCGCAGAAGCCTGGATATGGACATTATAATGCTTGGAAAAGGTATGCAGACTGGACCAGGTTGCTGCTTTACAAACCTGTTCCACCGAAGCCTGATGCCGAAGGGCCCAGGAGGCACCCACCGCTCTGGTGGAGTGAGCCTTGATCCCTGCAGGAACCACCGCGCCTCTGATGCGGTAAGCCTCCTGAATGGCTAACCGAATCCACCTAGCCAAGGTTGATTTAGAGGCAGCGAGTCCCTTCCTGCGACCTTCAGGGAGGACAAACAGCGTGTCCGTCTGTCGAAAGGACGCCGTCCGAGATACATATCTCCTGAGTGCTCTCACCAGATCCAGCGTATGGAGAGCCTTCTCCACTCGGTGCGTCGGAGCTGGGCAAAACAATGTCCTCATTAATATGAAATGAGGACACGACTTTAGGCAAAAAAGGTGGTGTAGGTCTGAGCACTACCTTATCCTGATGGAAAAGCAAGTACGGAGCTCGACAAGACAGTGCAGCCAGCTCCGAAACCCGCCTTATGGATGTTATGGCTACCAAAAACACCACTTTCCAGGAAAGAAATGACAGAGAAACCTCCTGCAAAGGTTCAAAAGGAGACTCTTGCAGGACTCCCAGGACTAGATTGAGGTCCCAAACCTCTAAAGGAGTCTTGTAGGGAGGAACTATATGGACAACCCCCTGAATAAAGGTCCTAACCTGAAAATTAGACGCGATCTTTCGCTGAAAAAGAACCGACAAGGCTGATATCTGTCGTCTAAGAGTACTAGGCGCTAGACCTGAATCTAGGCCCGCCTGGAGAAAAGATAGAATGTTTGGAATTGAAAAGAGAAGCGGGGAACAACCATGTTCCCTGCACCAATCAAAAAAGACCTTCCAAGTACCGTGGTAGATGCGAGCCGAGACGGGCTTTCGGGCGCTAGCCATCGTCGCGGCGACTTTTTTAGAGAATCCAGCCCTGGTCAGGATCCAAGATTCAACGGCCAGGCCGTCAAACACAGGACCACTGAGTTCTGGTGGTAAACTGGGCCTTGGGAGAGAAGGTCCGCGCGCTCTGGCAGTCGCCAGGGTGCGTCGGCGAGCAATTGTACCAGCTCCGCGTACCATGAGCGACGCGGCCAATCCGGAGCGATTAATATCGCTGGGACCCCTTCTAACCTGATCTTTCTGATCACCCTTGGGAGCAGAGCTATTGGTGGAAACAAGTATGGAAGATGAAACTGATTCTACGGTAGAACCAGGGCATCCACTGCAATTGCCTGCGGATCCCGGTACCGGGAAACAAAGTTGGGCACCTTGGCATTTATCTTGGAAGCCATCAGGTCCACATCTGGGGTTCCCCAGCGTCGGCATATCTGCTGAAAGATCTCGGGATGTAGAGACCATTCCCCTGACGCTATGCCGTGACGGCTGAGAAAATCTGCTGCCCAGTTTTCCTCGCCCGGTATGTGGACTGCTGAAATCACCGAGTGATTTACTTCTGCCCAGGTCAGAATCTGTTTTACCTCGTGCATGGCCGCCCTGCTGCGGGTACCTCCCTGATGGTTTATGTATGCCACCGCCGTGGCATTGTCCGATTGTATTCGGACTGGGCGGCCCGCCAGATGCTGGTGAAACTGCCTCAAAGCCAGCCGAACAGCTCGGATCTCTAAAATATTGATCGGGAGGGTCGATTCTTGCTGAGACCAAGTTCCCTGAGCTGTGTGGTGATGAAACACTGCTCCCCATCCGAGCAGGCTGGCGTCCGTTGTGACTACCCACCAAAAATTTGGAGGAAACAAACGACCCTGTCGAAGAGTGGTGTCCCTCGTCCACCACGTAAGAGTCTGTCTGACCTGCAGGGACAGACGGCACCGCAGATTGAGGGAGTAAGGGCTCCCGTCCCATACTGCCAAGAGTGCATGCTGAAGGGGGCGAAGATGAAACTGGGCAAACGGAATAGCCTCGATTGCTGCCACCATCCTTCCTAGGACCCTCATGCAAAACCTGATGGTGTGAGGAATCGGTTGGCGAAGGATCCGTACCTCTTGGCGGAGAACTAAGGCCTTGTCCTGAGGAAGAATTATCAACCCTTGAGCGGTGTCGAAATTCATCCCTAAAAAGGTGATCTTCCGAGATGGAACGGGAGATGATTTCCTCATATTCACCAGCCACCCCAGGCGAGCAAGGGTGTCTAATGTAATGATGACACTTTCCTCGCAGGTTTGAAAAGACGGACCCTTGATGAGGAGGTCGTCTAAGTAAGGCAAGATGACTATCCCCCTTGAGTGCAGAATGGACACAACAGCAGCCATGACCTTTGTGAACACCCTGGGGGCTGTGGCTAGCCCGAATGCAGGGCTGCAAACCGAAGATGAAGTTTGCCAATGGCAAACCGAAGAAACCTTTGATGAGGGGGAAATATGGGAATGTGAAGATAGGCATCCTGGATGTCTATTGATGCTAGAAATTCCCCTTTTTCCATGGCTGCAATGACCGAACGGAGAGACTCCATTCGGAAATGTCGAATTTTGACAAAACGGTTCAGTCGCTTTAGATCCAGAATGGGCCTTACGGTACCGTCCTTCTTGGGTACAATGAACAGGTTGGAATAAAACCCCTGACCTCTTTCGACCTCCGGTACAGGTACGACAACCCCGCTGTGCCGAAGAGACTCGACCGCCTTGAATAAGGCGCGAACCCGAGACTCTTCCTTGGGAAGGCGCGAGGGAAAAAAATGATTTGAGGGAAGGCTGGTAAATTCTATTTTGTACCCCGAGGAGACTAACTCCCTGACCCACTCGTCGTGAGTAATTGATAGCCAAATGGGGCGAAACCAGAGTAAGCGGCCGCCTACTCTGGATAAATTGACCGGATTCTGCCTCCAGTCATTTGTCCGAATACCTTTGGGGTTTGGACCCTCTAGATCTTGGCTGTTGAGATCGCCCTCTTCCCAGAGGGTTGGTCCTGTAGGAGACCTGGCGATCTCTGGCCTGATTAGGTCGACCTGAACCGCTGGAGGTGGCAGGCGCGGCCCAACCTGGGTTACGAAAGGCTCTAAAGCGAGGCTGAAGCTGTCGACGAAAAGGCTGTCTAATCTTCTGCTGAGGAAGGAAACTGCTCTTCCCTCCCGTCGCATCAGATATGAGCTGATCCAGCCTTTCGCCAAATAACCGACCACTCTGATAAGGTAAGGATGTAAGAGATTTCTTAGAGGTTGAGTCCGCTCGCCAAGTTCTTAACCACAGGGCTCTTCTGATAGCAATTGCATTAGCAGCAGATAGAGCTGCGCAATTTGCCGCATCCATGGAAGCGTTAATTAAGAAGTCTCCTGCAAGAGCTATCTGATTAGAGATTTCAGTTACCTCAGACGGTACTTCTATACCATAGAGAGCTCTATTTAGAGACTCCGACCAGGATATCATGGCCTTAGCAACCCAAGTTGCTGCAAAAGAAGGAGAGAGAGCAGAGCCTGATGCCTCAAACACTGAGCGGGCCAAGCTCTCAATCAGACGGTCCGTTGGATCCTTGATCGAGGAACCATTGGGAAGGGAGAGAAGAGTCTTAGACGCCAAACGCGACACAGGAGGGTCGACCGCAGGAGATTCCGCCCACTTCTTCAGAAGTTCGGGAGCAAAAGGATATCTGGTATTAATAGCCTTTTGTCCTGCGAAGCGTTTGTCCGGCTTCTCCCGGTGGCGCTGCACGAGCTCTTCAAACTCAGGATGAGCACCAAAAACCTTATGAGTTTGCCTGGCTCGTTTGAAGGACACCTTATGACCAGAGGTCAAGGTGGACTCATCTTCTACCCCCAGGGATTGATTGACAGCTTCAATCAGACTGTCAATTGTCTCCTGACAATTTGGTGCTTCTAAATTGAGGGAACCTTCAGAATCGGAGTCTGAATATTGATCACTCGCCTCCAAAGGTGAGGGAGAGCGAGAAACTGAACTGAAGGATGCCGAGGCCTCGGACGGCATAGGCGACGCAGTGTGGGTTCGCTTCCCCTGTGTCTGCCTGGTAAGAGCGCGGCCCCTGAAGGCCGGAGATTCTTGAGACGTAGCCAAGACGGTTGAACCACTGTCCCTGCTCCTATCGGGAGCTTGAAGGGACTCAATTGCTCTCGTTAATGACGCCATAGATTGCGACAGAGATAGGGCCCACTCCGGGGGACCTGACGCACTGGGCTCTGCTACAGGTGAGGGCTCCTGAGCCCGTTCGGAGTTACAGGCTTCACAGACCCGACTAGTCTGGGCGTGCGGAAAAGGGGACCTACAGGCAATGCATGCCGTATACAGCACCGTGTGAGTCTTAGCCCTTCTGGACATACTGGATCTGTCACAGAGTCCTTTCTGCAATTTATTTGGATGTGGCGGTGCTATGTAGCGGAGCGAAGCGGAGCAACCAGGCTGGAGGTAGTGGCACTTACCCCAGTCCTGTATCCCCGAACGTCTGAGAATGATGGTGCGCTTGCGTAGAGGGTCACTGGGCGCAGGAGAGAAGACTGAGGCTTCAGACTTCAAAAAAGCGCGCTCCCCTTTCAGGGAGGCGTGCCTAAATAGCCACAGCCTTAGGGGGAGGGGTCACGAGGCGCGGCCTAGCGCCGGCCAAAGCCGGGGACTAAATTTCCGGCCGCGGCCTAGCGCTGGCCGAAGCCGGGGACTAAATTTCCGGCCGCGGCCTAGCGCTGGCCGAAACCGCGGCCTAAATTTCTGGCGGAGGCCGCCTGAGAAACAGGGGGAGGGCCACCGGAGGTGTCGCTGCCGGGGGCGGAGCCCGGTCTATCTTCCGGCCAAAGCCGGAAGCTAAATTAGACGCCGCGGCCTAGTCCTCCAATTCCGCCCGCGGCCTAGCACCGGCCGAAGCCGGGGACTAAATTTTTGGCGGCGGCCGCCCAGAAGCCGGAGGGCGGGCCGCCGGAAGATGACACTCTTTAGGGGGAGGGGCTCAGGCTGGGGCTCGTGCTCCTAGCTGAATCCCCTATCAGACGCTCTCACCAGTGACGCTCTCTTCATCTGTCATGTGCAGCACATCCCCTCTGAAGGTGGGTTCGGGTTCCGTGTCCGTAGTTTTACTTGCAGTGGATTCTGCCCTTTTAAAAACAGCAGTCCCGGCGTCTCGCCCAGTCTCTTAGAGGGGGGGGGGGGCTCGCGGAACAAAAAAAAAAAAGGGGGACGGTGCAGGCACCCTAACTCCATCACCCCTTCAGGGGGTGAGGAGAGGGACCGTCCGCCTCCTTGCAGCACCGCAGTCTAGCATTGGTGGTGCAGTGGGGGCCGCACGGACTATCTCCTGCCTCTGTACAACCTAGGGTTTCAATACCTTAGGGTGGTCAGGGCTGAGTCCGGCATTCGTGTCCCACGTCGCGGGAGAGGTTACATGGAGGCTTCACTCCACGTGCTCGTCCGTTGATGGTTTGGGGAGATCGGACCCCTTCAAAAGGGTCCGTCGCCCCTATCTCATCTTCGTGGGAAAGGGAAAAAAAAAATAAAAAAAAAATGGTCTGGAAAAAGAACCAGACGTGTGCCTCCATCAGACACTAAGCATGAACTGGGTTTGCCTGCGGCCAGTGCTGAGGTGTATACGGCGGAGGAGGAGCTAACCTTTTTTTATGTTTACTTAGTGTCAGCCTCCTAGCGGCAGTAGCATACACCCACAGTCCTGTGTCCCCCAATGAGACGAAGGAGAAATGCTTCTATACCTCTATGCACAGGTTTAGATCAGTATATGGGTCTTGATGCTGCCATTCTCTATTCTACTACATTTATTTCTTTGCATCACTTAATATTGGTTCAGCATCAGACCCAATATACTGCTCTTTAGTCATCTACTGCCACTATCAATGGAGCATAAATTATGTTGTTTTTTTTTTCGCCTCTTTATCTTCCCTTTATATGCCGTATTTCTTCCTCACTTTATTTGTACGGTAATTATTCATGTAATAAAACTTTATTATTATTTACTTTCTGTCTTTTGCTCTGTCTTTCATACTTCCCCTATTATGAGGTTTGATGCAATTAATTCTGTCATATATCCTATGAGGTGGTTTTGGAGAAAAATCTTTGGTTCTCATCTGTGGCACATAGTGTCTGTGTGAATGACAGTAAATCTAGTATAAGGCCAGGCGGCCTGTGGGAAAATTACAAGATTATTATTACTTTATTTTTTTTTTCTTAGTGATGTGAAAAAAAATAAATAAAATTATATAGTTAAAGACCGGTCTTTTTCTGATGACATTCCTTTTCGAATCCACAGCTATGTAGATGGCAATGCTGTACTTACGGCTGTTGGCGGTCCTCCTGAGCTCGCTCTGCATGCTCGTTCCACTTGACAAGTCTGTCAAAGCTTTACATATATCCTGATGGAGACAGAAGCACGGAAACACAATCAGACTACGTAGTTTCGCAGGCAGAGATCTGCCGTAATTAGACGTTTCTGCGGTGAAAGAAATAAGGGACGGCAGCAAAGGCTTTCTGCCTGGTAGGGTTGACTTCGGATATAGTACGGGCTGGGCATGTAGTCCATGGTGGCTACCAGTCTATAGATTGAAGTTTAGAGACCATTCTGTGCAATGTATGTTTCCTCCTGGAAATGCAATAAATAGTTACTATTCCCCCAGGGTACATCCTTAGACAGTCACACATTGTCACTGGACCATGGTAGACTCTATAGGGGCAACGCCAACATCTGGGGACACGAGGGAGGAAGATTTATTTATTTTTTTTACTATATTGTAACTTTTATTTGTGATGATTTAAGTAATGAGAAGCATATTTGGGATGGTGTAGATCAGGGGTCCCCAACCGCCGGTCCGCGGCCCAGGACCGGGCCGTTGCAGTTCTGTTGCCGGTCCTGGGCCGCGGAGCCACGGCACAGAATGCTGGACACAAGGGAGCCGGCGGCTGTAGCACTGTAGTAACAGCTGCAGTCGCCGGCTTCCAGAAGACATCGATATTCACCCTCAGTTCCTGCATCCCAGTCGGCCGCGGCAGCTGCATCCAGTGCTAAGCAGTAACGTAGTACCGCTCATTAAGGTCATGAATATGGACGCGACTCCACTCCCATAGGCATGGCGTCCATATTCATGACCTTAATGAGCGGTACTATGTCACCGCACTGCACAGGAGGAAGCTGCCGCGGCCGACAGGTATGCCGGGAAGTTCAGCGACGGTGTGAGGGTAAGTATGGGGAGAGACGGGGGAGCCCAGCCATGCATACAAGGGTGGGAGCGGAGCCATGCATACAAGGGTGGGAGCGGAGCCATGCATACAAGGGTGGGAGCGGAGCCATGCATACAAGGGTGGGAGCGGAGCCATGCATACAAAGGTGGGAGCGGAGCCATGCATACAAGGGTGGGAGCGGAGCCTTGTATACAAGGTTGGGAGCGGAGCCTTGTATACAAGGTTGGGAGCGGAGCCTTGTATACAAGTTTGGGAGCGGAGCCTTGTATACAAGTTTGGGAGCGGACCCTTGTATACAAGGCTGGGAGCGGAGCCTTGTATACAAGGCTGGGAGCGGAGCCTTGTATACAAGGCTGGGAGCGGAGCCTTGTATACAAGGCTGGGAGCGGAGCCTTGTATACAAGGCTGGGAGCGGAGCCATGCATACAAGGGTGGGAGCGGAGCCATGCATACAAGGGTGGGAGCGGAGCCATGCATACATGGGTGGGAGCGGAGCCATGCATACAAGGGTGGGAGCGGAGTCATGCATACAAGGGTGGGAGCGGAGTCATGCATACAAGGGTGGGAGCGGAGCCTTGTATACAAGGTTGGGAGCGGAGCCTTGTATACAAGGTTGGGAGCGGAGCCTTGTATACAAGGTTGGGAGCGGAGCCTTGTATACAAGGCTGGGAGCGGAGCCTTGTATACAAGGATGGGAGCGGAGCCATGCATACAAGGTTGGGAGCGGAGCCTTGTATACAAGGTTGGGAGCGGAGCCTTGTATACAAGGATGGGAGCGGAGCCATGCATACAAGGGTGGGAGCGGAGCCTTGTATACAAGGGTGGGAGCGGAGCCATGCATACAAGGCTGGGAGCGGAGCCATGCATACATGGGTGGGAGCGGAGCCATGCATACAAGGGTGGGAGCGGAGTCATGCATACAAGGGTGGGAGCGGAGTCATGCATACAAGGGTGGGAGCGGAGCCTTGTATACAAGGTTGGGAGCGGAGCCTTGTATACAAGGTTGGGAGCGGAGCCTTGTATACAAGGTTGGGAGCGGAGCCTTGTATACAAGGCTGGGAGCGGAGCCTTGTATACAAGGATGGGAGCGGAGCCATGCATACAAGGTTGGGAGCGGAGCCTTGTATACAAGGTTGGGAGCGGAGCCTTGTATACAAGGATGGGAGCGGAGCCATGCATACAAGGGTGGGAGCGGAGCCTTGTATACAAGGGTGGGAGCGGAGCCTTGCATACAAGGGTGGGAGGGGAGCCATGCATACATGGGTGGGAGCGGAGCCATGCATACAAGGGTGGGAGCGGAGTCATGCATACAAGGGTGGGAGCGGAGCCATGCATACAAGGGTGGGAGCGGAGTCATGCATACAAGGGTGGGAGCGGAGCCTTGTATACAAGGTTGGGAGCGGAGCCTTGTATACAAGGTTGGGAGCGGAGCCTTGTATACAAGTTTGGGAGCGGAGCCTTGTATACAAGTTTGGGAGCGGAGCCTTGTATACAAGGCTGGGAGCGGAGCCTTGTATACAAGGATGGGAGCGGAGCCATGCATACAAGGGTGGGAGCGAAGCCATGCATACAAGGGAGTCACATTCACATTATAAATGTTAAGTCTGCACTACTACTAAAACTACAACCCCGTCCATAGCCCCACCCACTTATGACCAAAGCCCCACCCCTGCCACACCTCCATCCCCGCCCTGCTGGGCCATGGAAGAATAGTCTTGCTTGAAGCCGATCCCTGGTGCAAAAAAGGTTGGGGACCACTGGTGTAGATGATAGATCATCGTTTTATATCCTAACAAGTGCATATAGGAGTCTTCTCACCTGTCTGTGGACAACTTTGGCATGCTTCAGGTGGCGATGACATCTCCCACTGCCGTTATGCCCAGTTCATTAATGATATCTTTATTGAGATCCATCAACATGGACTTCTGGATCCTGAAATAAAATTCAACAACATTAAATTCTGCCTGTCAAAATTACATCGCTACATTTAAAGTTCCTTTATACAGAAATGGTGTGAAAAGTAAAAAAACAAAACCTACTTACCGAGCCCCACCTGTCCTCCTCTAACAGTGCCACGTCCCTTCGGGTCCCCCCATACTTCCTTTTCTAGCAGGGACGGGCATATGACCACCTTATAGGCCCCATAGCAGCCAACGCAAAAGTCACGAGAAGTACTGGCCGGACGACGGTCGCGGGCAAAGATTAATAGATTTATACACATTTTTTAAAGTTTCTAGTTTTTGAAAAGGCAAAACTGGTAGTCTGAAGTTGCCATAATCGTACTGATAATCAGGTTTCAGATTATTTTTCCTGCACATTGAACGCCGAAAACACAAAATCCCAAAAATAATGGAGGATTTTTTTTCCCACCACAGATGGAATTTTTTTCCTGTTTCGTTTTTTTTGTAAGTTTTATGGTAAAGAGAAATGTAACCTCTTGAAAGAAATGGAGGAAAAAAAAAGGAACAAAAGCATCTTTACAGCATGAATACACCAAGGAAAAGGGCGATTATGTGATCACCGATGCCGGGAAACAAACCCAAGAACTCGACACATGGCTGAGAGTGGACGCGACAAGTAACAGGACTCCGCGTTTGTGCCCCAGGATGACTTCTGTCATGGCGAGACACGCTCCAAATAAAATGAATAAATGTCACGTAGCGGTGACCTTGCAGTGAAATAGAATCGTAAATGTCATATGAGATCATCGTCACTTTGTCCAACAGGCAATGTGCACCTTTACGCATTTCTACGTCACTTTGGATGACGCACATTTAGAGTCACAGTGTAGGCGAGCCTCTGTGCACACATGTGCATCGTAAATCCAGCTACAGAAGGGTTAAAGGGAACCTGTCACCCCCCAGGGGCTTTTTAAGTAGAAGAGCCACCTTCAGCAGCACTAAGGCTGCATTCTGTGCAGGTGGCTCTTATGTTTCTGATCGCTAGGAACGCTGAAATATACACTTTTATAATCCGACTGACATACCTCTATTGTGTCAGGGAGGTATGTCTTCTCCCCGTGTCAGCGGCCTCAGCGGTGTCAATCATCCCCCTCTTGTTTCCGGCCCCGCCTCCTCTCCTTGTGACGTCACCGGCTCTTCGTGTAGCAGCGGCCCCATATCCCACCCCGCAGTGTGTTATGATGTATTCTGGGAATCTAGCGCCTGCGAAGTGAGGATCTCTGCGCCTGTCCCCCATCTCCCTCCGCCGCTTTCCTCACTGCATAGGCACCAGATTTCTTTTTACAGGGTTCATTGGGCAGCACGATTATCCAGGGCAGTACAATTCCAGGGACATCAATTGAACTAGTTTTTCCCCATCACTCAAAATTGGTTTGTGCCACCATTTTCTGAGAAAAGTAACCTGTTTATTTTTCTAAGTTTTTGTTTCTTGCTAGGCGCTGTGTTTTTTTTTTTTTTTTTATCATTTTGAGGTACAAATGATATGCTGAACACTTTTTAATGCACTTTTTTCTTGTTAGAAAGGAGCAGAAATTAAATAACAGCAACTCCGGAGTTTTGTATTAGTTTTTCTTCTTTATGGCATTTAAGTTATGAGCTAATTGATTTTTTATTTTGATAGATTGAACTTTTACGGACGTAATGATATTAGTAACTTATTTCTTTATATTTAAGCTGGGAAAAGGATGGGATTGAGTGAATCAAATGTTATTTTTTTCACCTCTATTTCTAGTCACCATAGTGGACTTGATCCTACGAACCTTCGACTGCTTGTTCAGCGTGTCAGAATATTGCTGTATATAGAGAAATATGACGTTCTCGTATGGAACACCGCCACAGTGTGGGCTTCACAGGAGCACCAAGATGGCAGTGCCGGAGCATTCAGTAGGTCCCCTGAATGCCGTGGCACCCCAGAATTGCGATGGGAGTCAATGCACACGCCGGCAGCCAGAAAGATATTGATAGCGGCATTCAAAAGGTTAAATAACAGCGATCGGAGCTAGCTCTGGTCCCTGCTGTTAGAGGCGGATAAAGGCTGTTTAGAACAGTCAGCACCTGCCCTCTATGGAGCTAGTGTGTCCTATGTTGGGAAAGGGTTAAAGAGCATAGTGTAGGGTCTGCTCGCTCTCATTGCCCCCATGCAGGCAGCTCTCGTCCGCTCACCTGTTGTCCACAAACATCACAGCGTAGTTGACAGCAGGCCCGGCAGGGATCCCGGCTTCTTTGAAGAAGTTGATCCATTCAGATGTGGCTAAAAAAAAGAAAAAAGTGGACAGATTTAAAGGTAACCAAATCTATGCAACAATCAAATGACACCAGTGGACAAATAAACGTAAATGTCTTACCCATCGTGACGGACACCATGATGGGAGCCTCGAAGATGATTGACAGCTGCAAAGAAACCACATGACATTATTCTCTACCTGGGACGGAGCATTGTTCCTAGCCCACCGGCATCAGATTCGATAAGTTCCTATGTGATCTGCTAGATCAGGATGGAGAGGACACAGCGGGTGGGAAGAGCTGGTCGGCTCTACCCTACCATTCCCCGCGAAGCAGCTGGGAGCCAGAAATAGCTCCTGACTACACACCAGGCCGCGCTCTATTTATGGCCAAGACAGACGGCCCCCGTATAAGACGCAGGTGGGCGCCGTACAATCCGGCGCTGATAACACATCCACTCGCCTTAAAGTGCACAGAGATCCCGTATTTTACAGTCAGGCTCGTCTGGCATCAATGATCCTAGAAGTCGACTCATCCCAGCAAAATGCAGCGGCAGAGATTGCCACGGGGGCTCCTCCACTTTGCACCCGTCTCTTGCTCCATTTCTGCACTAGTTTTTGACAAATCTTCCCCACTTTTGTTCTTGAAAAAAAAGATATCCCAGCCACAAACATTTATCAACCAACAAATGAAGTTGCAAAAAAAAATTACCGTAAACCAAATACTACAACATTGGGCAGAAATGGGAGAGAGCTCACCCCCTAATACATAAAAAGGATAATGTGAACAGAATCCTCGGTTTCAAGCCTCAGAGGAAGCAGTCATTTGTAGGGCGAAACCCTGGGTCGTGCTATGCATTCAGCACCTGCCATGATTTGGACTGCTTCATGCATTTATTTTAATGACTTGTGAGTATAATAAATACTTTTTCACTGGTTATCCAGTCTAGCGGCTCCACGCTATATTCCATGTTATCGGTTTAGGTACCTTGTCACCTGGATTTATCCACTTTACTTCATGTGAATCATGACGTTTACAGGGATACCTGCTGTTTCATTACAGATTTTGTACTTGCAAACCAAGGACTCTGTTCACACTATCCTTTATCTATATTAGATGGTGAGCTCTCTGCATATCAGCCCAATGTCGTAGCGTAGTGGGTTTTTTTTTCTTCCAATTTAAGTTGTTTAATCTTTAGGACTGAAGGACTCATCCACAAAATAGAATCAGCTCCATTGGGATTTTGTTGGGATTGATCCTTTCTTCATTACCTATCCATTGGATCACTGGGGGACCAACTTAGCACAAATCCATGAAGTGGTGATAAAACCTGCACCGTCACACCATACAGGTCTATTAAATATGCAAAAAAAAGAATCCGTGTGCAACAGATAAGGGAGATTTCTGGCAGGAGTACCACTTTTCAAGGGGTGATGCAGCGCCTCTAACTTCTGCATTGGGGTGAGACATTAAGGCACATCCAATTACAAGGACAGGTGCACAATTCGCACCCATCATGGCAGATTACACAGTCTAATGCAATGCACGGCAAGAGATCAGAGCACTGCACTGAGCAACGGCCGACCGCGGCATCTACCCCAGTGACATTCCTCATGCAATTATTTGCCTACAGCCTTTATAATACATGAAAGCCGGGTAGTAATGGTATGTTCACACAAGCAGGATTCGCTGCAGATCTCTTATTGGAATCTGAGGCAGGGCATTACAGTAGCAGTAATTAACATTTGGCGCAGATTTCAGATTCGCGGACAGATGTCCATGTGGTTTGCACACTATGAAATGTATAGCATTAATTCTTTCACAAATCTACAGCAAAATCTGCAAATCATAATAATAAAATCCCAACTCATGTGGAATATACCCTCAGGGTATGTTTAAGTGGTGTTTTTTTAAGCCAATTTTTCTGGCTAAAAAAAAAAATACACAAAAATAAACCACTTTAAAAAAAAAACAAGGTTTTTTTTTTTTTTTTTTTACACTTTTGTCTTTATACAGTTTTTGTGCACGGGGAGGTTTTTTTTTTTCTGCTTCAAATGATTCAGCAGCCATATTTAGAGCAGTCATTCAAGCAGAGTCACTTCATGGATTGACAGGTTACCTTCATTAAGATGTTCGTGTAAAACGGTCCAATCGCGGACGGGCCGAGGGTCTCCAAACTGAAGCAAGACAGCCTCACAGAAAAATGGGAGGCTGTCACACTCCGGATGCTCGGACCGTGTTGCACGCCTGTCTGAATAAGCCCTTATTGTGCAACAACACTCTTTATTTTTAACGTGTTCGTTGCTAGAACTGATAACAAAATACGCAAACCGCCCACGGAAACCAATGATCGTGCCAAATGCCACCAGTTGTGGTCGTTGCATTAAAGGTGACCATGTAATTGTTATACCCAGGGTAAATGCCGCTGTTCTCCTGCATTGTTTTCCAATTGTTCCTGCAGCTCTCGGCTACCAAGATATGGCTCCCTTCTCCCTACATGTCAATCTAGTCTTATCATCTAAGTGGCCGTGGTTACCACCTCTTAAACACCACACCCACTTGGCTAAAAAATATTTTTTATACAGGGAAGAAAGAACCTAATCTCAAGCATTGAGAGGCGCAGAAACAAGAAAAATGTCACCGGATTCAGGAGAACAGTGGGCAATTCTTGCAGTTCTTCATAAACGTTCCTATCTCCAGAACATGGGAGACTTCCTCCGCCAAGATGACGTCGACAGACCTCAGTCACGCCAGGGTTAGGGTGCGATTACAGGATCTGTGGACAGGCTAGTTTCGGGGGGCAGCGACGTCCCACGGGACTAGTCTTGGTTAATTAGCAAGTGAAGAATGGCTCCTTAAAAGTTGTTTATCTGAGACATTAAAGGGAATCTGTCACTCCAAAATTGCCATATCAGATAAAGATATGGCTGAATAGTGCGTCCATAACAAAGCTATCGGTAGGTATCATATATCATGATACCCCCGTTTTCATATCAAAATACCTTAGTAATCTTCGGTTTCTGCGCTGTCAATCATGGCAGTCAGGTTAGGAGGGCGGCGTTTTTTCTCTCACCCCCCCCCCGCTCCTCGGCATCCGTTGCGTCTGTGAATCCTACAGACGGCGTTCGGCTTCCCGCAATTGCGCAATTCAAATTCGGGCCACCGCATGCGCAGTGTGCTTTGCCCGACAGTGGGCAAAGCATAAAATCAGTACAGCGCATGCGCTACTCTTTCCTTGCCCCGGAAATGACTGCTTGCCTTGGACGACTTCCGGGGCAAGGAAAGAGTAGCGCATGCACTGTACTGATTTTATGCTTTGCCCGCTGTCGGGCAAAGCACATTGCGCATGCGCCGGCCCGAATTTGAATTGCACAATTGCGGGAAGCCGAACGCCGTCTGTGGGATTCACAGACGGTGATACGCAACGGATGCCGAGGAGCAGGGGGGAGAAGGAGAGAAAAAACACCGCCCTCCTGACCTGACTGCCGTGATTGACAGGGAAAAAAATGAAGATTGCTAAGATATTTTGATATCAAAACGGGGGTATCATGATATATGATACCTACCGTTAGCTTTGTTATGGGACGCACTATTCAGCCATATCTTTATCTGAAAATGGCAATTTTGGGGTGACAGATTCCCTTTAAAAACTTTGTAAGGATACAGGAAATAGCCTGCGATACCTAGTGATGGTGGGCCCGATGGGTTTTCCTTAAAGGGGTTAGCCCCATCTCCACAGATGGATGTTGTTGGATAGATCTTGTAAAAACGAGCACTTTTGCAATTTACCGCTTACTAAAATTTTCAGTTGTTTGTGAGATATTAACACTTTTCTTTATCGCTCGTTGCCTAGGAGACCGACCACCGCTGTTGTCTAAGTCTGAAGCTGGCCGGGATTTAGAGCTAACTGCACCCTTCAGCGATCCTGGCCAGCTTCAAAAGGGTGCTCACAAGAGCAAAAGAAAAGAGCTTGTAAGCACAGGGCACGTTCTGCTGTCTAGCAGCGGTGGTCGGGTCTCCAAGGCAACGAGCTGCAAGCCAAAGAAAAGTGTCATTATCTCAAGCACGGCGGAACATTTTAACAGGCAGTAAATGGCAAAATTGCTCGTACGTACAAGCACTATCCGACTATGAAGGAGGGAGTAACCATTTACAGGGATTGTCCAACTCTTTGCAAATGCAGCTCTGAGGTCTAAGTGCTGCTATCAAATCCAATGCAATTAGAATCAATGAAATCAGAGTCTTACCAAGTCCGAAAGAAGAAGACCCTCTTATAGAGGACAGTTCACACGTGCAGTTTTCACACAAGCAGCAGCACAGACTTCTGGATTTAACTTGACTTAATAATGTGACATAACAACATGGACGGCTGCCCATGACAACGAGCCACTTCTACCTCCGCAGCAATCCTGACAGTACAGGGTGCAGCCATAACAAGCACAAACCTCACCCTTGTCCTCTCCACCGCAGACTCTTGCCTCCGCTCTCCCCGGGACCCTCTTCCGTTGTGCCCGCACCCGGATCCTACGTCATTCACGCTCAGCCAACCAGCAAGCCCTCTGCTAGAATGAGATACGCTGATTGGTGGACACAGACTCGTGACCGCCAATTGCAACACAAGGCCTCTTGGGAATTGTAGTTTTTTGTGAGGCGCCGTTTGCGTGCTGACGTCATTCACAGCGTCGTGCGGGATTCCTGGTAAATAAACGCGGGACCAAAACAATTCCTGCGGGGTAGGAGATATATTACCTGCAGTCAAAGAACCGGCACTGTTTACAGTGCTCCCAGCTGGCAGTGTGCATGTTAATAATGGAGTCATATATATGCTGGGAGTTGTAGTTGTCATGGTTTTATTTCCTTAAAGGGATTGTCCGCCACTGATGTATCCAGTATGCTGAATTAAAAAAGACCTGAAAGGGGCTTTAAGATCACAGACAATATATATATGGTTTTCTTCCATGATGTCTAACGATATTTATCTGTCCCCCCTCCGTATGAGGCCAGTGTACTGCGTGATGAGTGGGCCGCAACGGTGCAAAAAACGCAATTCCGACACTTTTTCAGGGGGGGGGGGGGTTCTCACCTCGTTCATTATGCAGTAAAAATGACCTGACGATATGATCCTCCAGGACAGTGTGATTGCAGCCATAACACATTTTTGTTGTTTTTTTTGTTTCTTTTGTACAAAATTCTGATTTTTTTTATAAGCCACTGATGTAATAATAACAAATCAAAAAAAGTCGCATAAAATAACTATTTTGGCGTTTATACATTTTTTTATAATGGGGAGGTGAGCTGTGATATCACCTATTGTGAATGGTGGATCCTGTGTTATCTACTGTATATAGAGGTGTTATCAGTCATTGTACAGGAGGAGGAGGTGAGCTGTGACATCACCTATTATGAATGGTGGATCCTGTGTTATCTACTGTATATAGAGGTGTTATCAGTCATTGTACAGGAGGAGGAGGAGGTGAGCTGTGATATCACCTATGTGAATGGTGGATCCTGTGTTATCTACTGTATATAGAGGTGTTATCAGTCATTGTACAGGAGGAGGAGGAGGTGAGCTGTGATATCACCTATTGTGAATGGTGGATCCTGTGTTATCTACTGTATATAGAGGTGTTATCAGTCATTGTACAGGAGGAGGAGGAGGTGAGCTGTGATATCACCTATTATGAATGGTGGATCCTGTGTTATCTACTGTATATAGAGGTGTTATCAGTCATTGTACAGGAGGAGGAGGAGGTGAGCTGTGATATCACCTATTGTGAATGGTGGATCCTGTGTTATCTACTGTATATAGAGGTGTTATCAGTCATTGTACAGGAGGAGGAGGTGATCTGTGACATCTCCTATTGTGAATGATGGATCCTGTGTTATCTACTGTATATAGAGGTGTTATCAGTCATTGTACACGAGGAGGAGGGAGGTGAGCTGTGACATCACCTATTGTGAATGGTGGATCCTGTGTTATCTACTGTATATAGAGGTGTTATCAGTCATTGTACAGGAGGGGAGGAGGTGAGCTGTGATATCACCTATTATGAATGGTGGATCCTGTGTTATCTACTGTATATAGAGGTGTTATCAGTCATTGTACAGGAGGAGGAGGAGGTGAGCTGTGATATCACCTATTGTGAATGGTGGATCCTGTGTTATCTACTGTATATAGAGGTGTTATCAGTCATTGTGGATCCTGTGTTATCTACTGTATATAGAGGTGTTATCAGTCATTGTACAGGAGGAGGAGGAGGTGAGCTGTGACATCACCTATTGTGAATGGTGGATCCTGTGTTATCTACTGTATATAGAGGTGTTATCAGTCATTGTACAGGAGGAGGAGGAGGTGAGCTGTGACATCACTTATTGTGAATGGTGGATCCTGTGTTATCTACTGTATATAGAGGTGTTATCAGTCATTGTACAGGAGGAGGAGGAGGTGAGCTGTGACATCACCTATTGTGAATGGTGGATCCTGTGTTATCTACTGTATATAGAGGTGTTATCAGTCATTGTACAGGAGGAGGAGGAGGTGAGCTGTGACATCACCTATTGTGAATGGTGGATCCTGTGTTATCTACTATATATAGAGGTATTATCAGTCATTGTACAGGAGGAGGAGGTGAGCTGTGACATCACCTATTGTGAATGGTGGATCCTGTGTTATCTACTGTATATAGAGGTGTAATCAGTCATTGTACAGGAGGAGGTGAGCTGTGACATCACCTATTGTGTATGGTGGATCCTGTGTTATCTACTGTATATAGAGGTGTTATCAGTCATTGTACAGGAGGAGGAGGTGAGCTGTGATATCACCTATTGTGTATGGTGGATCCTGTGTTATCTCCTGTATATAGAGGTGTGATCAGTCATTGTACAGGAGGAGGAGGTGAACTGTGACATCACCTATTGTGAATGGTGGATCCTGTGTTATCTACTATATATAGAGGTATTATCAGTCATTGTACAGGAGGAGGAGGTGAGCTGTGACATCACCTATTGTGTATGGTGGATCCTGTGTTATCTACTGTATATAGAGGTGTTATCAGTCATTGTACAGGAGGAGGAGGTGAGCTGTGATATCACCTATTGTGTATGGTGGATCCTGTGTTATCTACTGTATATAGAGGTGTTATCAGTCATTGTACAGGAGGAGGAGGAGGTGAGCTGTGACATCACCTATTGTGAATGGTGGATCCTGGGTTATCTACTGCATATAGAGGTGTTATCAGTCATTGTACAGGAGGAGGAGGTGAGCTGTGACATCACCTATTGTGAATGGTGGATCCTGTGTTATCTACTGTATATAGAGGTGTTATCAGTCATTGTACAGGAGGGGGAGGAGGTGAGCTGTGACATCACCTATTGTGAATGGTGGATCCTGTGTTATCTACTGTATATAGAGGAGTTATCAGTCATTGTACAGGAGGAGGAGGTGAGCTGTGATATCACCTATTGTGAATGGTGGAACTGTGTTATCTACTATATATAGAGGTGTTATCAGTCATTGTACAGGAGGAGGAGGTGAGCTGTGATATCACCTATTGTGAATGGTGGATCCTGTGTTATCTACTATATATAGAGGTGTTATCAGTCATTGTACAGGAGGAGGAGGTGAGCTGTGACATCACCTATTGTGAATGGTGGATCCTGTGTTATCTACTGTATATAGAGGTGTTATCAGTCATTGTACAGGAGGAGGAGGTGAGCTGTGACATCACCTATTGTGAATGGTGGATCCAGTGTTATCTACTGTATATAGAGGTGTTATCAGTCATTGTACAGGAGGGGGAGGAGGTGAGCTGTGATATCACCTATTGTGAATGGTGGATCCTGTGTTATCTACTATATATAGAGGTGTTATCAGTCATTGTACAGGAGGAGGAGGTGAGCTGTGACATCACCTATTGTGAATGGTGGATCCTGTGTTATCTACTGTATATAGAGGTGTTATCAGTCATTGTACAGGAGGGGGAGGAGGTGAGCTGTGATATCACCTATTGTGTATGGTGGATCCTGTGTTATCTACTGTATATAGAGGTGTTATCAGTCATTGTACAGGAGGAGGAGGTGAGCTGTGACATCACCTATTGTGTATGGTGGATCCTGTGTTATCTACTGTATATAGAGGTGTTATCAGTCATTGTACAGGAGGAGGAGGTGAGCTGTGACATCACCTATTGTGAATGGTGGATCCTGTGTTATCTACTGTATATAGAGGTGTTATCAGTCATTGTACAGGAGGAGGTGAGCTGTGACATCACCTATTGTGAATGGTGGATCCTGTGTTATCTGCTGTATATAGAGGTGTTATCAGTCATTGTACAGGAGGAGGAGGTGAGCTGTGACATCACCTATTGTGAATGGTGGATCCAGTGTTATCTACTGTATATAGAGGTGTTATCAGTCATTGTACAGGAGGAGGTGAGCTGTGACATCACCTATTGTGAATGGTGGATCCTGGGTTATCTACTGCATATAGAGGTGTTATCAGTCATTGTACAGGAGGAGGAGGTGAGCTGTGACATCACCTATTGTGAATGGTGGATCCAGTGTTATCTACTGTATATAGAGGTGTTATCAGTCATTGTACAGGAGGGGGAGGAGGTGAGCTGTGATATCACCTATTGTGAATGGTGGATCCTGTGTTATCTACTATATATAGAGGTGTTATCAGTCATTGTACAGGAGGAGGAGGTGAGCTGTGACATCACCTATTGTGAATGGTGGATCCTGTGTTATCTACTGTATATAGAGGTGTTATCAGTCATTGTACAGGAGGAGAGGTGAGCTGTGACATCACCTATTGTGAATGGTGGATCCTGTGTTATCTACTGTATATAGAGGTGTTATCAGTCATTGTACAGGAGGAGGTGAGCTGTGACATCACCTATTGTGAATGGTGGATCCAGTGTTATCTACTGTATATAGAGGTGTTATCAGTCATTGTACAGGAGGGGGGAGGTGAGCTGTGATATCACCTATTGTGAATGGTGGATCCTGTGTTATCTACTATATATAGAGGTGTTATCAGTCATTGTACAGGAGGAGGAGGTGAGCTGTGACATCACCTATTGTGAATGGTGGATCCTGTGTTATCTACTGTATATAGAGGTGTTATCAGTCATTGTACAGGAGGGGGAGGAGGTGAGCTGTGATATCACCTATTGTGAATGGTGGATCCTGTGTTATCTACTATATATAGAGGTGTTATCAGTCATTGTACAGGAGGAGGAGGTGAGCTGTGACATCACCTATTGTGAATGGTGGATCCTGTGTTATCTACTGTATATAGAGGTGTTATCAGTCATTGTACAGGAGGGGAGGAGGTGAGCTGTGATATCACCTATTGTGTATGGTGGATCTGTGTTATCTACTGTATATAGAGGTGTTATCAGTCATTGTACAGGAGGAGGAGGTGAGCTGTGACATCACCTATTGTGTATGGTGGATCCTGTGTTATCTACTGTATATAGAGGTGTTATCAGTCATTGTACAGGAGGAGGAGGTGAGCTGTGACATCATCTATTGTGAATGGTGGATCCTGTGTTATCTACTGTATATAGAGGTGTTATCAGTCATTGTACAGAGGAGGAGGAGGTGAGCTGTGACATCACCTATTGTGAATGGTGGATCCTGTGTTATCTACTGTATATAGAGGTGTTATCAGTCATTGTACAGGAGGAGGAGGAGGTGAGCTGTGACATCACCTATTGTGAATGGTGGATCCAGTGTTATCTACTGTATATAGGGGTGTTATCAGTCATTGGACAGGAGGAGGAGGTGAACTGTGACATCACCTATTGTGAATGGTGGATCCTGTGTTATCTACTGTATATAGGGGTGTTATCAGTCATTGTACAGGAGGAGGATGAGGTGAGCTGTGACATCATCTATTGTGAATGGTGGATCCTGTGTTATGTATATAGAGGTGTTATCAGTCATTGTACAGGAGGAGGAGGAGGAGGTGAGCTCTGACATCACCTATTGTGAATGGTGAATCCAGTGTTATCTACTGTATATAGGGGTGTTATCAGTCATTGTACAGGAGGAGGATGAGGTGAGCTGTGACATCATCTATTGTGAATGGTGGATCCTGTGTTATCTACTGTATATAGAGGTGTTATAAGTCAGTGTACAGGAGGAGGAGGAGGTGAGCTGTGACATCACCTATTGTGAATGGTGGATCCTGTCTTATCTCCTGTATTTAGAGGTGTTATCAGTCATTGTACAGGAGGAGGTGAGCTGTGACATCACCTATTGTGAATGGTGGATTCTGTGTTATTTACTGTATATAGAGGTGTTATCAGTCATTGTACAGGAGGAGGAGGAGGTGAGCTGTGATATCACCTATTGTGAATGATGGATCCTGTGTTATCTGCTGTATATAGAGGTGTTATCAGTCATTGTACAGGAGAGGAGGAGGTGAGCTGTGACATTACCTATTGTGAATGGTGGATCCTGTGTAATCTACTGTATATAGAGGTGTTATCAGTCATTGTACAGGAGAAGGAGGTGAGCTGTGACATCATCTATTGTGAATGGTAGATCCTGTGTTATCTACTGTATATAGAGGTGTTATAAGTCAGTGTACAGGAGGAGGAGGAGGTGAGCTGTGACATCACCTATTGTGAATGGTGGATCCTGTCTTATCTCCTGTATATAGAGGTGTTATCAGTCATTGTACAGGAGGAGGTGAGCTGTGACATCACCTATTGTGAATGGTGGATTCTGTGTTATTTACTGTATATAGAGGTGTTATCAGTCATTGTACAGGAGGAGGAGGAGGTGAGCTGTGATATCACCTATTGTGAATGATGGATCCTGTGTTATCTGCTGTATATACAGTCATGGCCAAAAGTTTTGAGAATGACACAAATATATATTTTCACATGATCTGCTGCCCTCTGGTTTTTATGTGTGTTTGACAGATGTTTTTATCACAGACAGAAATATAATAATTGCAAACATATGACTAACAAAAGCTTATATTGACAGTTAGAATGAGTTAATGCAGCAAGTCAATATTTGCAGTGTTGACCCTTCTTCTTCAGGACCTCTGCAATTCTCCCTGGCATGCTCTCAATCAACTTCTGGACCAAATCCTGACTGATAGCAATCCATTCTTGCACAATCAATGCTTTCATTTTGTCAGAATTTTTAGGTTTTTGTTTGTCCACCCGTCTCTGGATGATTGACCACAAGTTCTCAATGGGATTAAGATCTGGGGAGTTTCCAGGCCATGGACCCAAAATCTCTATGTTTTGTTCCCTGAGCCATTTAGTTATCACCTTTGCTTTATGGCAAGGTGCTCCATCATGCTGGAAAAGACATTGTTGATCGCCAAACTGCTCTTGGAGGGTTGGGAGAAGTTGCTCTTGGAGGACATTCTGGTACCATTCTTTATTCATGGCTGTGTTTTAGGCAAGACTGTGAGAGAGCCGATTCCCTTGGCTGAGAAGCAACCCCACACATGAATGGTTTCAGGATGCTTAACAGTTGGCATGAGACAAGACTGGTGGTAGCGCTCACCTTGTCTTCTCCGAATGAGGCGTTTTCCTGATGTCCCAAACAATCGAAAAGGGGATTCATCAGAGAAAATAACTTTACCCCAGTCCTCAGCAGTCCACTGCCTGTACCTTTTGCAGAATATCAGTCTGTCCATGATGTTGTTTCTGGAGAGAAGTGGCTTCTTTGCTGCCCTCCTTGAGACCAGGCCTTGCTCCAAGAGTCTCCGTCTCACAGTGCGTGCAGATGCACTCACACCTGCCTGCTGCCATTCCTGAGCAAGCTCTGCACTGCTGGTAGCCCGATCCCGCAGCTGAAACACTTTTAAGAGATGGTCCTGGCGCTTGCTGGTCTTTCTTGGGCGCCCTGAAGCCTTTTTGGCAACAATGGAACCTCTCTCCTTGAAGTTCTTGATGATGCGATAGATTGTTGACTGAGGTGCAATCTTTCTAGCTGCGATACTCTTCCCTGTTAGGCCATTTTTGTGCATTGCAATGATGACTGCACGTGTTTCTTTAGAGATAACCATGGTTAACAGAAGAGAAACAATGATGCCAAGCACCAGCCTCCTTTTAAAGTGTCCAGTGGTGTCATTCTTACTTAATCATGACAGATTGATCTCCAGCCATGTCCTCATCAACACCCACACCTGTGTTAATGGAGCAATCACTGAAAAGAGGTTAGCTGGTCCTTTTAAGGCAGGGCTGCAATGATGTTGAAATGTGTTTTGGGGGATAAAGTTCATTTTCTAGCCAAATATTGACTTTGCAAGTAATTGCTGTTAAACTGATCTCTCTTTATAACATTCTGGAGTATATGCAAATTGCCATTAGAAAAAGTGAAGCAATAGACTTTGTAAAAATTAATATTTGTGTCATTCTCAAAACTTTTGGCCATGACTGTAGAGGTGTTATCAGTCATTGTACAGGAGGAGGAGGAGGTGAGCTGTGACGTCACCTATTGTGAATGGTGGATCCTGTGTAATCTACTGTATATAGAGGTGTTATCAGTCATTGTACAGGAGAAGGAGGTGAGCTGTGACATCATCTATTGTGAATGGTAGATCCTGTGTTATCTACTGTATATAGAGGTGTTATCAGTCATTGTACAGGAGGAGGAGGAGGTGAGGTCTGACATCACCTATTGTGAATGGTGGATCCAGTGTTATCTACTGTATATAGGGGTGTTATCAGTCATTGTACAGGAGGAGGATGAGGTGAGCTGTGACATCATCTATTGTGAATGGTGGATCCTGTGTTATATACTGTATATAGAGGTGTTATCAGTCATTGTACAGGAGGAGGAGGAGGTGAGGTCTGACATCACCTATTGTGAATGGTGGATCCAGTGTTATCTACTGTATATAGGGGTGTTATCAGTCATTGTACAGGAGGAGGAGGTGAGCTGTGACATCACCTATTGTGAATGGTAGATCCTGTGTTATCTACTGTATATAGAGGTGTTATAAGTCAGTGTACAGGAGGAGGAGGAGGTGAGCTGTGATATCACCTATTGTGAATGATGGATCCTGTGTTATCTGCTGTATATAGAGGTGTTATCAGTCATTGTACAGGAGGAGGAGGAGGTGAGCTGTGACGTCACCTATTGTGAATGGTGGATCCTGTATAATCTACTGTATATAGAGGTGTTATCAGGCGTTGTACAGGAGGAGGAGGAGGTGAGCTGTGACATCACCTATTGTGAATGATGGATCCTGTGTTATCTACTGTATATAGATGTGTTATCAGTCATTGTACAGGAGGAAGAGGAGGTGAGCTGTGATATCACCTATTGTGAATGGTCGATCCTGTGTTATCTACTGTATATAGAGGTGTTATCAGTCATTGTACAGGAGGAAGAGGAGGTGAGCTTTGATATCACCTATTGTGAATGGTGGATCCTGTGTTATCTACTGTATATAGAGGTGTTATCAGTCATTGTACAGGAGGAGGAGGAGGTGAGCTGTGACGTCACCTATTGTGAATGGTGGATCCTGTGTCATCTACTGTATATGGAGGCGTTATCTGTCATTGTACAGGAGGAGGAGGTGAGCTGTGATATCACCTATTGTGAATGATGGATCCTGTGTTATCTACTGTATATAGAGGTGTTATCAGTCATTGTACAGGATGAGGAGGTGAGCTGTGACATCACCTATTGTGAATGGTGGATCCTGTGTTATCTACTGTATATAGAGGTGTTATCAGTCATTGTACAGGAGGAGGAGGAGGTGAGCTGTGACGTCACCTATTGTGAATGGTGGATCCTGTGTCATCTACTGTATATGGAGGCGTTATCTGTCATTGTACAGGAGGAGGAGGTGAGCTGTGACATCATCTATTGTGAATGATGGATCCTGTGTTATCTACTGTATATAGAGGTGTTATCAGTCATTGTACAGGAGGAGGTGAGCTGGGATATCACCTATTGTGAATGGTGGATCCTGTGTTATCTACTGTATATAGAGGTGTTATCAGTCATTGTACAGGAGGAGGAGGTGAGCTGTGACATCACCTAGATTGTGAATGGTGGATCCTGTCTTATCTACTGTATATAGAGGTGTTATCTTCTATATACACAGTATACAAAGTACACACTTGTACTTTGTATCTCCCCCACCTCATTGTAGATTGTAAGCTCTCACGAGCAGGGTCGACTTATTTTGCTTTAATTATTGTATTGTTAACGTTGTTACTTATGACTTGTGTTTTGAAACTGTTAAACTGTAAAGCGCTGCGGAATATGTTGGCGCTATATAAATAAAGATTATTATTATTATCTATCATTGTACAGGAGGAGGTGAGCTGTGATGTCACCTATTGTGAATGGTGGATCCTGTCTTATCTACTGTATGTAGAGGTGTTATCCTTCATTGTACAGGGGGAGGAGGTGAGCTGTGACATCACCTATTGTGAATGGCGGATCCTGTGTTATCTACTGTATATAGAGCTGTTATCAGTCATTGTACAGGATAAGGAGGTGAGCTGTGACATCACCTATTGCGAATAGTGGATCCTGTGTTATCTCCTGTATATAGAGGTGTTATCAGTCATTGTACAGGAGGAGGTGAGCTGTGACATCACCTATTGTGAATGGTGGATCCTGTGTTATCTACTGTATATAGATGTGTTATCAGTCATTGTACAGGAGGAGGAGGTGAGCTGTGACATCACCTATTGTGAATGGTGGATCCTGTGTTATCTACTGTATATAGAGGTGTTATCAGTCATTGTACAGGAGGAGGTGAGCTGTGACATCACTTATTGTGAATGGTGGATCCTGTGTTATCTACTGTATATAGATGTGTTATCAGTCATTGTACAGGAGGAGGTGAGCTGTGACATCACCTATTGTGAATAGTGGATCCTGTGTTATCTCCTGTATATAGAGGTGTTATCCTTCATTGTACAGGGTGAGGAGGTGAGCTGTGACATCATCTATTGTGAATGGTGGATCCTGTGTTATCTACTGTATATAGAGCTGTTATCAGTCATTGTACAGGGTGAGGAGGTGAGCTGTGACATCATCTATTGTGAATGGTAGATCCTGTGTTATCTACTGTATATAGAGGTGTTATCAGTCATTGTACAGGAGGAGGAGGTGAGCTGTGACATCACCTATTGTGAATGGTGGATCCTGTGTTATCTACTGTATATAGAGCTGTTATCAGTCATTGTACAGGATAAGGAGGTGAGCTGTGACATCACCTATTGCGAATAGTGGATCCTGTGTTATCTCCTGTATATAGAGGTGTTATCAGTCATTGTACAGGAGGAGGTGAGCTGTGACATCACCTATTGTGAATGGTGGATCCTGTGTTATCTACTGTATATAGAGGTGTTATCAGTCATTGTACAGGAGGAGGTGAGCTGTGACATCACCTATTGTGAATGGTGGATCCTGTGTTATCTACTGTATATAGAGGTGTTATCAGTCATTGTACAGGAGGAGGTGAGCTGTGACATCACTTATTGTGAATGGTGGATCCTGTGTTATCTACTGTATATAGATGTGTTATCAGTCATTGTACAGGAGGAGGTGAGCTGTGACATCACCTATTGTGAATAGTGGATCCTGTGTTATCTCCTGTATATAGAGGTGTTATCCTTCATTGTACAGGGTGAGGAGGTGAGATGTGACATCATCTATTGTGAATGGTGGATCCTGTATGGTCTTCTGTATATAGAGGTGTTATCAGTCATTGTACAGGAGGAGGAGGAGGTGAGCTGTGACATCACCTATTGTGAATGGTGGATCCTGTGTTATCTACTGTATATAGAAGACTTATCACAATCAGTCATTGTACAGGAAGAGGTGGGGGTGAGCTGTGACATATCCTATTGTTAAAAAAGGTCATAGTTCTTGGAAGGTGGGTGTGAAAAAAATGGAAACTTGGGGAAGTTTAAGACACTTACAAATGAAAAGGAAACTCATCATGATTCCAAGTGACTTCTCTGGTCTCTTTGCAGCCCTGGAATAACCACTCCTACAGCAGGAAGCCACAGCTGCACAGGCCCCTCCTGGTCGCGTCCTGCCCGGCCCCCAGTACTGCCCCTGTACACCAGGCCTGTCTGGGCAGCTGCTTTGTATTGCACAGATGATCCTGGAGGAGGACGCTGCCTGCTGAGCTCTGGGTAGGTGTCCCTGCTGCTTTGTCTGAGTTGTATGGATACAAGGAGGGATCCCTATGATCCCGCACCCCTCCTCTGTGAGACATGCTGCCACTAGTCTCCTAATATCGTTCTGTTTCACCCCTTTCTCAGCCACAGTCCTTGTATCCGGACCCTGTGTTCTGTATGTTCTGTCTGAGATGTAAACCACAGCGATATCTAATGATGTCCGTCATACAGTGCAGCATGTAAGGCTAGGTTCACATTGCGTTAGGGGCATCCGTTAAACGGATGCGTTAACGCTGATGTCATTTTTGACATCTTCAGACCCCTTGCGCTAATGTATGCGCTAACGCATGGTAGCATTTTGCTACCAAGCATTACCATGCGTTAGCCATACAGGTCTATACACAGCACCCCGAAACGCTGCAAACCGCGTTTGAGGTCCGTCAGAAATTAACCCATAATCACCTAACGCATGCTGAATTTGGCATGGGTTAGGATACGTTAATATAATGGAGGCCAATGGGTGCGTTAACGCATCCGTCACATAGCGTTAGTGCCGCTATGAACGGATGCGTTTAACGGATGGCCCCTAACGCAATGTGAACCCAGCCTAACTCACATGTGCCATATGGAAAAGTGACGCACGTCAAAAGTGCGCATCGCTCACTGCAGTTGTTGCGGCACATTATGTCGTGGTGAACGTATTGTAGTATTTATATACAGTGAGGTCAAAAATGAGTCTCTGCTTTCATTGCACTTTTTTTATTATGTTTTTTTTTTAATTAAACTCGATGATTGCTTTTTCGGCTTCATTTTTAAAAGTTGGATTGTTTTCCATAATATTAAAGGGTTATTACAAAAATCTTTGCAAAGTTCTTGTAAAAGCAATCAACTTTGCAATTTATTCAATATTAAAAATGATCTCCAATCTTAAAAAAAACGAAGGTATTTTTAATTGTTGGTTTGCTGACCCAGGTTACCGTCCTCCACTACAATCTATCAGCAGCGGCCGGTCTCCTAGGCAACGAGAGCAGCTCTTTCAAGCTATTTTCAACAGTTTGTGAGTGCTGCTCTGAAGCTACACCGAGTTCCAGCGCCGCTTTTCTCCTCCGATGCTGCAAGGGAGATCGTACAGATTGAGAGCTCAAACCAGCGGCATAATCGAGCTCCTGATCCCATCCATCAGAAAGCCGTGAGGTAGAGCAGTGCTGCGCTCCTGAAAATCAATCATGGAACATCCCTTTAAGGCTTTGGGTCATCCGTTTTTTTTTTTGCATTTTGTTTTTTAAGCATTTATATTTTTCCATCAACTTCATTAACGCTTTTGCAACATTTTTCTTTTTATAGATTTTTTTTTTTTCATTTTTAAAAGTTTCTTGCCCCATACTCAGGAGCGCTTGCTCGGACGAACGCTCCGGTGTTCTCTTTCGAAAAGCCGCTGGCAGATCATCTTCGGAGGGAACAAGCGGTCTGAATTCGGACATGTCCAATCGACATCCTCCTCAACGATCAGTCGGCCGACATCCCTGTACACTTAAGAGTGTCGTCTGCACCCGTTAATATCGGCCGAAGTTCTTGTAATATGTATGGGGTCCTTTACATGCAACATTTTAAAGCTTAGTGATGTGGTCAAAAAGGCAAAACAAAAAAACACCACATTTTAATTTAAGCCAAATCATTCCTCTCTGTTCCTGCTCTATTTTACCAGGCAAAAAAGGAAGACTAAGAATATTATTTACAAAAAAAAAAAAAACGCTAATGATGAATATTGGTGTAAGTCCCAGAATCATTGGATATTGGTCTTGGTCTAAGATGCCGTTGATTCCATATTACAAAAGTGCAGTGAATGTCTGTCTGTCTGGTCTCCATTTAATATGTTGAAAAAAAAGCAATCTATTGTTTCCTATTAACAGCCGATTTATTGTAATGTCTGCAGTATTATAGGTGAACAAACAACAGCCCTGCCCTGTCCCTGTGGTCACCGCAGTTACTTCTCTCCAGTTCTCACCAACCCCCCTGATAATGACAAGTAATAGGAGTACAATACAATGAGCTGGAGGGATTACGACATGTCAGCGCGGCTCCTACTTCCTTGGTAAACAATGTGAAGTCTGCCTCGCTCTGTACTTCTGCATTTCATGCACTTAAGCCCCCGTCTCACACAGCGATCTCCCCAGCGATAACGCTGTGTGTGACATTCAGCGATGATCATCCCCCCTGCTGGTGTCGCTGAATGTCCTGGACATATTTTTGATCGTTGGTCTCCCGCTGGCCAGCATGCATCGCTGCGTGTGACAGGCAGGAGACCAGCGATCAGCTGGTAACCAAGGTACACATCGGGTTTCCAGGCACCGCGTAGCACCTGGAAACCCGATGTGTACCTTGGATACCAGCTCCCTGCACCAGCGGGCTGGTATCCAACGTACACTGCGGGTAACTAAGCGACGTTACCCGCAGTGTCACTGTCCTGATCGCTGCCTGTTTGGCAGCTCACCAGCGATCATGTAGCGACACACCAGCGATCCTGACAAGTGCATATCGTTGTCGGGATCGCTGGTGTGTCGCTATGTGTGACGGGGCCCTTATATCTGAACAGCCCTGCTCCTTATAATATCCAATGAGATTAAGACCATGGAACAATGATAATCCGGAGTACCGTGTTCTGTTAGGATAGCTGCGGCCAGGCTTTCCTTCACCCAGAATAAAGGGTTAAATGTGTTGCCCGCCCCGTATATCCAAGTACCCCAGCCCAGAATAATCATCACTGATGTCCCGCGCCCAAATGTCTCGCTTATTCCTTCTGCTAATAGACTGTATTCTGAAATAAGACCTAATTTTCTGAAGTTGCTATCTTTTTATTTAATTTTTTTTTAGAGACCCTTTAGAAAATACAAGTAAGGGTGAGTTTCCACGGTCAGGAAACGCTGCGTGTTTGGCGCTGTGCGCTGGCGCAGCGCCAAACACGCAGCGTCCAGATGTTACAGCATAGTGGAGGGGATTTCAAGAAATCCCGTCTCCACTATGCGTAACAATACGCAGGTGGCAAACCTGCGTAAACGGACATGCGGCGCGTCTTTTCAGACCGCAGCATGTCCTCGCGTATTGCGGCGACGGTGCGTCGCCGCAACATAATTAACACAGGGCTATGTAGCCCTGCGCTCTTTCCGGAGGTGTTCCGGAGGTGTCCTGAACACCTCCGGAAATAGCGCGCGTCAGAAAGGGGGCGGGGCTTAGACGGAGCGGAATTTCCGCTCCGTCCAAAGCGCTATGGTTCCGGACCGTGGAACCATAGCCTAACCGCTCTGAGGTCAGACGCCACCGATCGCTGCCTCAAACAGTGATTGGCTGCAGCATGTCACTATGTCGGACCGTCACCGCCAAAATGGAAATAGTATATATTTTTTTTCTATACCAATTTTTAAGTTTTTTGGGGGGGGAATAGTTGGACAGTCCCTTTGAGGTGTTAATAAGTTATAAATATGTGTACGTTGTTTCTGTAGAGGAAGGGTAGAATGAGAGATTGTATGGCCACGTGTAGCAGCCAGGCCGTGCGATCACAACCCTACGCTGCTTACACATATGCGACATTCATGCTATGAGCGTTAACCACAATGTCGGGGCCTGGCGTGAGTCTTGTGAGCGTAGGCGTATATTATAAGCGCTGGAACCTGCACCAATCAAATAAAAATTAATTGAATTCGCCATGTCAGAGCTCACCTCATGATTTATGTAGGGCAGCCCTGCACGTGGCGCTGCATTATCCTTGGCCTACCTGAAACCTGTCGAACACCTCACCCATATGAATCACTGCTCCGCAATGTAGGTCAGTATCCTGCGGCTCAGCCTCGCATTATGGAAACTACGGACATAGCATGTGATGGGAAATAGGAATTGCAGCCCATCTTGTGACTTGAGTAGATCTGTAGCCTCCAAAGTGGTTGAATGCATCAAGTCCCGAGCTTCATCTGTGCTGTATGTTATTCACCAGAGTAGTCTGCGCCGTAACCCAAATATGCAGCCTGCAAATGCAGAAGTCAAAACGCTCCTAATGTAAATGGTGGGATGGGACTTTTCCCAGTATTTGGTGAGAAAAGGATTGGGCAGTTGGATTTCAATATGCCTGATCCTTTTGTTCTTAGAGAACACGTATGTGGTCCTCCTACAGGTGCCCATACACCTTTGATAGCTGTCAGGTTGTGCCAATCTCTTCCGAACCACCTTCTACTATTTGCATTCTTGCTTGGACTGTTGAGCCTGTATGTGTCCTCAGAGGGAATGGAGAAGCTGCTAGATGTCTCTGGTGGGAGCTTGTCTTGAGGGAGGAAATGAAAAGAATCACACATCCATCATTTATATGGTGACAGGTCTCCTAACCTGATCTCCACGGACTCTTACTTACCACTCAGCCTTGACCAGAGTATTTGATAATGGCTTAGGGCAGCTCACTGAGTCTTGTGATATTTTTTTTTTTTTACTTTTATAAATCTTCTTAAATTGAATGCAGCCGGTCTCTTGCGGCCACGTGACTGCCATCGTCGTCAAAAAAGTTACTGAACATCAGAATCCCGTTCTAGCTGAATGTTCCTGAATAGTTGGAAGATCAGCAAAAAAAAACCCTGAAATCTTGTGAATCATGGTGACTAGTCACATGCCAGCCTCTTCTGTCTAAAACTCGATGGCAAAGCCTGACCTTCAGCAACTTCTGCAATCTGCGGGGTTGTGCCTAAAGCCCCATCTCTAAAAACAAGGAGCACATCAACGACGGGAGGAACAATTGTGGTCAGGAGCTGCGGAAATTAGTGACCGCACATTTGGCTGATATTAAATATTAGATGACCTGTTACTAAGCAAATACTCATCACACCGCACGTCCTTGACCGGATCCTTTAGCTGGACTGAATGCTTGAGTAATGTGAAATTCTGAACAGTTTGTGACCAAATAGTAATTTTTGCCTCCTTTTTTTTCTTGATCAGAACTTTTGTGACTTTAGAGAACCGGGTCAACAACAATGAAGCCAAAAGTTGTCTACAAACCAGTGAGTACTTAGTTTAACGCACATTTTATTTTCATCCATTTTTACTGATTTTTGGAATCACAAAAAAAATCTCTTTTTTTTTTTTTTTGTTTCCCGTGAGCAAAAGAGAAATGCAGGGGAATCTCTCCTCATACTTCACCGCCACTTTGTAATCGTGGCCTAGTATGGGACAGATCCAACACAGGTGACATAAAAATATGGGGACCTGTGGCTGAAAATAGGCTTCCATGAAATACATCGGTAAAATCTCAGCCACTTTGCCGCTACTGTAACACGCGACAGATTTTCCACGCCCAAATCCAGACAGAAATCTGCCATTATGTGACTGTAGGCTTCATTATGGAAACGTTCCATCTTTTTACCTCTTCTCAGTTTTCTCACTTTCAACATTTATCTATCAAAACAGATGATGAATTCTGAGACTTTTTTTGGATTGATCTATCTAGTTCTAAGGAATATCCCTGTCCTTACGAGTGGCGTGTGTGTTTTTTTCCCCAGATATCCTCCCCGGAGGAGGCAGAAGAACATCTGGTATATATGGGCCATTTACAGAACAGCGCCCGCAGGGTATGTCTATCTTCGAATCTCAAACTTGTATAGCCGGGGGTTTGGTAATGTAGAAATCTGTGAGCACACAGACTTGTATATAGACGATGCTCCATCAGTATATGCTTTTTTTAATAGTAATTGCTTGTTACAAGCATGGTGTTGCAGTATACATTACCGTATGCATCAAGAAAGCAATTGACGCATTTGTTAAAATGGATCCATACACCTTAGGTAGCATATTTTTAGTTATTTTTCTTTGTGTAGACTCCTTATTTTTACCACTTTCTGCCACATTACACTAATATTTGGATTTTCTCTACATTTTTGGGGGATTTTCTAGGCAATCTATGTTCGGGTATGAGTGGTAGAATAGCATATATTCTTTTTCTTGCAGTACTATCAATGTGCTTTGGTCATTGCCACCGTGGTCACTGTTCTGTTCTGTCTCATGGCCGCTCAGCTTCTGCTATTTCCATTGCTCTGTGCAAGCTCCACGGAGAAGATGGAGATCTTGGTGAAGCAAGACAACAGCTGCAGCGATCCGTGCAAGTGAGTCAACTAATGACTGTTTTTTTCCTTGTTTCTTTTTTTATAATATGGAGCCGGTGTCAGGTTTATAAGGGGAAAAAATATATATTCACACCTATACATTTTTTTTTTTATTCGTACCCTATTCTTTCAATTGAATCGGTACTCCAGCCTGTAGGTGTGCACCAGCTTGCTGTGCACTTCTCGGGGTTGTGGTCTATTGCAAGATTGGTGAGGGTATCTGGACTCGGACCCCTACCAATGTGCAGATATGAGGGCATCAGGGCTAGATCCCCCACTAATCTGCAGGTATGAGGGCATCAGGGCTCAAATCCCCACTAATCTGCAGGTATGAGGGCATTAGGGCTCAGATCCACAACAATCTGCAGGTATGAGGGCATCAGGGCTCAGATCCAAAACAATCTGCAGGTATGAGGGCATCAGGGCTCAGATACACAACAATCTGCAGGTATGAGGGCATCAGGGCTCAGATCCACAACAATCTGCAGGTATGAGGGCATCAGGGCTCAGATCCACAACAGTCTGCAGGTATGAGGGCATCAGGGCTCAGATCCACAACAATCTGCAGGTATGAGGGCATCAGGGCTCAGATCCAAAACAATCTGCAGGTATGAGGGCATCAGGGCTCAGATCCACAACAATCTGCAGGTATGAGGGCATCAGGGCTCAGATCCACAACAATCTGCAGGTATGAGGGCATCAGGGCTCAGATCCACAACAATCTGCAGGTATGAGGGCATCAGGGCTCAGATCCAAAACAATCTGCAGGTATGAGGGCATCAGGGCTCAGATCCACAACAATCTGCAGGTATGAGGGCATCAGGGCTCAGATCCACAACAATCTGCAGGTATGAGGGCATCAGGGCTCAGATCCACAACAAGATGTGGACATTTTGTTACTTGCTGCAGAGTCGCTGTGGTTGCATTTACATCACAACTTTTTATATCTTAGTATCGTTCTAGTGGAAAGCATCCCTGAAGGGCTGGAATATTCTCCCAACTCCACCATCAATCCTTCAGTATTTCAGAGCTGGATGACCCTCCTAAGCCAAGCTGAGAGCAGTGTGGACATCGCATCTTTCTACTGGACCCTGACCAATAATGACACCCACACCAAGCATCCCTCCGCTCAAGAGGTAAAATATGTCTGCTGCTTGTGTAAAGCGATTATGTTTGTCGTCTGTCTTATCAGCCATATTGTGGCCAAACAGGTTTTCTATCTAATGTAAGAAAAGAATATCAGGGTTTTCAAGTTTTATGAAAAAGCTTTAATCATTCTGCAAAGACAAGTTCGTCTCATTCACTGCCAACAAACACATCTCGATGGAGGAAATAAAATAAAAAAGTAGTTGAAAATTTTCAAAAACTTTTTTTTTTTCTATTGCAGATTGAAATACTCCAGGCACGTCAGCAACGTCTATATTATTTTCTGGGGTGGGGTGGGGGTCAATCTAATTGGAAGTGATCTACAAATATCCAGTTTTTGTAGCCATCTTTTGGAGTCGTATACATGGGGTGGAAACGCAGCAGAAACCTTTTTGCACATAATGTGTAGAAAATGTGTGGCAAGAAACCTAAAACAAAATATTCTCAATTTTACACTGATTTTTTTTACATTTTGTTTGTTGCAGCAGCTCGGTTCTTGCGTGCAAACCCCTAGGAGTAGGCTTTTAGTAGGAAAAGCCTTGTTACACAACTTAGCATTTTTTTGCTATTAGAAATTATTTGCACTTGATAATTAAAACATGTAACAAAGCAAATAATTTTTGCTCACAGGGGGAGCTAATTCTACAAGAAATGATCAAATTAAAGCAGCGAGGTATCAACCTAAGAGTTGCCGTCAACCCGTCAGGATCTCCAACCAAAGACGCGGATATCAATGCACTGAGAGCCAGCGGTAAGAGTCTAGCCTTAGTTTGGTAATGTAAAGGGGGACGTTCTCCGGCTTTACAAGATTGCAATGGATAAAGCATGTATTCCCAACAACAGAAAATCAAGGGGTGTATTTTCTTATTAACAAGAGTGTGCGCTACGTTAAAGGGATGTTACTATCTGAGATGTACTGTATGTTATAAATGTCCAGTAGATGATGGTTGCACCACTGGGACAGTCCTTACTCTCTGTCAGTAATGGAGTGATGAGCGAATGTGCACGGATAAGGTGTTATCTGAGCATGCTCGGGTGCTATCCGAGTGTCTTCGGCGTTCTTGAAAAATATGTTCAAGCCCCCGCGGCTGTTCGACAGTCACAACACATGCAGGGATTATCTAACAAACAGGCAATCCCTGCATGTGTTGCTGCTGTCGAACAGCAACGGAGACTCAAACACATTTTTTGAGCATGCCGAAAACACTCTGTTAGCACTCGAGCATGCCGAGATAACACCTTATCTCATCACTAATGCTCTGCTCTCTCTTATGGGAGCTCAGAAAATTGCCCCCACACAGATATATATCAGATGTAACCACCCCTTTAATAGTCACATTGCAGCAGATTACACTACCAAGTTTATGACTGACTACCTTCAATCTCTTATTCTTGTCTGGACCTAGGCGCTGAGGTTCGGGTCGTCGACCTGCCACACTTGACTGATGGCGTGCTGCACACGAAGTTCTGGGTGGTGGATGGCAAACATATATATATTGGCAGCGCCAACATGGACTGGAGATCATTAACGCAGGTAATTTACTACCATCTGCTAAGATCGGTTTTGGTTGTTCTCACTGACAATAAACCAAGGATCAGATCACAACTGATCTTTCTTCTTATTATATGCATATAAGATTATCAGCTGATTCCACAAAAAGCAACAGGGTCAGCCAACTTTTATTCATTGCGTGTGGACAGATTTTGGCTGACTTTCAATTAATTATACCTTATTAATAATTTTCACTGACAGGTTAAAGAATTGGGGAGCACCGTATACAACTGCACTTGTCTTGCCCAAGATTTGGAAAAAATCTTTGAGGCTTATTGGGTACTTGGTGAAGCAAACGCTACTATTCCTTCTCCATGGCCAGACATGTTTTCCACTATTTACAACAAGCAGACTCCCATGGCAGTGTCCCTTAACAACACCGAGTCCCACGTGTACCTGTCTGTAAGTGCAGCATTACTTGTCCCATGTGGTCAACCCGACCTAGCGTCCGATAACGGCAGGACGAACCGTGAAATTCACTTTTTTGTCACTCTTCACTAGAGCTCACCCCCGCCGCTGTCTGCGAAGGGGAGAACGGACGATATAGACTCCATCCTGAGCATAATAGATGACGCCAAGAAGTTTGTGTATATCTCAGTCATGGATTATACACCCACTGAAGAGTTTTCTAAACCACGGAGGTAATATAAAAGGCCGAAAGGTTTGGTTTCAAAATGAAAAAGGCAACCTTGGTCACAGTGTCAGATAGGAGTACCGTGGCCAATATCCAAGGGCTCAAGATGATGAAAACAGATGCACACTACCCAGGTCCCTCGTTCTTTTCAGTTCTCCCTGGCAGCCGAACCAGGGCAGTGTGAATTTGCCTTGGCTGCACTTGAATGTCTGCATCCTGGGCAATTCACTTGGGCCCTGTGATGTTATGACACAAGGATAGGTCTCAAATGATGCCATGACATGGCAAGGGTCTAGCCATTGCAAGAGGCGCTGAGGAGGTCCACACTGCTCTCGTCTCGCTGCCACCGAGTCCCTAAGTGAATGTTGGACCTGGGTCATGTAATTTTTTTTTGCTCTCACTGTAGGGGTACAATGGCCTTCCATATAACTTTATTTTGAAACTCAGAGAGAAGTAAAAAAGATATATATATTTGTGTAAAAATAACATTTTATATATAATATATATTCTATTATATATCTATTTACGCCTCTAATTTGTGAGGCTGACCACCGCGATGCACTGGTCTCAGTTTGCTGAAGCGAGACTAGTTTTTTTTTTTGTATTTCTTGTAAGTGATGGAAGTGTATTCTTTCTGCTCAGATGGTTGTTGTCTCTGCCACTTTCATGACCTCTTTTCAGTTTGCGTTACTTCATCTCTTCCTTCCTTATTCTTTAAGGTACTGGCCCGTCATTGATAATCATCTGAGGAAAGCCGTGTACGAGAGACGCGTGACCGTCCGTCTGTTAATCAGCTGCTGGGCAAATTCTAAACCAAATATGTTCCCCTTCCTGAACTCGCTGGACGCTCTGCAGAATAACAAGTCCCACTATGACATAGAAGTGGTATGTCTGCTGATCGCCTTCTATTCATATTTTGGTTTAAATATTATCCTGCAAAGGGTCCCAGGGTAAGCGGACTTGTCAGCCCACCTGTATGGAAAATTGGACATATGCGATAGCTGTCGGCCTAAAACTCCCGAATATTCATGTCTGATAAGCATTTATGAGTTTTCTCTAAGGACTGCAGGCTCTCGCCTCTGGCGGCAGCTTATCTCCCAGAGAACAAAAGGGTCATTTTATTTTGAGCTGCCCAATAGTTATTGTAGGTGTAGCTATCGGGGGGGGGGGGGGGGGAACAGTCGGGAGACCCTCATACGCATTTGATATTGGCAGATTCAATTTAATTTTACTTCCTATAACCTTCAGTACATATGTATGTTATTACTAGAAATGAGTGATTCACTGATCCTGTGGTTTTTCTTTTTACCATTTTCTGTTCAGAAAATCTTCATCGTTCCAGTATCTCCAGAGCAGAAGCCGATCCCCTTTGCCCGTGTAAACCACAACAAGTATATGGTGACAGACAGAGTGGCCTACATCGGTAAGTCCATGTCCGTGGTGTTTCCACAACACAATGGGGATGCTGCAAACGTGTAAATCTTCACCACGCTCTTCCTTTGCTGTAGTTTCTACCTATGTAAATCTGCAGGTAGAATCTGTAACAAATCCGCCATGTTTTAATGTGTAATTCTCCAAAGGAAAGCGCAGTACACAACTTTGCTAAAGAGTTAAAGAAAAAGGGTATGCTGATACTACCGGTCCACCGTATGCCAAAAGGACATGTTTGACTTCAATATGTCCAATCCTTTCTTCCTATAGGACAAAAGTTTCTGCGAGGTGTGTCTTACAGCAGCTTTCCACCCTCCTTAAAGGAGTGGTCCATGACTCTGAAAACCCCTTCTGAATCCATTTTGTTTCCCCTTAGAATAATAACACTTGTACTCACTACTGGTGTCGGCACAGTCCAGAGGAAGTGAGAAAATGAAGCCAGCGCTGATTAGCCACAGGGATTATGTGACATAACAGTGTCACACAAGCCCCGGGAGAGCCTGAGCCGACACCACAGAGTTGAGTATAAGTGCTATCATTTTACTGTTGGGAAACAGGGATTCAGAAGGAGTTGTCTGAGTAGTGAACAATCCCTTTAAATTGAGATAAGCATGCATGCTCACTGATACAAACGTGCATGTTTATTGTAATGTTGGCCAAACATCTGCCAAATATTTCATGTGTGTTAATGGCTTTAAAAGAGGTTCCAGTATTGGGCCATTTTCACATTGCATTGCAAAGTCTGCTGTAGGAGTAAGTCCAGCAAACTATCTGTGTACTTTTTTTTTCTGCTGTAATAAAATAGCAGAGAGGCCATACTTGCAGCTCATCCTCTATTAAAGAGAATCTGTTATCATAAAATGATCTGTTCTTTAAATCAAGTTTTTATCTTAAATGTATTTTGTGAAAAAAAAATTGCCTTTCATTTTGGCTATCTGTCAAAAAATACACTAAAAGAAAATATCTTGCAACTTTCATACTGGCCACAAATACCAGACTCCTACTTCTTGCTCTATAAAGGTGACTTTTCGACAGTCTCATTATCATTACAGACAGAATTACAATGAAAGCTAACACATCTATATATATATATTAGATAACACCGGATCCAACATTTAAAATAGGCAATGTCACAGCTCACCTCCTCTTACTCCCTTCACAATGGCCTTTGTCCAGATTAGAGCATGCCCAGTTTGTACTTCTGTACAAAAAAGAGTGATTTTTGGTACTCACTGTAAAATCTCTTTCTTGGAGCCTTCATTGGGGGGACACAGGTAAGCATGGGTGTATGCTGCTGTTGCTAGGAGGCTGTTCTTTGAATGTGCACTGCTGAAATTGCTGGCATGTGTCTCGGACCCAAATCAGAATCCGTGAGACCTCTAACATGACAGACTCACTGCATGTCCCGCCCTGGTGGTTTATGTAAGCCATGGCTGTGGCATTGTTAGGTAGAATGCGAATTGGATGGCCTGCTAGAAGGTCCTGCCAATGGAGAAGAGAGGCTCTGATATCCTGAAGGTTGATGGTGAGAGAGGATTCCCGAGAATTCCCACGACCCTGGACCATGTGACGAAGGAAGACACCACCCCCACACCCCCAACCGAGGAAACTGGTGTCTGTTATGACGACTTGCCAGTGGAGAAGAAGGAATAATCTCCCATGCTGATAGGAGGGTGAGAGACTTCACCATGCCAATGACTGCCTCACCCAAAGAGGCAGCAGTATGGGGCGATCCAGAGATGAGATCTAATTGTCCCAGGTTGACTGAAGGGCCAGTTGGAGGGGTTGGGTATGGATTATGCGAAAGGGACGGCTTTCATCGCAGTAATCATCTTCCCTAGAACTCTCATGCAGAGTCGAAAAGCACACTGGGAAGGATAGAGAATGAATTCCCAGGCGGAGAGCCGAGATCTGGTCCTCTGGACGAACTCTTATGCAAGCGGTATCAAACAGCATGCCTAGGAAAACTAGACGCTGGCCTGGGATCAGAGACTATTTTGCCGTGTTGACTACCGAGCCTAGACGGGTTAAGAATGTCCAGGGTGACCTGAAGACTTTCAGAACAGTCTTGGAAGGACGGACCTTTGATTAGGAGTTTGTCCAAGTAGAAAATGATTACAATCCTCTTGGAACAAAAAAATGGCCATGACAGCCGCTAAAACCTTCGTAAACACTCTGGGGCAGAAGCCAGCCCGAAGGGAAGAGCTGCAAACTGGTAGTGTTCCCCCTGGACTTTGAAGCGGAGAAACCTCTGATGTGCCGTGTAAATCGGAATGTGGAGATGGGCAACCTAAATGTACACTGAGCAGAGAAGTTCCTCGGGTTCCATAGAGGAACAAGTATGATGACTCCTGCCCGGAGGAGAGAGTTGATACCTTGAAAGAACCCGGAGACTTGGGCTGGAACCCTTGGAGGGCGCAACATGAAGAAACATCTTCATGGGGGAGACGAAATTTTTTTTTTATTGCAGGTGGTAACGATCTCCCTGACCCAGGCGCCGGTGTCGCTGAGAGGAGTTCCCTGGGGGAGAAATGAGGAAAGGGCTAAACTGAAGAGAACGTCTCATGGTGAATGTACGTTTTGGCCTAAGCTGGGGAAGAGAGGTACTCTTACCACCTCTGGCGTCCGAGATGAGCCGATCCAGCTTAGACCGAAAGAGTCGTGATCCCTGCAAGGGCAGATTGGTAAGGGACTTCTTTTGGATGCTGGGTCTACATTCCAGGCCTTAAGCGAGAGTATCCTGTGAATGGCGGCAATATTGCTAGAGACACAGGCAGAACAGCTGTCAGTGTTGAGAGAAGCGGTGAGCAAATATTCTCCTTCATGGGCAATCTGGTCCGCAAGATTAGCTAGTTTGTCTTGCGAGGCCGTTGATAAAATGCTCTGCCCAAGGAGCTTTGACCAGGTGGAAACAGACTTGGCTACCCATGTGGAAGCAAAGCCGGGACAGAGCAAGGCACAAGCAGCCTCAAAGGTGGACTTGGCTAATGCATCGAGAGAAACCATCAGGGAGTGATAGAAGAGTGTTGGCGGACAGGCGTGAGACTGGCAGATCCACAGCCGGAGAATCTTTCCATTTGGGGAGAAGATCAGACCCAAAGGGATATAAAATGTTCAACTGTTTTCTACCCTGAAAGTGCTTTTCCGGGTGTTCCCAATGTTTAAGATTTTCTCAAATTCTTGGGGTTTTAAAACACATGGGGAGGGCATTTTCGCCTCTTTAAATAAGATGGAGCGATCCTTAGGGGGACACTCCTCATCCTTAATATTGAGGGTCTGATTGACTGCCGAGATGAGACTAGCGACCATATCTTGGATTTTAGAAGTTTGGTCTGTATCCAGATCCGATTCTGACTCTGAAGCACGGTCGGACCCAGGAGCCACTTCAGGAGAGGAGGAGTGGGATACTGAGGGCATCTTGGGGAATGTGGTAGGAGAAGGGGAAGATGAGGAGCTGGAATGTGCCTCCTTCTTGGACTTTATCCTTATTTGCCATGCTGAGGGTGGTGTTTGGGTGCCTGCGAATCGTCCTGAGAAACGATCAGACCACTGGCATCTGAAAATTTAGGTAAAAGTTTAACAGAAAGCCGAGGCCAGACCTGTGGCCCCTTTTTTTTTTTTGCAGAGGGCACAAGCATAGTGAATGATAGTATAGGAGGGATGGAGGCCAGACTCCCTAGGTCTGTGTGCTGTATATGTAGAGACCTGGGGCTGACAAAGACTGCTGAGGGGAGGGCTAAGCATAGGGGAAAAAAGGCCTGGCAGAGCCTACCTGGTCCTGAAAGCGGGATCTCCATCAGAGAGGTGTCCTGATGATGGAGAAAACATGTCCGGCAGGAGCAACGCCACTATGACTCCCTGACGCTATTTTTTTTTGCCTAGTGTCAGCCTCCCAGCGACAGCAGCACACACCCATGATTACCTGTGTCCCCCAATGAAGCGATAAAGAAAATATATGTAGGGTCTGAGTCCGTTTATTGCTGCTAATGTCCATGTGCCCAGTGTGAAAACTGCAAGATTTTCATTTACATTTTTTTTTTTAAGAAAAAGAGTAATGTAAAAAAAAAATTACCATAAAAAAAGATTTTAACAAGGTAATTTTTGATGATACGTTCCCTTTTTAAGTGAATGTGGCTGAACTACAAAACCAGACACGAGTTGTGATGTTTCTTGACAAAAAAAATGATTCTTTTTATTTTTCCAGGATGACCCCTGTAAAATCTCCATAATTCAGATCTGATCCTTTTTTTTAATCATTATAGGAATAGATTACTTTTAGTGATCCATAAGACATGGATCAGTAATGTTCAGTTGTCGTGTCCTGTCTGTTTACTCTTTTACTGATGAAGGCTTTGTGTCTTCCCAGGTACCTCCAACTGGGCCGGAGATTATTTCATCCGCACGGCAGGATCTGCACTCATAGTAAATCAGACCTGTGCTGTGAACGCCACAGACACCATGCAGAAACAGCTGGAAGCCGTGTTCTTGAGAGACTGGGACTCCAAGTACAGCCATGTCATGCACTCCCTGACATCCTATAAAGAAAAGTGCATCTTCTGAGGACTGCACCACTGCAGGGACTACTGACATTTTTTAAAAAAAAAAAAATAACGATTGGTAGTAAAGCGCTTCCAAACCTTTAGATCAAAGTGAGAACTCAAGTATTCTACCCACAGATGAACAAAGATTTTGCCTGCTTCCGTTAACATCCTTGGCATATTAACCTTGACCACTGAAACACTTTTTTTTTTTTTTTTGAGGAATTTTTCCGTGATCTTTTACTGTTACCACTGCAAGCTCAGCCCCTTCTTGCATTAAAAAGGGTTTGTCAATGTTACAGGGGTTATCCACCTTTTCAGTAGGAAATTAGTTTTTTTTTTTCTTAAATGCATGTAATTAGGGCTAAAAATCATTTTTGCAATTGACTTTTAATATACTGTTTGCCTTCTGTTGCACTGTATATTGCAGGCTGCAGAATGAGCTAACTGAGGATCCATCGGTGAGTTCGTTCTGATGGTCTAACTCTTTTATCTCTCTTGTTCTGAGCTCCTCTCAGCTGACTTATCGCCACAAACCCCACAAAAGTTGAATATGCAAGGAAGCGAAAACCCTGTAAAAGCAAAATAGTACATTTTTCTTGGAAAAAAGAATGTACCGTAATCATTTTTAGCCCCAAATACTTGCATTTAAGTAAAAAAAATAGTCTCCAAAAGTGGACATCCCCTTTAAGCAGAAAGCCATATGCCGCTAAGGCCAGAATATGGTATATGCAAGCAGTGCTCTGGTGGGAATCGGCACAAGAACGGAATTGGAGTAAATCTTGTTTCGTTATTTTAGCACTATTTCTCCCAGTAGACGTCTTTCGGCTCAGCTTGGACCATCCCTTTTAAGTGTGACAGCATTACGGTGTGCTGCAGCTGCTCTACAAGAACAAATATACCTCCATCCTACTGGAGACGTCTGAACTTTATCTGGAAATAGGACTTTTCTATGGGGAAAAAATAATTACATTTGATGGTATGGGGATAAAGTTAATGTGTTATGACCGAGCTGGTCTCTTTTATTATATAGGGTTGTTTGAGTGTCAAATTTACATCAATGCAAAAATAAAATACACACGACTTTGTAAGCTCTTTTATTATTTGTATTATTTAACCATCTTCAAACATGACGCTCTTAGATGAGTTGGCCTAAAAATGTATATGGCTGTCCGAGAGGAGGGTCACTGCAAACGATGGCCCTGGCATATAGGCTTAGCTCGGCTAGATCCTACATGTTCAACTATTCATATAACTACAGTCCAAACGATGGCCGGCGCTCACTTCTTCTTAAAAGAATCGCTTTATTGATCCAGTAGTATAAAAAGGCATAAAAAATCCAGTTGAGCACAACAGGGCGAAAAATAAAAAGGCAGAAAAGAAATATCCAGGCAACATATTTCAGACTTACACAAGGCCTGACAAAAGGACCATGCAGGTCTGACACATGTTGCCTGATATTACTTTTCTGCCTTTTTTACTTTTTGCCCTGTTGTGCTCAATTGTTTTATACATTTTTTATACTACTGGATCAATAAAGCGATTCTTTTCAGAAGATGAGTGCCGGCTATCGTCGGACTGTTGCTATTACTGGAGTATTTTGCTGTGCACCCGGACAGGTGATCTGATTCCCCCTTTTCCATATATTCGTATATCTGTGTGCCATGTAATGCCACCTTCTGCCTTCAGCAGCTGCAGATGATGCCTAAAAAGAGCGACTCCTCTCCTTGGAGGTTTCAGCTGCCGACTCTATGGATGAGCTTTATCCATGGCCGTACCTATCCTGCATACTTCGTCCATTCAAACTGCCGGTATGGATGTCTCTCTCCCTATTTGGAGAAAACTGTGAGTTCCCTTGAAGACTGCGAAATGGGAATAGTGACTTTTTTTTTTTTTTTTTTTACTTATGTTAGGACAATTTTATTACCTAAAAGGTAAACACTGAGCTTCAGTCTGCAATCTTCATTCCTTTTCACACCTTCTAAGAAAACTAAATTGTTCCCTCCTTCTACCCTTCAAGAAATAAAAAAATAAGCAAATCTGGTATCTTTGTGTCCAAAAAGGCCTGATATATCAAGATAAAAAAATATTTAAACCGTACGTTTTAACCGCAAAAAGTAAAATGCCCGAACGGCCATTTCTTGTACAACTTACATCTCTTAAAAAAATGCAATAAAAAGCAAAATGGCATCCATAAAATCATCAGCTCCATGAGCAAAAAGCAAGCGGTCATACAGATCTATTGGCGAAAAAATAACATTCTGAAGATTATATAATTTTTTTTTAAATATTTTTAGCCAGTACAATAGAAAAAAAAACCTTCCGTTTGGCATCGCCATAATGGTACTGACCTGGAGAATCATGTTTCCAGGTAATTTTTTTACCGCACAATGAGCACTAAAAGATAAACCCCCCAAAAAAATGGCGGAATAGCTTTTTATTTCACCACACTTGGAATTTTATTTTTTTCCCATGTTTTCCAGTACATTATAGTGTAAGAGCCATAGTGTCATTCAAAACTACAACTCCTCTCCCTCATATGGTTATTATATCTGGGTCCTTAAGTGGCTATAGTGTTTCGGGGAGAATAAAAAGCCCCATGAGCTTGAGATATAATGCCCTTTGATGTGCAGCCTGAGAAGACTGACAACCAATATGTCAGCTCATGTACCTTATTCAGTAGCTATAAAAAAAAAATTCAAGGGATAAATCACTCCGTAACTCGGTAAATTGAAATAAAAAGGATTTAATTGTCTGAAGATCTCCGGGCCGCTGTATTGTCATCTGCTTTGCTCAGTGGCACATATCTGTGGCCATTCGTGACCTGCAGTGCCATACGCGCTCTGTCTTGGAGAAGTCTCCGTACTTTTCTTCGCCAGTCTTCCACTTGCCCTTGTTATCCCACACTCTGCTAATGAGAGTTGCTGTGCTTTGTTGCTTTGTTTCTCTCTATAAATTAATAGCAAGATCAGGTAAGTATAATTTTGGGAACCATTCGTAGTTTCGGTCATACTCCATCCCCTGAAGGCGCCATACAAATCATACCGAGACAAGAGCGCAATGCCCGGACTGGCCGGCGGCTCTCCTCACCCGAGTGTGACCGCTTCATATATTTCACTGCAGCTGTCGCGTTCTGGGCCGATTTATACGGCCGTCTAACTCTGCACCCAAACACTGATATTTGATGATCACATTTACAGCTTCCACCCAGAAAAATAATGCTAAGCTCTGCGTGGATCACTTATTCAAGAGAGCACATCAGATTAAAGGGAGTTTGTCAGCACAAAACGACTGATCAAACCAAGCACAGCTGCCTGTTACTCCCTTGGCGTGCCCGAGCAGTTCAGCGCACCTTCCCACCTACTTGTTTATTCGAACGTTCATGACAGCACTACAGAGCACTACGGAGAGAGGGGATCCGCCCCCTTAGGAACAGGAAACCTACAGATACAAAAGGGTGGTACCTCTCCCACGCCTCAGTTGGTTTCCTGTTCCTAAAGGACGGGTTTCCTACAGATGAAGATCTTCAGGAGGACCCAGGCCGGCCGGTCGACCCAGGTAGCGGGGGGATCTCCTACCTCGACCGGTGCGGAGCTCCTGGAAGCGCCACGGTGGGTCCGGGTAGGACTCCACGACAGTGTGCGGAGCAGGTGGAGCAGTATCCAGGGGATCCCTGTCTCCCAGCCAGCGCCGGTTGGTAAGTATTCCCCCCTCTCCCTGGTCCCGGTGCCTGCTTCCTGTCCTCTCCTGCGGTCCTGTCATGGTGGGGGCCTGCTGGTGGGGCAGCCGTAGAAAAAAAAAAATTTTTGAATTTCCCGCCGCGCGGGGTTTTTTTGAATTTCCCGCCGCGCGTCGCTGCTATGGACGGCGCGGCGGGTGTTTTGAATTTCCCGCCGCGCGTCGCTGCGGGGGACGGCGCGGCGGGGTTTTTGAAATTTTCCTGCGGCGGCGTGGCTGGGGCTTTTTGACATCTCCCGCTCGCATCCCTGCTGGGGGGGCGATGCGGCGGGAGGCTTTACTTGCCTGCGTCGGTGCGGCTGGATCGGTGGGATCTCCGGTGGGAGCGCTGAGGAAGGGGGCGGAGTCTCCACCGCCGGAACCGGAAGTGAGACACCGGCCGGCATTTTTGAAAATTTTGGCGGCTGCACCATACGTGAGGCGGCGCCTGCTGTGGGGACGGCGGGGAGGTGTTGGGGGGCTGTGGGGCGGGGAGCAGGAGGGGGTGGACCCCTGGCCACACCTGCTGACCCGGATATCCGGGGAGAATATAATGAGCCTGGGAAGGAGGTAAAGCGCTTCTGCCCCATTTTCTGACAATGGACACTGCAGAAGCTCCCTCGGTGCATCAGGAGAGCCAGCAGCAGCAGACAGAGCGCTCCTCTTCAATGGCCAGGGGCGCCAGCCGCAGAAGTTCCGCAGCTGGGAAAAAGACCCCTCCCCGTGATCCGGTACCTACTGCTGTATAATCTGGGTAAGAGATCGTCAAACCTAGAATACCCAGTAATGCAGTTTTCCCCCCATTCTGTGTTCCGTTACTAGGGGAAGAAGTGTTCGGTGAAAAGCAAGCACAGGGAATGTGCCTTTTGTGCTTGCCCTCTGCCTGACGCTTGCCCTAAAAGGTTATGCCAGCCGTGCATGCAACGGACGGTAGGGCATTTAAGGGGGTATGGCAGGGGCCTGGGATGAGATAGTAACCCCCCCCTATGCCCCTTCCCTTTTTAGATAGCGGAGGAGACTCCAGATTTCACCGAAAGCCTGAAGGAGATAATAAGAGCAGAGATGAAAGCGTCCTCAAGACACGGAGAATCTTCCAGGCGTAGAACTGTACCAGTTTTATCTGATTCAGATTCACCTGCCGCCCATGACAAGGGTGAAGTTGTGTCAGGACCCTCCTCGCCTTCCTCTTCGGCTTCTTCCTCTTCTTCTACGGAAGACGCTACCCGATTTTGTTTTCCCTTGGACCAGATGGACAAATTTGTCAAATCAGTTAGGTCCACCATGGGGGTAGAGGAGGCGAGACCAGAACTCTCAGTACAGGATCTGATGTTCGGTGGTCTAGATCCAAAAAAACGGAGATCCTTTCCTCTAAACAGTAGCATCCAAGGCCTTATAGACAGAGAGTGGAAGAAGCCTGAAAAAAGAGGCTCCTTACCCCAAGCGTTTAAGCGGAGATATCCCTTTGAAGATCCCTTGACAGGTAGATGGGATAAGGCCCGAAGCTGGATGCAGCAGTGGCGAAGGCTTCTAAAAAATCCTCCATCCCATTCGATGATATGGGGTCTTTGAAAGATCCACTAGACAAGAAGGCAGACTCCTTCTTGAAAGGGACATGGGAGATGTCGGCAGGTGCCCTGAGACCAGCGGTTGCAGCCAGATCAATGATGGTCTGGCTAGACCAGTTAGCATCCCAGTTAGCAGATGGAACCTCTAGGGAGTCAATTCGGAAGACCTTGCCGGTAATTCAGAACGCGGCGGCTTTCCTGGCTGATTCCTCAGCAGACTCCGTAAGAATGGCTGCCAGAGCGGCAGGGCTGTCTAATACAGCACGAAGGACGTTATGGCTGAAATGTTGGCCGGGCGATATTCAAGCCAGATCTCGCCTCTGCTCCATTCCGTGTGACGGCGAATATCTTTTTGGCCCGGTCCTGGACGAACTTTTGGAAAAGGCAGGGGACGACAAGAAAAAGTTTCCCAGTCTATCAACCCCTTTCTATAAAAGACCTTTCAGCAGAAGGAGGTTCAGCCGCAGAAGGTCGTCCAGGGAGCGAGCCCAATGGGATGAAAAGAGGCGAAGAGGTACAGGGTTTATGTTTAGGGGTCCACCTAGAGAAACAAAAAAACCCTCGCAATGACTAGCGATGCCAGTAGGAGGCAGATTGAGGGCCTTCTTCCCGGCCTGGTCGGAAATCTCAAGCAGTAGCTGGATCCTTAACCTCATAGCTACAGGGCTGCGATTAGAATTCTCCTCGGTACCTTGGGATAACTTTAAAATTACCCCCCTCAGGACTTCCCCATCGGAGCAGGCCGCTCTGGAGTTGGAAGTTCAGGAGCTTTGCGCTAAGAAAGTCTTAGTGGAGGTGCCGGAAGCAGAGCGGGGTAAAGGGTTTTACTCCCCTCTGTTTTTGATCCGTAAACCGGACGGTTCTTTTAGAACAATTATTAATTTGAAAGCCCTCAATAAATTCCTGGTTATTCACCCATTTAAAATGGAAACGGTCAGCTCAGCAATAAAGCTTCTGTTTGAAAATTGCTTTATGGTGGTGTTAGATCTGAAAGACGCTTATTACCACGTACCGATCCATGTGGAGCATCAGCGTTTCCTCAGAGTAGCAATCCAGATGGGGGAATCGCTGTGACATTTTCAATATAGTGCCCTTCCTTTTGGCTTGGCGGTTGCCCCACGAGTGTTCACTAAAGTTATGTTGGAGGTCATGGCCCACTTACGTGAATCCAATATGCTTATAGTCCCCTACCTCGACGACTTTCTTATCATTGGAAAGACGGCAGAGCATTGCCTAGAGCAACTGCAAAGAGCAATATCTACCTTAGAGCGGCTGGGATGGCTAATAAATACTAAAAAGTCTCGTTTGATTCCGATGGGGGTCCAGCAGTTTCTAGGGCTAATTCTGGATTCACGGAATCAGATCTGTAGTTTACCGTCAGACAAGTTGATTCGCTTACGGTACCAGGTCCTAAACGCTTCCAATAACCCCTCCATGTCTCTTAGGAAGGCCATGTCTCTTTTGGGCTCCCTCTCGTCCTGTATCCCCGCGGTTCAGTGGGCTCAATTTCACACAAGGACGCTGCAAGCTGAGGTCTTGTTGTATCAAAATTTTCTAGGTGGTTACCTAGAAGGCCAGCTATCCTTGTCCCAGACTACTATAAGATCCCTGGATTGGTGGAAGGAGGAGACGAACCTGTCTAAGGGGGTTCCCTGGGAATATGAAATATCCCGAATAGTCACGACAGATGCAAGCCCCTCTGGGTGGGGGGCTCATATGGGGGACATTATGGTTCAGGGCTTATGGGAGCTGGATCAGATTCAAATGTCTTCTAATATGAAGGAGTTAACGGCGGTAGAGCTAGCGATTAAAAAGCTCCTTGTCTATCTACAGGGTCACCACGTTCGAGTGCTCTCCGACAATCGTGTCACAGTCGCTTACGTCAACCACCAGGGTGGTACTCGTTCCGGTCCTCTCATGGAAGTGGCAAGGCGCCTACTCCAGATAGCAGAACGACACTTTCTTTCTCTAACGGCTCTACATATAAGGGGAGAAGAAAATACCAAGGCGGACTTCTTAAGCCGCAATCTCCTAAGTCAAGGAGAATGGTCATTAAAGACTTCCATCTTCGACCTGATTGTGCGGAAATGGGGTCTACCGGAAGTAGATCTCTTTGCTACCAAAAGCAACAGGAAAGTGAGACAGTTCTGCTCTCTGAATCCCAAAGAACGCCCTCTGGCAGTGGACGCTCTTTTATTAAAGTGGGATTTCAATCTAGCATACGCCTTCCCTCCCTTGTCCTTACTCCCCCTAGTATTGAGGAAGGTCAGGAAAGACAGAGCGAGAGTAATAGTAGTCGCTCCCTTCTGGCCCAGGAGGGCATGGTTTTCATGTCTCAGGAACATGTCGATAGCCGACCCGTGGGTCCTGCCGGATATTCCCGATCTGCTCTCCCAGGGTCCAGTCTACCATCCTCGAGTAGCGGGCCTCCACCTGACGGCGTGGATTTTGAACGGTCGCTGCTGAGGGATAAGGGGTTTTCTGCTAATGTAATTAATACTCTTCTTAAGAGCAGAAAAGAGGTTACAACTAGAATCTACGCTAGGACTTGGAGAAAATTTCTCCAGAGCTCGGGGGTGATAGCAGGGGACCCAACACCGATAACCCAGATTCTAGAATTCCTACAAAAGGGTCTGGACTTAGGTCTCTCCACAAGCACCCTTAAGGTGCAAGTTTCAGCTTTGGGGGCACTCTTCAGTTGCAACATCGCCAATAATTACTGGGTCAGTAGATTCATTAAAGCTGCGGGTAGGTCGAGACCCATAGTAAGGAACAGAATCATGCCATGGGATTTGAACCTTGTTCTCACTGCTTTAACAGAGCCCCCTTTTGAACCTATATCAGCAGCATCAATAAAAATTCTTTCCCTTAAAACCGCATTCCTGATAGCATTAACTTCGGCTAGGAGGGTAAGTGACATCCAGGCACTATCCAGACTGTCTCCTTACACTCGGGTCCTGAATGACAGAATAATACTTAGACCTGATCCGGCATACCTACCTAAGGTGTCTTCCGTTTTCCACAGAACACAGGAGATTGTTCTCCCTTCATTCATCCCTAATCCATCTAATCAAAAAGAGATAAAACTCCATACTCTAGCTGTTAGAAGATGTCTACTGCAATGTTTGGCAGTCACTGATCCCTGGAAAAGGGACAATGCATTGTTTGTCTCTTTTCAGGGAATTAACAAAGGCTGTAGAATAACAAAAAGCTCATTGGCCAGATGGATTAGGGAAGCAATTTCTCTGGCATACACCTCGAGGGGCAAGCCGGCACCTGAGAGGCTAAGGGCGCATTCCACCCGAGCTGTGGCGACTTCATGGGCAGAGAGGGCAGAAGTCTCCATTGACCAGATATGTAAGGCAGCTACGTGGTCTTCTCCACACACGTTTTACACTCATTATAGGTTAGATTTGGGTGCTTCCTCAGACCTTTCTTTCGGACTAAGGGTGCTGCAGGCAGTAGTCCCTCCCTGAGTAGTTATTACTCTCTGTAATTCTCTCTGTAGTGCTGTCATGGACGTTCGAATAAAGTCTAAGTTACTTACCATTAACGGTATTTTTCGAAGTCCATGACAGCACCCTTACATTCCCACCCGGGTTCTATGTGCACTTCTTCCTCTTATATAGTCCACATGTAATAAACAATTGATCAATATTACTGTGTGATGCATAAATTTTTTGCTGTATACGATTTAACCTTGATAGTCCTCTTATGCTCTGTAATCCAACTGAGGCGTGGGAGAGGTGCCGCCCTTTTATATCTGTAGGTTTCCTGTTCCTAAGGGGCGGATCCCCTCTCTCTGTAGTGCTGTCATGGACTTCGAAAAATACCGTTAACGGTAAGTAACTAAGACTTTCTCATCGGTCTCTGCCCCGCTCTTACTTGATTGACAGCTCTGGCTTTTTACTAGCCAGACAAGGACAAAGGTGCCCTGAACTCCATGAACACATCAAGGATGCACCGAGCACCTGTGCAAGGTTTGAACAGTCATTTTGTGACAACAGACTCGTTTTACTGTCGACCATTCCTGCTGGTCACGTTCGGCTAACAATCAAAATTTTTAGCTGTGAATCGATTGTTTTGCCATCTAAATCAATAACCAGGTTGTTCTCCTTTGGGAAAATTATTTATTTTTTTATTCAAATGCATGCACTTGGGCTAAAAATAATTTTTCACAGTTGTTTTATAGAAAACGTTGAATAGTTTGCCTTCTATAGCCGTCCTTTTGATGGCTGCAGAATGAGTTAACTGAAAATCCACCAGTGAGCGTGCCATGATGGTCTGATAAGGAGCTTGCAGAATTCTTTCTAAAGGTACTGCCACACTAAACAATCCCGCTAGTGATAGCGATAAAGACGCATACTAATGCGATCGCTAGCGGGATTGTTTCTATATCGCTAAGTGCGGCTTAACTTAGCGATATAGTTAACGACGCTATCGCGGTTAGCGATCTTCTTAACGACTTTAGCGGTACAAAAGTACCGCTAAATCGCTAAGAAAAGGTGCCACACTTAGCGATATATACTTACCTGCGGGGCGCCGACGATCTAAATAGGGTCCGGAACGATGTCAGCGACGAGCGAGATCACAGCAGGGTCCTCGTCGCTGACAGATGCCGCACACAACAACATCGCTAACGGGATCGCTAAATAGTGACGTTTTTTAGCGATCCCGTTAGCGATGTTGTTTAGTGTGGCATACCCTTAAGCTCCTCTCAGCTGATTTATGGCAATAGACCACATCAAAGTTGAGTGTGAAGAGAAACAAAAGATCCTGTAAAGGCCAAACTGTGCAAAGATTTAACGGAATCCAATTGTAAGGATGAGTTTCCGCCCCGACTATATGCACTTAAGACCAATCCCTTTCCCATCATAAAACCTGATTTTACAAAAATAGAAGGTGAGGTTAGAGACAATATCGAGCCTAATGAGTTAATCTACATGTTGCACTCGCCTCTAGTTTCTCTGAGGTTGTTTGTCCTTCTATGTTGGAATTGCTTGGAGATAAATGAAGAGCGTTGGACGTGTGATAATTATCCAACTGAGTGATTACGATCTCCTCTCTTGACTCTGGGTGAAGGGGTTTGGTATGATATGGTGAATCATGTGTATCATGAGGAAGGTCTGCATGGCCTGCTGCCTCCTTATGGGGTGAAGCTTCTTCAGCACACTCATCAAAGTGCAGACAATTAAAACTCTCAATCATCCTTTCAAGCTTCTCTCCATCACTAGAGTCTTTTATCTGACCTTGGAAATAGTTGGGCGCTTGCAAACCTTGGTGGTCTCCTGGTGGCATGCCATAATTAGGAGTTTGCTCTGGTTGAACGGCCTGATCTCGGCACTGCTTTGACAGCTGGTAGTATTTTGTGTTCTTATAGTGTATCTTCAAATGTTGGAGAGCAATGAAAGGATGCTTGATGGCTGTAGTAGGGTTTATCCTTCTTTTCGAGTCCCAGGACAGCATCCTCTTCATAAGATCCACCATATTCCTATGGTCAAAACGTTCGGTCAAGACTTCTAACTCTGGGTAACGGGACATAGTTGTATACAAATTCTCATATTTGGTCTAGAGAATTCAAGATGTATTTCCTTCTTTCCACAGATTTCACTTTGGTTGCCAGTAGGTATTCTTCTTCCGTTTTTATCCTCCATAGGACTTTTCCTTTGGTGTCTACTTTTTGCTTAAAGAAGAAGAGGGCTTTACTTGCTGCATTCAATAAATAATTGTCTGGCAACCCTTGCGTCTGGCATATGTATCTGATCTGGTCATACTCATTATTTCCAGGGTAAAGTGGATAACCAAAGTGGAGCTCCGCAATAATACAGCCGAGAGACCACATATCCAACTTCTCGCAAAAAGGCAGACCAAGAAGAATTTCTGGAGCTCTGTAGAAGCGCGATTGGATGTAAGGTTCCTTCACATGTTTAATCTCACTTAAGATGCTAGCTGAACCAAAATCAATCACTTTTATTCTAAATGGACATCTTACTTGATCAACCAACACTATGTTCTCCGGTTTTAGGTCAGCGTGGATAATAGAGAGCTCTTTCAACTTGGACAGGGCTTCTAAAACTTGAGCGGTGATGGTTCTTATGTGTCTTAAAGGAATTGCAGCAAACCTGATCTCCTTCTGGTATTCGTACAGGTTCTTCTGTAGAAGTTCAAAGACTAAGTAAAATGTATCTCTGACGTGGAAATGTTCATAGAAACGTACAAGATGAGCTTCATTTAGAGTAGCCTGCCTGATGAAACTAAGCAGCTTGATCTCGTTCTTGATCACGGGGCTTCTTATTTGGTCATTGTGGATCATTTTGATGGCCACCAATTGTCCCGTTTCTATTTTTCGAGCCTTCACTACTTTTCCAAACGTCCCTCTACCAAGCGTCTCGATGACATGATAGTAGTCAGTTGTTGACTGAAGGACAGTCATGATGGATTTCACTTTACTAACTCTGTGTCAGGAGGAAATGCCAACAGTGATTCTGACTCCGATAAGTGTCTTTAGAACTCTTCTGTGTCATAATTGGAGGAGTTCCGTAGGTGTAGGCAGATGGCTGGGCTTTATGGTGAACATTGATAGATGCCATCCATATAAAGGGAAAGATTTTGCGCTGCCACCACCTCCGCACTGTTTAGAGGTTACATCACACACACACATGAAAAAACGCCATAAACCCTCAATGAACGGGTGCTCAATCCAAAGAACAAACAGATCCAATGTCCAAATGAGAAGAAAATGAAGGATGGCACTCACCGTTCAAATATTGAAGACTTTATTCAACAGGTAAAAAACATCGGCACGGGAGTAATATGCAGGGTGCGGACTACGGCTGTTTTGTGCTTCTGCGCTTCAACGGGTCCTAAACTAGTAGGACCCGTTGAAGCGCAGAAGCGCGAAACGGCCATAGTCCGCACCCAGCACTTTACTCCCGTGCCGATGTTTTTTACCTGTTGAATAAAGTCTTCAATATTTGAACGGTGAGTGCCATCCTTCATTTTCTTCTCATTTGGACATTGGTAGATACCATGATGGAGCTAATATTTAGTAGCTGATCGGTTGTAGCCTGTGGGGAAATCTGTCAGCAAATGTCTAGACTCCCTACAGTGCCACAACAGGAGAAAAGAAGCCTTATACAGTTCCCATAGGTCAATGTGGGTTCCATGTAATGCACAGACATGTGGAGATACTCATTGTAGCCACTTATTTGATCATTGGCTTAGCTATATAGTTAAGCAACGAGGTTGAAAAAATTATATAAGCATCACTGCTTTTCTCCTGCAATAGCACCACATATATCCAGGGGTCGTAACTAGTATTGCTGAGTGGCTCCATTGATGTGAATGGGGCTGAGCTGCTGCTAAGGCTCACCTGGTGAGGCGGATTCACTAAGCTGCAGGTGAGGGTGAACACACGAACTGAAGCCGATGGCACAAGGAGATGGAAATGACAGATGGCACATTGAACGGTGAAGATCTGAACACACTAGAAGACACAGAGCCAGGGTGTAGACAAACAAAGGAACTGAAGATGTATAGTCAGTCCAGGAGCAGCATCAGCTTTTGTAGTGTGAACTAGGCAGAAGCAAGTTTGTAATGCAATCAGCAGACAAAATGTTGATAAGCAAACAATGGATAGGCGCTTCAACAGAGATGAACAGGCAAGCTTATGTATGGAGAAGATACTCTGTTACAGTAGTGATGATAATGTGAACAGTCTCTAGTGAGTTTGTAAGGCTTGCTATGCTTACAGCAGATGAAGGGTTGCAGGTCTGAGCCTTTAAGTACATACAGATTGTAGAATCCAGAGGAATTTGCAGAGGAGATTGCCAGCTGAGAAATCTGGTTGTACACTCCAAAGCACAAGGAAACTTGTGTGTCCAAGTCGGCCTTAAATGGAACCTGTCGGCACCTGAAACCCTCCTAAACCGCCACCATAACTTTATATCAGCCTATTGCTGGATTATGAGAAGGTCCTTTATGTGCCAGTGCCATACACTTACAAATTGATTTTTCAAACTTAGAAATTATTCTAGCTTGTGTTATGCAAATTAGCAAGGACTAGTCTGATGGGGCTTTGATTCCACCAGACTAGACTTGCTTCAGGTGTTGTAATCACATGCATCAGTTCCCCACCACACAGGTGAAGTCACCAACTGTCGTGCATGACCACTATCTTCTGCCTTCCTGGTCAGGTGCAATAACATCCCAGCTTCATTGGTACACAGATCCTGCTTCACTGTGGCAATCTGCAAAGCGGGATTAGTGTCATTAATGCCTCTCTGGGCATGCTCAGAGCACTGATGAAGCCCAGAAGCATATACTCTGCTTCACTTCGCATGACCAGGATGGCAGAAAATCGTGGTCATACACAAGATTTGCAGAGCCTTGATGTGACGGTGAATGTGTGATGGATATTAATGGCACTCCTGTAAGGAGGGGACAGAGGCCATCATATGCTTCCCACTCTTTGGACATTGTTCAGGTTCCAGAGCATTTATAAGTATTAATGTGTTTATATACTGCAATGTGAATGTATTTGATATGTGTTATGTACAGAATTAGGGATAGAATAGAAGGTAGTATAGGACAATAGTGGTATTAGAAGAGAGGGGGCATACTAGAGATAGGGAATAAGAGTCTTAGAGTAGATATAGTTAGCATAGGGGTTTTCCAGACTGGGGGAGTTACAGAGTAGTGTTGTGCAGAACAGTGGGGATATAGTGTAGACACTTTCTGGTTAGTGAGCAGAGCCAGCGGGCAGCCTTGCCCAGGACAAGAAGCAATGCAGATGCAGCAGTGAGTGAAGACAGTCTGACAGCTGTGGGGATAAGGTTGCTTCAGCAAGAAGGGGCCCCAGGCTGAGTGGTGTGCAGGCAGTCACCAGCTTAAATAGTAACTAACCGGAAGAGGATCCGGGGTCTACGACCAGGGCAGGTGAAGCTGAGCCTGGTACCTTTTCTTTTTGAAGCCGGACAAGGGAATGCTAGGAAGCTGGTGGGCCTAAAGGCACGGACGGGACAGGGATTGTCCAGGAAGAGCAGTGATTGCTGTAAAGGGACAGGGATTGTCCAGGAAGAGCAGTGATTGCCAAGACGGGACAGGGATTGTCCAGGAAAAGCAGGGATTGCAAGGAAGACAAGAAATGTCACTCTGTATGCACTGTGCCGCCTCTGTATTGAAAACCCTGCTGATGAGTAAAGTTAACCTGTTAGGAATGGACACTGTCTCTGGGGTTGTTTGTGAGACCCATGTAGCTGAAGCCGGAGTGGCAGAAGCAGAGGGGACTCTTGACAGTAAATGTGACTGTTCTATTGCGCACGCTGCACATACAGCAGAAGGGACATTTTATGTTTCATCTGTGGGGCGCCAGGGAGTGGGAACACTACAGCCTGATGCCACAACTAACACCATGGCCGCCTTACACTCCCTTGGGCGTGATTACAACATCTGAGGCAGGACCACTTTGGGGAATAAACGCCCTGCCAGACTAGTCTTGGCTAATTTGCATACAGCAAGCAAGATTTATAACTTGATTTTTCAGACTTTGAAATAAAAGGACGTTCTTATTATCCAGACATAGGATTATATAAAGTAATGTTGGTGGTTTAGGAGGGATTGAAGGGCTCACAGATTCCTTTTAAAAGGTCTAGGGTGAAGATGTCACTGGAATTTTCTGGGTAACTTGTGAAATACAACGTGACGCGGCAGCTGTAGGGGAAGGAAGCAAAGCCCAGCCCTGGAGCTGAGACAGGTGTGTAACAGCTGAAGATGATCTATTTGACTGAGGAAACATTTTTATCCTTACACGCGTCTCCACTGATCTACATTAAGGACATTGAACATATCGATGATCAAGGTTTCTTCTACACTCTGGAACGCGGTCCTCCTGGAAGGTCTCCATTTTTTTCTATTCTAAATCTAGAGCAGTTAAATAACTTTATTGCTCTAGAGTCCAGAGCAGGGGTCCCCAACTCCAGTCCTCAAGGCCCACCAACAGGTCATGTTTTCAGGATTTCCTTTGTATTGCACAGGTGATGCAATTATCATCTGAGCAATACTAAGGAAATCCTGAAAACATGACCTGTTGGTGGGCCTTGAGGACTGGAGTTGGGGAACACTGGTCTAGACTCTAGAGAACCAAAGTCAAATGAAGTTCACCTGCGGGAGTGCTGCAGGAAACGTAATCACTTACTACCAGCTAGGGCTATAGCATAGGGGAGGAGCCCTGTAAAGGATGGCACATTTATATTTGTGAATATTTAAAGAGTTATTCCCACAGTGGCACTTTGTTTTGGCAAAGTATACTATCTGCATGACTACTGGAAATATACAGTATAATCCCAACATAAAGGTTCTGTTTTTGATCCAAATCATGGATCAAACTCACCAATGTAAATCTATGGGTCTGTGAAATAATCAGTCGGTACACAGATGGCATCCTAGTTGAGAAGCTTGAGAAGCCTTCTTGTATATAAAAGAAAAAATCTGATGAAACGCTGATGGTAAAAACTGACACAATGACGAAAATGTGGTAGATTGTCTCACTTGGCCACACATAGAGGTAGACACAGAAACACTGTCTCTTTAAATCTTCCACTGGTTTATTAAAAGTACTGCATAAACTAGTGTAACATTAGCAAAAACAAACCGGGACTTTCTGGCCTAAACAGGAAAACAAAAACATAACGTATGGCACAGACTTTGTTGCTATGCCTGCTTCAGGAACAAACAAAAAAAGGTTTGCTTTTCTTAAGATGAAAAACACATCTCCAGGCCCACCCCTTCTGAATGTTCTAGAAGG
>JARQOD010000008.1:35155929-35221248 GCA_033576555.1 Oophaga sylvatica
GCAGTCGGAAATAAAACCCACTTTATTTTTCCCTGCATGGAGGATTTAAAATAAAAATGACGGGGATTAACAGATTATAGGACGTTTCTGTTGTTACATAAGGAAAGTTTCCAGTGGATTCCAAAAGAAAAAAATTATGAAAAATGTGGCATCAGTCTTTATGGACGTCTTAAACTTTTAAGGTCAGCCGAACGAACAACAAAAAAAAGACAAAAAAAACAAAGTGGGGGAAGAAAAGACACAATGCTGGAATACGCACATTGCAAACCCCCACCCACTCTGTCCACAAGGATGAAAATATTTAAAACAAATTTTGCAAAAAACAAACAAAGTTAAACATAAATGGGTTTTCGAGGTTTACGATCTGACCAGACTACAAGGCGGAGTAAAAGCCCGTGTGGATCGCAGTGCGACCAAAATCTAGGGTGGAATCCCCACCGTACGTCATTAAAGGGGAACAGAAAGAGGCGCCCTGTGCGGTCACCCCCCCTGACAGAGGTGGGGAATGGTGGGGAACCCCGTTCTAGGACAGGGGGGGATATGGAAAAATATTCAAAGCTGCAAAAAAACCTTTTTTAAACATTTTTATTTACATTGATAATGAATTTTAATGACGAGCGCCTAGGTAAGAGGCTTCACAGCATTGGAAATGATGTTTTGTGTTGTATCCCATATTTTAAGACATTTTAAGAAATCTTAAATGTGTCTGGACTAAGAAAAATTTTCCAACCTTACGTATGCGCCGATGCGCCCTATATGTCTCCAGGTTACCACTACAAGCCACCCCCATCCTGGACTTGTGGTTACGGTTTTTTAAAGGGCTGTTTTATAATATAGAAGCATTATTTATGTATTGTATAGTGCGTAGTTATAGATCGTTTGGCAGCATTATTTTTGATTGTATAGGGACAGTAGTTATGAGTCGTTTGGCCATTTTTTCTGAAATTTTATATTGTGACAGTATTAGGGGTCAGTTTGGCGATTATTTAGTTTGATATTGCCGTGTTTTTGAGTCAGTTTTGGCGCAAATTTTTTTGCATTGTAATAGTGCGTAGTTTGAGTCAGTTTGGCGCATTATTTATGTATTGTTTTAGTGACAGTTTTTGAGTACATTTAGCAGATTTTTATGTTTGATATAGGCGTAGTTATGATCGTTTGGCACATTATTTTTGCATTTTTATGTGACAGTAGTTAGGGTACAGTTTGGGAGCTTTTTTTTATTCATTTATCAGGGGCGGCTCCCGGTTTTTTGGGGCCCGGGCGAAGAGCCCAGTGGGCCCCTTTAACACAGACCACGATTCATGATGCACAGATATGCAGAGAAAATTTAAAGGTATAGACAATGCCAAAAAACTTTCCCTTTTTCCTTCTGAGGATTCTATTGTAAAATTTTCATAGCTCAAAAAAAAAATCCCAAATACAATGGGCAATACGTCCCCCATACAAAATTTGGGCACCACGTCCCCCCTCATCACCCTTTATACCCCTGCAGGATGTCACCCCCTTAATGCCCATACAGGATCTGGACCAAAAAAAGCTCCATACAGAAACTGGTCCCAAATAATTTCTCCCCACAGGTAATGGTTCCCCCTTATGCTCCATACAGGTATGGTCCCCCATTAAGTCCCTAAAAAAATGGGCTCTCCCTGCGCGGCTGGTTTTGCACTGTTACGGCTCGGGAAAAGGGGGTGTGGAAAACTTCCCCCCTTATCATCATTCTCCCATCTCATCAATGCCTCCCCCCTTTTTAGCAAGCCCCGCCTCTCATTTCTCCCCTCATCAAAGCCTGCCCATTATAGAAAAAACCTGCCCATTTACACATTTCTCCCCATCATCCAATGCCCCCCTTTAGCAAGCCTCCCCCATTTAGAATGCCCGCCCATCATCTCCCTCCCCCATCTCACAAAGCCTGCCCCATCATCTTCTCCCCATCCAATGCCGGGGCCCTTTCCCCTTTTCCTGCCCTTTATCATCTTCTCCCCCCATCATCAATGCCTCCCCTTTTCGCAAGCCTCCCATTATCGAAAGCCGCCCATTAATCTCTTTTCCCCATCTCTCAATGCCCCCCATTTCATCAAAGCCCCCCCATTTCATCCTTCCCCCCCATCAATCAATCCTCCCCTTTTCAGCAATGCCTGCCCACATCTCTTTCCCCCTCACAAGCCCCCCTTTCTCTTCCCCTCCCCTTCTCATTTCCCCCCCATCATCAATGCCTCCCTTATCGCAAGCCGCCCTCTCTCTTCCCCCCCCATCACAATGCCTCCCCTTTTTTTTTTTTAAATATCCTCCCCATTTCATCATTTCCCTCCCATCATAAATCCTCCCATTTCATCATGCCTGCCCTTATCCATTTCTCCCCCACTCTTCATAATGCCTGCCCTTATATCATTTTCCCATCATCCCTTATCGCCCCCCCTTTTATCAGCAAGCCGCCCTCACCTCCCCCCTTTCATAAATGCCTCCCCAATTATCTATCTTTCCCCATCTCACTCACCCAATGCCCCCCCATTATCAGAAATGCCCCCCATCATCATTTTCTCCCCATTATCATCAATCCTCCCCATTATCTTATCTTTCCCCATCATCACATCTCAATGCCCCCCCCTTTAAGCAATGTGCCCACATCACACACAGACAGCACACAAGACTCTCTCACATAATAACACACACCAACACAACACACCACACCACACAACCTACACAACAAGACGCAGTACAACCACAGACCCCACACCCGTCTTCCTGCCCGGCGCCCCCGCGTTTTTGCCACGCCGGCCGCTAAATGATGAGTCTTTTCAGCGGCGTGCGTGAGGGGAAAGCGCGGCGCCCCCCTGGACCCCGGACTGCGGCAGCAGAGGCCGGGAGAGGTAATATTGGCCAGTTTTCCCGGGGGCCCTGACAGCGGGGGGGCCCAGTTGGGGCGGACACCGCTCTCCCCCCACGGGCGCGGGGGTGCCCGACCAGTGGGCCCCCCCGCCTTTCCCCGGGCCCCCGGGCCCTTTCCGGGTGTGCCCGGGGGGCGCCGGCCCTGCTTGTATAAGTGACAGTAGTTAGGGGTACAGTTTTTGGGGCATTTTTCGAAATTTTATATAGTGACAGTAGTTAGGAGTACAGTTTGGCAGCATTATTTTGTATTGTATATAGTCAGTAGTTATAGTACATTGATTTTATGATTGTATATAGTGACAGTAGTTATGAGTACAGTTTGGCAGCTATTATGATTGTATATAGTGACAGTAGTTATGTACAGTTTGGCAGCATTATTTATGATTGTATATAGTGACAGTAGTTGAGTACAGTTTGGCAATTAGTATTATTGTACATTGTAGATATTATGAGCATTATTTATGATTAGTTATGATGCAGTTTGAGCATTTTGCATTATAGTATAGTACGTTTGCAGATTAGGTTTGCATTATTTAGTATTGTATTGGATCAGTAGAAGTATTTGAGCATTATTTATGCATTTATTAAGTAGTTTGAGTACAGTTTGGCAGCTTATTTATATTTATATTAGTGACAGTATTAGTAGTACAGTTTGGCACATTATTTATGATTGTATATACAGTAGTTATGAGTACAGTTTGGCAGCATTATTTATATTGTATATAGTGACAGTAGTTAGTGGTACAGTTTGGCAGCATTATTTATGTATTGTATTAGTGACAGTAGTTATTAGTTACATTAGCATTGATATATAGTTGCATTATTTAGCAGTTATAGTACAGTTAGGCATTATTTATGCATTGTATTAGTACAGTAGTAGAGTACAGTTTGGCCATATTTATTATTGTATATGTGACTTTAGTGAGTACAGTTTGGCAGTATTTGTGCATTTATAGTGAGTATTTATAAGTTTGAGATTATTTATGATTGTATATGTGCAGTAGTTTAGTACTAGTTTGGCAGCATTATTATGTATTTGATTATATGATGTAGTTATGGTACAGTTTGGCAGCATTATTTAGATTGTATATATGACAGTTATGAGTACAGTTTGGCAGCATTATTTATGATGTATTAGTGACAGTAGTTATTTAGATTATTTATGCATTGTATATAGTGACAGTTATGAGTACAGTTTGAGCATTATTTTTATTGTTATAGTGCATGTTAGGTACAGTTTGGAGCATTATTATTATGTATATAGTGACAGTAGTTAGGTACAGTTTGGCATGCATTTATATGACAGTATTGATAGTTTAGCAGCATTATTTATGCATTGTATATAGTGACGTATTAGAGTACAGTTTGGCAGCATTATTTATGTATTGTATATAGTGACAGTAGTTATGTGTACAGTTTGCAGCATATTATGCATTGTATATAGGAGTATGTACAGTTTGCAGCATTATTTATGCATTGTATTAGTACAGTTTGAGTCAGTTTGAGATTATTTATGATGTATATAGTGACAGTATTTAGAGTCAGACATTATTCATTGATATAGTGACAGTATTATAGTACAGTTTGTGCAATTATTTTGATTGTATATAGTGACAGTAGTTAGAGTACAGTTTGCAGCATTATTTTGTTGTAAAGTGACAGTTAGTACAGTTGAGATTGATTGTATTGTGACGTTGTACTGCGATTTTTGATGTTAAGAGTTTGTACTTGGCTTTTAGATTGTTTGACATATAGCGCGCTTTGTGAATGTGGTGAACAGCGCATTTTTATGTGATATGTGAATTGTATTGCGCTTTTGATTGATAGGACGGTTAGTAGTTGCTAGATTTTTGTTGTGTTTGCGTTTTTGATTTGACATAGTGTAGTGGGCATTTTTTTGTGCATTATGTATTTGCGCTTAGATTATCTGTTGACTCAGTTTGATTGTATTAGGACGGTTGTATGGAGTTAGATTTTAAGTTATGTTGCGCATTTTTTCTGTTATGTGCGTTAGAGTACGTTGGCCTTTTTTATTATATGGAGAGTGGACAGGCATTTATGTTATGCTTAGAACAGTTGGATTTTATTTTTTATGACGTTAGTCGGATTTTTGTTGTGAAGTTTAGTTGCTTTTGTTTATATGATTGTTATAGTGACAGTAGTTTGGTACAGTTGGCAGCTATTATGATTGTATATATGACAGTTTATGATACAGTTTGGCAGCATTATTATGATTGTATATAGTGACAGTGTTATGAGTACAGGCAGCATTATTATGATGTATATAGTGACAGTAGTTATGATAAGTTTGCACATTATTTATGCATTGTATATAGTGACAGTAGTTATGGTACGTTTGGCAGCATTTGATTTATATAGTGACAGTGTTATGATACAGTTTGCGCATTATTTATGATTGTATATAGTGACAGTGTTATGAGTACAGTTTGCAGCATTATTTATGTATTGTATATAGTGACAGTAGTTAGAGTACGTTTGGGCATATTTATGATTGTATATAGGACAGTTATGAGTCGTTGCAGCATTATTTATGATTGTATTAGTGCAGTGTTATGAGTACAGTTGAGCATTATTTATGTATTGTATATAGTGACAGTGTTATGTACAGTTTGCAGCATTATTTGCATTGTATATATGACAGTAGTTATGATACAGTTTGGCAGCATATTAGATTGTATATAGTGACAGTGTTATGTACAGTTTGCAGATTTTTATGATTGTATATAGTGAAAGTTTGGTACAGTTGCAGCATTTTATGATTGTATATGTGACAGTTAGGTACAGTTTGGCAGCATTATTTATGTATTGTTATTGACAGTTTATGATACAGGCATTATTTGCATTGTATATAGGACATGTTATGAGTACATTTGGCGCTTATTTTGTATTGTATATATGACAGTAGTTGGTACAGTTGGCAGCATTTTTGTATATAGTGACAGTAGTTAGTACAGTTGGCAGCATTTTTATGATGTATTAGTGACAGTTTGAACTGCAGCATATTTATGATTGTATATGTGACAGTGTTAGGTTTGGCAGCATTATTTTGATTGTTATAGTGAAGTAGGTACTTTGGCAGCTTGTTGTATATATGCAGTGTAGTACGCGCTATTTATGATTGTATATAGTGACAGTAGTTATGAGTACAGTTTGGCAGCATTATTTATGTATTGTATATAGTGACAGTAGTTATGAGTACAGTTTGGCAGCATTATTTATGTATTGTATATAGTGACAGTAGTTATGAGTACAGTTTGGCAGCATTATTTATGCATTGTATATAGTGACAGTAGTTATGAGTACAGTTTGGCAGCATTATTTATGTATTGTATATAGTGACAGTAGTTATGAGTACAGTTTGGCAGCATTATTTATGTATTGTATATAGTGACAGTAGTTATGAGTACAGTTTGGCAGCATTATTTATGCATTGTATATAGTGACATTAATTATGGGTACAGTTTGACAGCATTATTTTTTGTGTGCTAAATAGTGACAGTAGTTATGAAAGCAGTTTGAGCAGTTACAGTTTGGCAGAGTTATTTATGTGTTCTACATAGTGACATTAGTTATGAGTACCGTCTGTATTTAGCGTGCATAACCATATACATTAGCTTCCCTTTTGATAAAACCCTGTATGCAGTGTGGTAGATCGGCTCACTCATCTGTACACAGAGGTAGACACAGGAACACTGTCTCTTTACGATCTTCACAGGTTTACTTTACATGTGACATAAACCATGGTGAAGTAAAAATAAACACAGCCCTTTGGGAAAAAACAGGAAAACAAAACAAAGTGGTAACACAGTCCTTGTGGTTACAGGGGTCCGCCTGCTCAGCAGGGTTAGCAAAACACACGGTTCAGGTTAGCACGAACACTTCTCTGGAGTTAAGGGTATGCCACACTAAACAATATCGCTAAAGGGATCGCTAAAAAACGTCACTATTTAGCGATCCCGTTAGCGATATTGTTCAGTGCGGCAGTTTCCAGCGACGAGCTTCCTGCTGTGATCTCGCTCGTCGCTGGAATCGTTCCGGACCCTATTTTCTCGTCGGCGCTCCCGCTGGGTAAGTATCTAATCGCTGTGTGGCACCTTTTCTTAGCGATTTAGCGGTACTTTTGTACCGCTAAAGTCGTTAAGAAGATCGCTAACGGCGATAGCGTCGTTAACTATATCGCTAAATGTGGCCGCACTTAGCGATATAGAAACAATCCCGCTAGCGATCGCATTAGTATGCGTCGTTATCGTGATCGCTAGCGGGATTGTTTAGTGTGGCAGTACCATTAGCCTCTCCAGACACACTAAACAGTGAATGCCTCAGCAGGCCGACTATTTAAACCTCAGCCAATACTGTAGTTTGGAGATATGGAGATTAACCTCCCACCTGCCCTCAAAAACCCAGCCCTTAAAATGGCTTCTTAAACCCTCACAACACTTAGTGTGCTGGAGCAAAAACTTCTGGGTTTCAAATCACTGAAGCTAGCAGCCTCAGTGAAACATATCTCCCCTCCAACACTTTGCCAATGACTTTGTTACAGCACCCGACAAACCTGGTAAGTTCTACTAAGTTGTCACAGCAAATTATTTGCTATAACGCTATCCAGTCTAGGGAAATCTCTGTGAGCATAATTCTTTGATCTTCAGGCTGATTCACTGGTTTCTTTTCTTTCTCTTCCAGTGGAGATGATGCATGACCACTGCAGCCAGTTAGTAGCTGCAGCAGTCACATGGTGTCCCGATATGGAGGAGTGATGGGGGTTGGGTGAGGGTTTTTTAGAATCATTTTTAAATAATATTGGACCCAGTTTAAAAAACAAACTGAGACCAATAATTTTAAGGTTTATTTCTAATCCTTGAGAAGCCTCCATAGAGATGGTAGTTTGGGTAAGCAAATATTTGTTTTTTTTCCCAGATTAACATGCATAAATGATGTAAGGCCGCTCACACAAACAGCGTTACTCTCGTCCATAGATTGTGTATAACTGCATTTACATGAATTCGGCTGATACCAGGCACAGCCTATCGCCTGGAGTGTGCTGATTCTTAAAGACAGCAGCCATGTTTTTATAATCTTCCTCAACCACTTTAGTTACTGATATTGTTATTTGTATCTCCCTCTTTTTAGTTCCAACCTCTGCGGAGATCAGTGCTGTCCAGGGTGGAGCATGACCCCTAATACTGGGACATGTACAAGAGGTAGGCATTCTGAAAAACCTGGACGCTGCTGGTGTGCGGGGCTTAAAGTGTGAACTTATTCCTGTCCATGTCTTCCTTTTTTTTTTTACAACAGCTATATGCACTCCAAAATGTGAAAACAGAGGGGTCTGCAGGAAACCACAGAAATGCACATGTAAGGTGGGCTTCGAAGGGTCTCGTTGTGAAAGAAGAACTCCACCGCTCATGACCAGCTCCACACCTCTCGCAGAGGCATCGCTTTCCTCTCCTGTCCACGTAGGAGACGAGGCAGCGGCTATCTCAGGAGATCTCAGCTCTGTAACTTTATATCCCATACCCTTCGCCTCTCCTCTGCCAACCATTACAAACACCTCCCGCCCTGTGCCCACCATCACCACCCTGAAATCCGGAGACGACCAAGAGCTGAACTACTCAGCCAAGAGCAGCGCATCCCTAAACTGGCAGCCGCTCACGTAAGTGTCTTCCTATCATTAAAGCCAAGTACAGATGTGGCGGCTTTACTGCCCATTTCACGCAATACCGCATTACTCTACAATGGGCATAATATCAATTTTCGGGTGCCATCATTTTGTAATGATGTTCAAAAGTTTCCCTAAACTTTCTACTTATAAGAGACAGGTCCTTATCTAATCTGTAGGACATAGATTTGACAGGAGGTGTTACCTAGGGACATTGGATTAATGAATGCAGCCTCCATTTCTTCTACTGCTGATCAGAGCACACATTAATTAAAAATGACCTGTTGGCTTTCCTGACATTTTTGTGTTATCAAATATCTGTATTCCTCAAGAAATAACAACTTAGCAGCAGTTTTTTGTGTGTTGTACCATTCCTCTGTTATTCCTCCTGGAATGTATGGATAAATTGACAGCCGAGAGTTAACATTTTGTGGTGTGACCCTGCACACTCTGACATTGGGGACACGACACGACGACAAGAGGAAATGGTAATAATACCCAGTTGTCAATATTTTCATTTATTCCAAGAGGAACAACAGAGGAACCAAATAATGCAGAGCTCTATGAAAAGATGTTGCAGAAAGTGAACGGCTTTTTCCATCCTAATCCTATTTTAATTCATGGCATCATCAGATGGAAGATATTGATTTTGCCCCTTCTGACCAGCAGGTGGCAGGATTGGACCAGTCTTTGCAAAGTCCATCATGTGAAATTTTTTTCCGCAGTTTTTTTTGTGTTGTTCCAATACATATAAAGGAAAAAAACATGTATAGAACGAAATATGTGTAATTGCAATAATTTTCTGGGAGAAATACTTCATTTTTTGGAAGAATTTCAAGGGTGCCTACACTTGCAGCCATGACTGTAGGTCCATAGAGGAACAGTATGCTGCAACTATGGGGCCAGTAATTCACGACTTCCCTTGCTTGCCATGTAGCCACCACCAGGGGGAGCTCACTGCATGTATACACATATGAATACATTAGTTTCCATCCATATGCAGTGAGCTCCCCCTAGTGATGAGGGCGTGCAACCAGAAATATAGAATTTATCAAGTAAAAATAAAAAAAAATCTCTCCTCTACAGATATAGAATGATATTTACCAGCACACGCCGGTATAGTTCAATGCGGCAGCAGGCGGGCCCCCCTGCCTCACGGGCCCCATAGCGGCTGTGTGATGTGCCTCTAGCTGGGGGGCCCCTGGGGGAGCGGGGGCCCTAGGCAGCTGCCTGGTCTGCCTGCCCCTAACGCCGGCCCTGAGCACAGAATGGCACGAGGTAACATTAACATAGTGCATTGAAATATACTTACAGCAGAGGGCTATGCTCAGGATAGAATTTGTGTAGGCGATCTCTTATTGCTGCTTATTCATTGCCCAGATTATTAATGGTATAGCACTTGCAGCACGTTAGTACGGTAATTGGTTTACTAATGGTCTATACTGATGTGTTCAGGGTACAGGAGCTCCAGTCAATTCTGCAGAGGAAAGGCTTAGCCAAAAAGGACAAGATGGCCGCGTTACTGACGAAGCACCTCGAAACGCAAAAGAGTCAAACGGCAAAAGAAAGCTGGAAGGAGAAACATCGGACGCCCAATAGCATCCGGACAGCAAGAGGGGAATACAATATTCTCAGACAGACCCACACAAATGGTGAGCGTTTTCTCATTGCAACACATTGGGATTTTACAGTGCCTGCAACGATTTTATAACTCCGGTGTCTTGGGATGCTGCAGGGATTAATAGTGGTGGTTTAAGATAGAAATATTCAGCTATCTCTTAATTGTATTCCACTTGCGTAGGTCCCCCAATTTTTATAGGGTCAGAGTTTAACTTTTTTTTAATACAAAGCTCCAAATCCCATGCTTCTATTTTCATAGTCATAGAATTCTGTCTGCCTGAAGCCGCCACTAGAGGGAGCTCACTGCATAGGGATTATATACTACAATTGAAGTGTGCTCCTCATAGTGGTGGCCTTTTTTTTTTTTAAAGTAATCTGTAACCAGGGTTTTGCCACCTATTCTGAGAACAGCATAATGTAGAGACAGATTTGCTGTAATTTTGATAAAATCACTATTTTATCAGCAGGTGATTATCACTAGAGGACTGGTAAACCTGATGCTAGGTAATCCCCCATATACATGAGCTTTGTATATGCCCATCCACACCACTGATTGGCAGTTTTCTGTCTATGCAGTGTACACAAAATGCTGCTAATCAGTGGTCTGGGCGAGGTTAAACACAGCTTCGCATTCAGAGAACTGGTAGATCTAGAGCAGAAAAAAACAATGATTTTATCAAAACTGAGTAATTCTCAAATAAAATGAATATTTTCAGAGTCCTGCTAGAATTAGACTCATAAAATGTTGATTGTGACTTGTAGGATCGCTACTTCCAATAGGTGGCGCTATAGAGTACAAGTCCTCTTTGTTTGAAGAGGCAATTTGCATATTAAAATTTCCCAGAGGAGCATTGCACGGCGAATAAGCCTCCTTACCTCGACACGCCAGAGCTGGTATGTCACTCTCCACAAGGAGTAACCTTACCCCCCAGACCCCAGTCCAGAGCCTCTCATCTAGCCAAATCAGATCTCTCCTACTTTGCACTGACGAGGACCAACAGTCCGAAACACCGTGTCTGCAAATGGAGATACTGATTTGGCTTTTATCCTAAGTCATATTACAAGACTCGTTAAAGGGTTGATTGTGACTTGTAGGATCGCTACTTCCAATAGGTGGCGCTATAGAATACAAGTCCTCTTTGTTTGAAGAGGCAATTTGTATACTCATAAAATGCTAATTTTAATAGCAGACATGAGGGATAAGAGGTATCGATTGTCGTTGCGGAGAGTGACATGCCATCCCTGGTATGACAATGTAAGGAGACTTATACGCCATGCATGCTCCTCTGGGAAAATAAATATCAGATTGTCTCTTCAGAGAGGAAGAGGACTAGAATTCTATAGCGCCACCTATTGGAACCAGCAATCTGATTTATGCTTCCAACAGGTGGCACTATAGAGTTCAAATCTTTTTCCTCTCTGAAGAGGCAATTTGCATATTCAATATGAGGCATAGAAACTTTCAAAAAGGTCTGCGGGAACTGTCAATCAGGCTCGGTAGGTGGAGATTGAGTTTAAACTTTCAAAAAGGAATATTCAGCCATTCTGATGTGGATTTTCACATTAAAGACACCAGCCTCATTAGGTCTAAGATAACGATTCTATAATATATTCTATGCATACTGTGAAGTGTGGTGAAAGATCCACTTTAAAAGAGTTGGACCAAGTTTTAAAGTTTTCACCTATCCACATTATGTGTGACAGCTTGCTGATCGCTGGTAATCAGATTGCTGAGCCTGACAAAGGGGCTGTGAGGAGCCACTGCTGAATGTATTGGCAGTGGCGTAACATGAAACTCATGGGCCACAGTGAGTATGCGCACCACGTGTGGCGTAACTTGAAACTCATGGGCCACAGTGAGTATGCGCACCACGTGTGGCGTAACTTGAAACTCATGGGCCACAGTGAGTATGCGCACCACGTGTGGCGTAACTTGAAACTCATGGGCCACAGTGAGTATGCGCACCACGTGTGGCGTAACTTGAAACTCATGGGCCACAGTGAGTATGCGCACCACGTGTGGCGTAACTTGAAACTCATGGGCCACAGTGAGTATGCGCACCACGTGTGGCGTAACTTGAAACTCATGGGCCACAGTGAGTATGCGCACCACGTGTGGCGTAACATGAAACTCATGGGCCACAGTGAGTATGCGCACCGCGTGTGGTGTAACATGAAACTCATGGGCCACAGTGAGTATGTGCACTACTAGTGGCGTAACTTGAAACTCATGGGCCACAGTGAGTATGTGCACTACTTTTGGCGTAACTTGAAACTCATGGGTCACAGTGAGTATGTGCACTACTTGTGGCGTAACTTGAAACTCATGGGCCACAGTGAGTATGCGCACCACCTGTGGTGTAACTTGAAACTCATGGGCCACAGTGAGTATGAGCACCACCTGTGGCGTTACTTGAAACTCATGGGCCACAGTGAGTATGCGCACCACCTGTGGTGTAACATGAAACTCATGGGCCACAGTGAGTATGTGCACTACTAGTGGCATAACTTGAAACTCATGGCCACAGTGAGTATGCGCACCACCTGTGGCGTAACTTGAAACTCATGAGCCACAGTGAGTATGAGCACCACCTGTGGCGTAACTTGAAACTCATGGGTCACAGTGAGTATGCACACTACTTGTGGTGTAACTTAAAACTCATGGGCCACAGTGAGTATGCGCACCACCTGTGGTGTAACTTGAAACTCATGGGCCACAGTGAGTATGCGCACCACCTGTGGTGTAACATGAAACTCATGGGCCACAGTGAGTATGTGCACTACTAGTGGCGTAACTTGAAACTCATGGGCCACAGTGAGTATCTGCAATACTAGTGGAGTAACTTGAAACTCATGGGCCACAGTGAGTATGCGTACCACCTGTGGCGTAACATGAAACTCATGGGCCACAGTGAGTATGCGCACCACCTGTGGTGTAACTTGAAACTCATGGGCCGTACCACAGGGTGAGATATGGCCGGGGCGCACTACCTGTGGTGTAACTTGAAACTCATGGGCCACAGTGAGTATGCGCTGTTATGATTTGGTAGCTGAGGAGACCAGGCAAAAAAGGAAATATACCAGAGCAGTTGGAAACTATGAGATTGCAGTACCCTGACTAACCACAACAACTAGAGGCAGCCGTGGAGCGTTCCTACGTTGGTCCTAGACGCCTCGTCACAGCCTGAGAAACTAACTACACCTAAAGATAGAAAGAGGAAAGCTATCTGCCCCGGAGCAGATCCCCAAAGAACATAGAAAGCCCCCAAACATGTAATGGCGGTTAGACAAGAAGAAATACTGACACAGACAGAAAATAGTATGAGCAAACGTTGGGGCCCAAACTTACTAAATAGAAAAGGATAGGAAGGGCACTTACTGCAATCCCAAAAAACCCTGACAGGCACCAACTCTACTAATTTTAAAAACACCTGAGATCACACGACCTCTACCACCTAAATTAGTTCTCTGGTGTAACCAAAAACAAAACAGCAGCCACTGAAAAAACTGGAAAAAGCAAATGTACAAACATCAGTGGCTGATCTGAACTGAGAGGCAAAAGCCCCCAGAGGGGACCCTGAAGGCCCCCACAGAAGTGCAGGACAAAATGCAAAAATCAAGCACAAAAACAAAAAGAAGAAAATGTCTTATCTGTTAGCAGGAGATTCAGACACGACACAGCAGGCTACCAAGGAAACAGGAATCAAGGATTGAGACCAGAACAATTGATCACCGGCAAACCTGATGGGAAGGTGACTCCCTTATATAAGACCAGTCAGTAAACACCTGATTCCCAATCCTCACAATCTTCACTGGACAGTCCAGTACCGTTTGTAACCACCAGAGGGAGCTTCTGCTCAGAACTCATTTCCAGCCTATTCACAACAGTACCCCCCCCTTGAGGAGGGGTCACGAACCCTCATTTGAGCAACCAGGTCGGTCAGGATGAGTTCTATGATACGCACGGATGAGTCTCCTAGCATGGATGTCCGAAGCAAACACCCAAGAATTGTCTTCCTGACCATAACCTCTCCTGTTATGTTTCGGTAGCTGAGGAGTGCAGGTAAAAAAGGCAATACACCAGAGCAGTTGGAATCTATGAGATTGCAGTACCCTGACTAACCACCACAACTAGAGGCAGCCGTGGAGCGTTCCTACGTTGGTCCTAGACGCCTCGTCACAGCCTGAGAAACTAACTACACCTAAAGATAGATATAGGAAAGCTATCTGCCCCGGAGCAGAACCCCAAAGATAATAGAAAGCCCCCAAACATGTAATGGCGGTTAGACAAGATGAAATACTGACACAGAAAGAAAATAGTATGAGCAAACGCTGGGGCCCAAACTAACTAAATAGAAAAGGATAGGAAGGGTACTTACTGCAATCCCAGAAAACCCTGAAAAGCACCAACTCTACTAATTTCAAAAATACCTGAGATCACACGACCTCTTCCACCTAAATTAGTTCTCTGGTGTAACAAAATCAAAACAGCAGCCACTGAAAAAACTGGAAAAAGCAAAAGTACAAACATCAGTGGCTGAACAAAACTGAGAGGGCAGAAGCCCCCGGAGGGGACCCTGAAGGCCCCCACAGAAGTGCAGGACAAAATGCAAAAATATAGCACAAACACAAAAGAAGAAAATGTCTTATCTGTTAGCAGGAGATGCAGACACGACACAGCAGGCTACAAGAGAAACTGGAATAAAGGATTCAGACCAGAACAATTGATCACCGGCAACCCTGATGGGAAGGTGACTCCCTTATATAAGACCAGTCAGTAACACCTGATTCCCAGTCCTCACAATCTTCACTGGACAGACTAGCACCGCTAGTAACCACCAGAGGGAGCCTCTGCTCAGAACTCATCTCAAACCCATTCACAACACTCTCCATTTAACCAAATACTGGAGTTTCCGTCTAGAAAAACGAGAATTCAATATTTTCTCAACCACATACTCCAGATTGCCCTCAACCAAAACAGGGTCAGGAGGCACAGTAGTAGGAACCACTGGCTCAACAAACCTCTTCAACAAGGACTTGTGGAACACGTTATGGATCTTAAATGTCCCTGGAAGAAGCAAACGAAAAGAAACAGGGTTAAGAATCTCCATGATCTTATAAGGTCCAATGAACCTAGGCTTAAATTTAGGAGATGCCACTCTCATAGGAATATTTCTTGAGGACAACCAGACCAAGTCCCCCACTTTAAACCGAGGACCATCAGTCCTATGCCGGTTAGCAAACCGCTGGGCCCTCTCCTGAGAGAGGGACAACCTCTCCACTACCTGGTCCCAAATCTGTTGCATACGCTCCACAACAGAGTCAACACCCGGGCAGACAGAAGCCTCCGTCTGTCCAGAAGAAAATCGAGGGTGAAACCCAGAATTACAGAAAAATGGAGACATCAAAGTGGCAGAGCTAGCCCTATTATTAAGAGCAAACTCAGCCAAAGGCAAAAAAGAGACCCAATCATCCTGATCAGCAGACACAAAGCATCTTAGATAAGTCTCCAATGTCTGGTTTGTTCTCTCAGTTTGACCATTGGTCTGAGGATGAAACGCCGAGGAGAAAGACAATTGAACACCAATTTTAGAACAAAAGGTCCTCCAAAATCTGGAAACAAACTGGACTCCTCTGTCAGACACAATGTTCTCAGGAATGCCGTGTAAACGAACCACGTGCTGAAGGAACAAAGGCACCAATTCAGAGGAGGAAGGCAACTTAGGTAATGGCACAAGATGTATCATCTTGGAAAACCTATCGCAAATCACCCAGATGACGGTCATTCTCTGAGAAACAGGGAGGTCGGAAATGAAATCCATAGAGATATGGGTCCATGGTCTCTTGGGCACCGGTAATGGCATCAACAAACCACTAGAACGAGAGCAAGGCTTGGAGCGAGAGCAAGTCCCGCAGGACTGCACAAACTCCCTGACATCACGAGAAAAGGTAGGCCACCAAAAGGACCGACTAACCAAGTCTCTGGTACCAAAAATTCCGGGATGACCGGCCAACGCGGAACAATGAATCTCAGACATTACACTCTTTTTCCACCTGTCCGGGACAAACAATTTCCCAACAGGGCAGCGCTCGAGCTTATCCTCCTGACACCCCTCCAGAGCAAGTCTCAAATTGAGCGAGATGGCGGAAAGAACTACACCCTCTTTCAAAATAACAGAAGGATCAGATAACTCAGGAGAGTCCGCAAGGAAACTCCTCGAGAGGGCATCCGCCTTAACATTCTTAGTGCCAGGAAGAAAGGAAACCACAAAATTAAAACGTGTGAAAAACAAGGCCCACCTGGCCTGTCTAGGATTGAGTCGCTTGGCAGATTCCAGATAGACCAGATTCTTATGGTCCGTAAGGACCACCACCTGATGTTTGGCTCCCTCCAGCCAATGTCTCCACTCTTCAAAAGCCCACTTCATGGCCAATAACTCCCGATTACCCACGTCATAATTACGTTCAGTAGGAGAAAATTTTCGAGAGAAAAAGGCACAAGGGTTACTTTTAGAGGTCTCTGGATCTTTTTGGGACAAAACGGCACCTGCCCCAATTTCAGAGGCATCAACCTCCACCTGAAATGGCAGAGAAACATCAGGCTGCCGTAGAACAGGAGCAGAAGTGAATCTCTGCTTAAGTTCCTGAAATGCAGAGACTGCCTCAGGAGGCCAATTCACCACATCAGAACCCTTTCTGGTCAAATCAGTTAATGGTTTAACAATAACCGAGAAATTACCAATAAATTTACGATAAAAATTGGCAAAACCCAAAAATCTCTGAAGAGCCTTTAATGAAGTAGGTTGGACCCAATCACAGATGGCCTGAACCTTGACCGGGTCCATTTCAATAATAGATGGGGACAAAATGAATCCCAGAAATGAGATCCTCTGTACGCCAAAAAGACACTTTGATCCCTTCACATACAGAGCATTCTCTCTCAAAATCTGGAATACAGTTCGAACATGTTTCACATGAGAGTCCCAGTCATTAGAAAAAATCAAGATATCATCCAAATAAACAATCAGAAATTTGTCCACAAAATCCCTGAAAATGTCATTCATGAAGGACTGGAAGACGGAAGGAGCATTAGTGAGCCCAAAGGGCATCACCAGGTACTCAAAATGCCCTTCAGGGGTATTGAATGCCGTCTTCCATTCATCCCCGTGCTTAATGCGAATAAGGTTATACGCCCCCCTGAGGTCAAGCTTGGTAAACCAAGTAGCGTTTTTCACCCTGGAAAACAGGTCAGAAATCAAGGGTAACGGGTATTGATATTTCACAGTAATATTGTTCAAGAGACGATAATCAATACACGGCCTTAATCAACAATCCTTTTTGGCCACAAAGAAAAAACCGGCACCTAAGGGTGAAGAGGATGGTCTGATATGACCCTTCTCCAATGATTCCTTGATATAAGACCGCATAGCGTCATGTTCAGGTACAGACAAGTTAAAAAGGCGACCTTTAGGGAATTTACTACCCGGCACTAATTCAATAGCGCAGTCATAGCTCCTATGGGGAGGCAAGGATGCAGATTTACTTTCGCTAAACACATCAGAAAAATCAATCAAAAAGTCAGGAACATCTTGAGCCTGGGGGGAGGCAGAAAAAACAGGAGTGTTGGTATTAACACATTGGCAGCCCCAACTGGTTACAGACACAGATTTCCAATCCAAAACAGGATTATGAGACTGTAACCAAGGAAAACCCAGCACGATAATGTCATGCAGATTATACAGAACCAAAAATTTGCAGCACTCCTGGTGATCAGGTTCAACCCTCATTAACACCTGAGTAGAAAACTGGGGTTTATTCTCAGCCAAAGGGGTAGAATCGATCCCCAGTAGGGGAATAGACTTCTGTAGGGGTATCAAGGGAAATCCACAACGTTTAGCAAAATCATAATCCATCAGGTTAATAGCTGCTCCAGAATCAACGAAAGCCTGAGCAGAAAATGAGGACAGAGAGCATATCAGAGTGACAGTTAATAAAAACTTAGTCTGAACACTACCCAAGACAACTGAGCGTGCGAAACGTCTTCCCCGCTTAGGGCAGACTGAAATAGCATGAGAGGCATCACCACAGTAGAAACATAACCCATTGCGCTTTCGAAACTCATGACGCTGTGCCCCAGACACCACTCTATCACACTGCATGGGTTCAGAAGCTGGTTCACAAGGCAACACCATTCCACGCATACTTCTCCGCTCACGCAAACGTCTGTCAATTTGAATCGCTAATGACATAGAATCATTGAGACCAGAGGGGACAGGGAATCCCACCATAACATCCTTTACATTATCTGACAGACCCTTCCGGAAAAGGGCTGCCAAAGCGTCGTCATTCCATTTGGTCAGGACTGCCCACCTACGGAATCTCTGACAGTATAACTCAGCGTCATCAAGCCCCTGATTTAATGCCAACAAGGCTTTCTCAGCTTGATCAGTGACATTAGGCTCATCGTACAATAACCCCAAGGCCTGAAAAAATGCATCAACATCACTCAAAACAGGATCCCCAGGTATCAGGGAAAAAGCCCAATCCTGAGGATCACCGCGCAGGAGAGAGATGATAATTTGAACCTGCTGCGCTGCGTTCCCTGAGGACTTAGATTTTAAGGCAAAAAACAATTTACAATTATTTTTGAAATTCTGAAACTTAGCTCGATCCCCTAAAAACAAATCTGGCATAGGAATCCTAGGTTCCACAACAGGCAACCCAGCAAGATAGATAGCAATACTCCGAACCTCAGTGGCAAGCTGATCCACACGACCAGACAACTGTGCAAACTCCATTGAGAGAAAAGATCCTCCCCAGCACCCAGAGATACAGAGGGAAAAAAAAAAAAAAGCAACAAACAAAAATATCTCTGACAACTCTGACAATATTTTTTCCCTTCTGTGAGTACCATACAATTTTCAATTTTTAGGCCGGTGATACTGTTATGTTTCGGTAGCTGAGGAGTGCAGGTAAAAAAGGCAATACACCAGAGCAGTTGGAATCTATGAGATTGCAGTACCCTGACTAACCACCACAACTAGAGGCAGCCGTGGAGCGTTCCTACGTTGGTCCTAGACGCCTCGTCACAGCCTGAGAAACTAACTACACCTAAAGATAGATATAGGAAAGCTATCTGCCCCGGAGCAGAACCCCAAAGATAATAGAAAGCCCCCAAACATGTAATGGCGGTTAGACAAGATGAAATACTGACACAGAAAGAAAATAGTATGAGCAAACGCTGGGGCCCAAACTAACTAAATAGAAAAGGATAGGAAGGGTACTTATTGCAATCCCAGAAAACCCTGAAAAGCACCAACTCTACTAATTTCAAAAATACCTGAGATCACACGACCTCTTCCACCTAAATTAGTTCTCTGGTGTAACAAAATCAAAACAGCAGCCACTGAAAAAACTGGAAAAAGCAAAAGTACAAACATCAGTGGCTGAACAAAACTGAGAGGGCAGAAGCCCCCGGAGGGGACTCTGAAGGCCCCCACAGAAGTGCAGGACAAAATGCAAAAATATAGCACAAACACAAAAGAAGAAAATGTCTTATCTGTTAGCAGGAGATGCAGACACGACACAGCAGGCTACAAGGGAAACTGGAATAAAGGATTCAGACCAGAACAATTGATCACCGGCAACCCTGATGGGAAGGTGACTCCCTTATATAAGACCAGTCAGTAACACCTGATTCCCAGTCCTCACAATCTTCACTGGACAGACTAGCACTGCTAGTAACCACCAGAGGGAGCCTCTGCTCAGAACTCATCTCAAACCCATTCACAACATTCTCCATTTAACCAAATACTGGAGTTTCTGTCTAGAAAAACGAGAATTCAATATTTTCTCAACCACATACTCCAGATTGCCCTCAACCAAAACAGGGTCAGGAGGCACAGTAGTAGGAACCACTGGCTCAACAAACCTCTTCAACAAGGACTTGTGGAACACGTTATGGATCTTAAATGTCCCTGGAAGAAGCAAACGAAAAGAAACAGGGTTAAGAATCTCCATGATCTTATAAGGTCCAATGAACCTAGGCTTAAATTTAGGAGATGCCACTCTCATAGGAATATTTCTTGAGGACAACCAGACCAAGTCCCCCACTTTAAACCGAGGACCATCAGTCCTATGCCGGTTAGCAAACCGCTGGGCCCTCTCCTGAGAGAGGGACAACCTCTCCACTACCTGGTCCCAAATCTGTTGCATACGCTCCACAACAGAGTCAACACCCGGGCAGACAGAAGCCTCCGTCTGTCCAGAAGAAAATCGAGGGTGAAACCCAGAATTACAGAAAAATGGAGACATCAAAGTGGCAGAGCTAGCCCTATTATTAAGAGCAAACTCAGCCAAAGGCAAAAAAGAGACCCAGTCATCCTGATCAGCAGACACAAAGCATCTTAGATAAGTCTCCAATGTCTGGTTTGTTCTCTCAGTTTGACCATTGGTCTGAGGATGAAACGCCGAGGAGAAAGACAATTGAACACCAATTTTAGAACAAAAGGTCCTCCAAAATCTGGAAACAAACTGGACTCCTCTGTCAGACACAATGTTCTCAGGAATGCCGTGTAAACGAACCACGTGCTGAAGGAACAAAGGCACCAATTCAGAGGAGGAAGGCAACTTAGGTAATGGCACAAGATGTATCATCTTGGAAAACCTATCGCAAATCACCCAGATGACGGTCATTCTCTGAGAAACAGGGAGGTCGGAAATGAAATCCATAGAGATATGGGTCCATGGTCTCTTGGGCACCGGTAATGGCATCAACAAACCACTAGAACGAGAGCAAGGCTTGGAGCGAGAGCAAGTCCCGCAGGACTGCACAAACTCCCTGACATCACGAGACAAGGTAGGCCACCAAAAGGACCGACCAACCAAGTCCCTGGTACCAAAAATTCCGGGATGACCGGCCAACGTGGAACAATGAATCTCAGACATTACACTCCTTTTCCACTGGTCCGGGACAAACAATTTCCCAACAGGGCAGCGCTCGGCTTATCTTCCTGGCACCCCTCCAGAGCCAGTCTCAAATTGGGCGAGATGGCGGAAAGAACTACACCCTCTTTCAAAATAACAGAAGGATCAGATAACTCAGGAGAGTCCGCCAGGAAACTCCTCGAGAGGGCATCCGCCTTAACATTTTTAGTGCCAGGAAGAAATGAAACCACAAAATTAAAACGTGTGAAAAACAAGGCCCACCTGGCCTGTCTAGGATTAAGTCGCTTGGCAGATTCCAGATAAACTAGATTCTTATGGTCAGTAAGGACCACCACCTGATGTTTGGCTCCCTCCAGCCAATGTCTCCACTCTTCAAAAGCCCACTTCATGGCTAATAACTCCCGATTACCCACGTCATAATTACATTCAGTGGGAGAAAATTTTCGAGAGAAAAAGGCACAAGGGTTACTTTTAGAGGTCTCTGGATCTCTTTGGGACAAAACGGCACCTGCCCCAATTTCAGAGGCATCAACCTCCACCTGAAATGGTAGAGAAACATCAGGCTGCCGTAGAACAGGAGCAGAAGTGAATCTCTGCTTAAGTTCCTGAAATGCAGAGACTGCCTCAGGAGGCCAATTCACCACATCAGAACCCTTCTTGGTCAAATCAGTTAATGGTTTAACAATAACAGAGAAATTACCAATAAATTTACGATAAAAATTGGCAAAACCCAAGAATCTTTGAAAAGCCTTTAAAGAAGTAGGTTGGACCCAATCACAGATAGCCTGAACTTTGACCGGGTCCATTTCAATAACAGATGGGGACAAAATGAAACCCAGAAATGAGATCCTCTGAACGCCAAAAAGACACTTTGATCCCTTCACATACAGAGCATTCTCTCTCAAAATCTGGAACACAGTCCGAACATGTTTTACATGAGAGTCCCAGTCATTGGAAAAAATCAAGATATCATCCAAATAAACAATCAGAAATTTATCCACAAAATCCCTGAAAATATAATTCATGAAGGACTGGAAGACAGAAGGAGCAATAGTGAGCCCAAAGGGCATCACCAGGTACTCAAAATGCCCTTCAGGGGTATTAAATGCCGTCTTCCATTCATCCCCGTGCTTAATGCGAATAAGGTTATATGCCCCCCTGAGGTCAAGCTTGGTAAACCAAGTAGCGTTTTTCACCCTGGAAAACAGATCAGAGATCAAGGGTAACGGATATTGATATTTCACAGTAATATTGTTCAAAAGACGATAATCAATACACGGCCTTAATGAACCATCCTTTTTGGCCACAAAGAAAAAACCGGCACCTAAGGGTGAAGAGGATGGTCTGATATGACCCTTCTCCAATGACTCCTTGATATAAGACCGCATAGCGTCATGTTCAGGTACAGACAAGTTAAAAAGGCGACCTTTAGGGAATTTACTACCAGGCACTAATTCAATAGCGCAGTCATAGCTCCTATGGGAGGCAAGGATGCAGATTTACTTTCGCTAAACACATCAGAAAAATCAATCAAAAAGTCAGGAACATCCTGAGCCTGGGGGAGGCAGAAAAAACAGGAGTGTTGGTATTAACACATTGACAGCCCCAACTGGTAACAGACACAGATTTCCAATCCAAAACAGGATTATGAGACTGTAACCAAGGGAAACCCAGTACGATAATGTCATGCAGATTATACAGAACCAAAAATTTGCAACTCTCCTGATGATCAGGTTCTACCCTCATTATCACCTGAGTAGAGAACTGAGGTTTATTCTCAGCCAAAGGGGTAGAATCGATCCCCAGTAGGGGAATAGACTTCCGTAGGGGTATCAAGGGAAACCCACAACGTTAAGCAAAATCAAAATCCATCAGGTTAATAGCTGCTCCAGAATCAACAAAAGCCTGAGCAGAAAATGAGAACAGAGAGGATATCAGGGTAACAGTTAATAAAAACTTAGTCTGAACACTACCCAAGACAACTGAGCGAGCAAAACGTCTTCCCCGCTTAGGGCAGACAGAAATAGCATGAGAGGCATCACCACAGTAGAAACATAACCCATTGCGCTTTCGAAATTCATGACGCTGTGCCCCAGAAACCACTCTATTACACTGCATGAATTCAGAAGCAGGTTCACAAGGCAACATTATTCCATGCATACCTTTCCGCTCACGCAAACGTCTGTCAATTTGAATCGTTAATGACATAGAATCATTGAGACCAGAGGGAACAGGGAATCCCACCATAACATCCTTTACATTATCTGACAGTCCCTTCCGAAAAAGAGCTGCCAAAGCGTCGTCATTCCATTTGGTCAGGACTGCCCACCTACGGAATCTCTGACAGTATAACTCAGCGTCCTCAAGCCCCTGACTTAATGCCAACAAAGTTTTTTCAACTTGATCAGTGACATTAAGCTCATCGTACAATAACCCCAAAGCCTGAAAAAACGCATCAACATCACTCAAAACAGGATCCCCAGGTGTTAGGGAAAAAGCCCAATCCTGAGGGTCGCCGCGCAGGAGAGAGATGACAATTTGAACCTGCTGCGCTGCGTTCCCTGAGGACTTAGATTTTAAGGCAAAAAACAATTTACAGTTATTTTTGAAATTCAGAAACATACCTCGGCCCCCTAAAAACAAATCTGGCATGGGAATCCTAGGTTCCACAACAGGCAACCTAGCAACCTTAACCATGACATACAAAGCCATCCACAACCTTTCTCCTCCATACATCTGTGACATGGTCTCCCGCTACCTACCTACACGCAACCTTCGATCCTCTCAAGATCTCCTTCTCGACTCCCCCCTCATCTCTTCTTCCCACAACCGCATACAAGACTTCTCCCGGGCTTCCCCCATACTCTGGAACTCCCTGCCGCAAAACATCAGACTTTCACCAACAACGGAGACCTTCAAGAAAAACCTGAAGACCCACCTGTTCCGACAAGCCTACAACCTGCAATGATCCTCAGTGTACTGAACCATCGCACGACCAGCTCTACCCTCTCCTAGTGTATTCTCACCCATCCCTGTAGACTGTGAGCCCTCGCGGGCAGGGTCCTCTCTCCTTCTGTACTTGTGTGTCCCTTGTCTAGCACATGTTTATTGTATCTGTCTATATTTTTCCCTTTTCATATGTAAAGCGCCATGGAATAAATGGCGCTATATAAATGTATAATAATAATAATAATAATAGGTAGCAATACTCCGAACTTCAGTGGCAAGCTGATCCACACGGCCAGACAACTGTGCAAACTCCATTGAGAGAAAAAAAAAATAAAAAATCCTCCTCAGCACTGTGAGACAGTGAAAGCATATGTATTGAATGGGCTGTATATTTCACCTAGATACTTTGCTAACTGGTATAAGGGAAATGTGTGGCTTTGTAAAACTAGTGGTGGAGAAAGGTCACTACACCTTCCATTCAGTACACGCTTGCAGCTCAAACCTGTGGCCATTCAGGTGATAATTAGGAAGCCAGAAGTAGGTGTCTGGGAATACAGACAGGGAGCTCGCTTAGTCTGGACAAGGAGTCCAGGCACAAGAAGGAGTCTCCAGGAGTATAAGCTGTCTCAGTCTGGGTGCTCGATGTACCCCGGACACAGGAGTAGTCTCTGTGAGAATCCATGCGGATAGCTGCTGAATAGGAGGGGAGCTCTCTCAAGTCTGGACGTTGAAGGTGCCTTCAGACACAAGGAGGAGACTCTGTGAAACTCCATGCTGGTAAATGCTGAACATATGTGTTGTTTTGGCCCAGGCTGTTAGAATCTGGTCCCAGGTAGATAGGGAAATCTATCTAAGTGTAGTAAGTGGCTGGACAAGCCCAGGTCTTATGTTTATGATTTGGTTTTGATTATGTTCTGTTTGCTGTAGACTTTAATAAAACTGGTTGCGGCCAGTTTTTACCAGAACTGCTGTCTGTGAATGAACTGTTTCCGTGCCACTCCGTCTACCCGGACGGCGATCCCAGAGCTATATCCCCTGAAAAGTTTACAATTGGTGGAGAATGCGGGCAGCACAGTGGCGAGAGACAGCAATAAAAGGTGAAGTCTGTTGAAGCAGCAGCAGAGAAAAAAAAGTGTGTCAGCAAAAGAAACGTCTGTTGGAGCAGTCTTAAAGAGACAGTAGCCCTAATAGTTTGCAAAAGAAAAAAAAAAAAAAAGGTGTGTCTGCACAGCAAAGCTGAACTTGTTGTGGAAAAGACTGTGGAGTGTGCAGCAGCAAAGGAAAAGTCTGTTGGAGCAGTCTTAAAGAGACAGTGGCCCTAATAGAGTTTGCAGAGAAAAAAAAAAAAAAAAGTGTCTGCACAGCAGAGCTGAATTTTCTGTGGAAAAGACTGTGGAGTGTGTATGTCTTGAGTGAAGACTGCCGTTGTTGAGACAGAGAAGTCTGACAGCATGGACGACGAGTGTGGATACAAGCATCTTGCTGTGACTCAGTGGGGTCACGAAGGCATCTTGCTGTGACTCGGTGGGGGTTACAAAGATTGTCGTCGCACTCAAATCCGGTTTTTGGCTGCAACTCGGCGAGGTTGCGAAGATTGTCGTCGCACTCAAATCCAGTTTTGCTATGGCTCGGCGGGGCCACGAAGATTTTTTCAAGGGAAAGCGGTGAAGTTCTGGTGTGAACAGTGCTCCGCGATGGCTGTGAACGGAGCAACGAATGGGTCTGACGAGTCGGACCGCATATTTGAGAAATGTCTACTGGACATGCAACTGGACATGGTGCGGGAGCTGTGGGCACCGTATAGAATGGCGGCAGTGGACCATTCTATGGACTCTCCGGGGGTGCCAGTGTTGTCACAGAGTGCCCGGGGAGGTGGTAAGAGATGTTGTGAACTGAGTCCTAAGACTACTGCTGATTTTTTGTGTAAAAATTACCCTGCCGGTGTGGTTGTTAAAAAGGGGGCGGAGTCTAAAAAAGGGGCGGATTTTCACAAGAGTGTAGAGTGTGGAAAACTGAAAATTGTTACTGGTTGTGGGTTGGTACCTCCTAAAAATGACAATGTGACCGTTGATAACGGGTAGCACCAGTAGAAGGGGGTGACGTCAAAGTGGGAGGTGACCTGTTAGTCCACAACACCATGGGGAGTGACACAGACCCCGTAGCTGACTGGGACACTATGAAAGTAAAAAGTGAGGTCAGTCAGGAGAGGCTAGAGGAGGGAAGAGAGTCCCCCTCCCGTCGTCGACGGCGCAAGGGCCACAAAAAGGTTGTTCCGGTAGTACTCGCTGAAAATGAAGAGAATGTAGTACTGTCTGCCTATGCTTCAAGTGTGGATTCTCCTTTAGAGGTAGAAGAGGAGGGGGCCAGTCATGGCCAAGAGCTGGAACCTATTCGGCTGCAGTATCAAAGTGACATGCTGCAATTATGTGAAAACCTGGAGGACGTGTCCTCAGACCAGCGAGATCTAGAAGGAAGCAACGAGGAAGTTACCCTGTGGAAAGAGATGTTCCACGCCATTAAAGAGGACCGCCGCAAAATCAAGGAAGAGGTTTTGCAGTTGAAGCGTGGGAAGGAGGCGCTGCAGGATGGAGTTTCTGGAAGTGAACAAATCCTAGAACGACTGCGCGAACAGCTCAACCAGGAGCTGTGTGACTCCAAGAAGGAGTGTGGTGAACGCAGTAGGGAACTGCAACAGATGAAGAGAGATTATGTGGATCTCCTCAGGGTCAAAGAAAAACTAGAAGAGGATAAGATGGATGCAGAGCAAATGCGCCAGGTGGTTGAGACCACTCTGCAGGACACCCGTGATGAAAATGGTGATCTGCGCAGAAAGACCCTAGGTCTGGAAGCTCAGGTGAAGGAGCTACAGATGTCCTGTGATACTCTCCAGAAGGCGAGAGATGTGCCTTAAGGAAAAGCTCAGACAGATGGAAGCTGAGCGGGAAAAGATGGAGGAGTCCATCAGAGAAGCTACAGACCAGGGCCAGGAGTTGGCCACTGGAGATGGGAGGTGTAAAGCAGATACTTCCTCGAGTGATGTGAGCTCGGATGATTCAGTGGATGTCGGAGCCGAGATCAAGGAGCTCAAGGAGTGGTTACAAGCCCAGTGGACGCAAGAGAAGCTTCAGAGACGGGCAGCTGAGAGGCGAATGGCAGAACTAGAGGAAGAAGTTCTCGGCTGAAAAGTTGCCTGATTAAGTGTCACTCGGTGAACAAGGCCTCCTTGGAGAAAGAAAAGGGCAAACACATTGCACTCGCTCCCTTTTGCCAGGAAAAGATAGACCTGAGGAGAGCTAAGAGTGTGGTAATGGAAGATAAATGTGAAATGGAAGTGGTCAGGATGGAAATTCGCGAATTTGTAGCTGTGAGTCAGCTCAGAAGAAGCGAAAAGGGGGAAGAAGCTGGAAGTCAGTTGTCCCTGAACCCTGAGCTGGTTGATCGTCTGGAAACCACGGGTGAGACCGAAACATGTCGGTACAAGTGCCTCGTAGATGTACCCGAGGACTTGAGAGAAGAATGCACCCGTGAGTCTGTGCATGAAGCGTTTAAGAAGGCCGTGGGAGCCTGTAAGGTGTACTCGACCTCAGGAGCTAAACAGCTGGTGGTCTTGTCCACGACCGAAGTTACAGTGAAGAGGGTGGCAATCCTAAGTGACATGCAATGGCGATGTATTCGCACAAAGAGGTTTCTCCGGTTGAAGACAGAACAAGCCGTTAGACAACTGAAGCTTATGAGAAATGCTCACAGTCTGCGGGAAAAGGTCATCCGGGTGCCTCATGTTCTGGTGAGCTGATTGGGAGAAATGGCCGAGCCATGCAGATGATGGTGAAAAGGTCTGGTGTGGTGAAAGTAAGCAGTCCACGTGATCGTCGGGACTGGATACCAGATGAAGACGGCATGGTGTCATTCTACGCTATAGGAACGGAAGAAAGTCTGGAATATGTGCGCATGCTGGTGGCGTACCGTGTGACCTACCTGCGAGAGGTAGAACAATTGAATCTCGCTAGACAGCGAGTAGATAGACAGCATCATCTGAGCAGCAGAAGATGGCAGCCGTCTAAGAATAGTGAGACCCGACAGAGAAAGGGCCCCCTAAATAACAGAACAGCTAAGGCTGAAGTTAGGGACCTTTCAAGACGTCCTGAGGGTCGTGGGCGTGGGTTTAGAGGTAGTGAGACCTCCAGTAACTCAGGTTTGAGAGGCCCATACAGACGACCCGATAGAGTACGGGACAGTACGAAGTCTAACCGGACCTTAGATACCCAGGCAAGACCTGACAAGGTTACGATTGACCGCTGGGAGCGAAGGGGAGACCTGACAAGGTTACGACCCAGAAATGTGACTGGACGAAGTCGGTGACAATGACAGACGGTAGGTCCCTAAGGAATGAGAGAATGTCATTGACTAATATTCCGGGGGGCTGAACAGAGCAATGGACAAGTACATGGTCTCTGTGTGAACTGTGGGTTGATGTGATTGGATGTATTTTGTGTTCAACCCTACAAGTTTGAAAAAGGGGGGGAATATGTAATGCAGCCCTTGGCTGGCATTCATCTAGTGTGTGTGTTTGACTGTCCATGTTCCTTCCCCCAGCTGACTAGTCACATGACTGTGACATCACACAGGTCCTTTTACACACACACAAGTCTGAACACATGACTATGACATCAGCTCAGGTCCCGTGTGTGTGTGGGTGTGTGTAAGGGTATATAAACCCTGCTTAATTGGAGACAGGTGTGTCAGTGATAGGCGTCAGGCCTGTTTCCTGTTCCCCTGGTGTGGGGGACACCGTTTATGTGAGGCCGAGTGAAGCCTGACTGCCTGAAAGGTCAGAGACTGGATCCTGTGTGGATGCTAGTGGCCTTGGAAGGTAAATGGACGGTAGTGAAGATGAAGTCGATGATGGCCATGACTGGTCCGGAGTTCACTGTCTCTTTTGGATTGTTGACCAGCCCTCCGGTCTGGATGACCAGCCCTCCGGTCTGGAGAAGAGGGGGGGGATATGTGAGACAGTGAAAGCATATGTATTGAATGGGGTGTACATTTCACCTAGATACTTTGCTAACTGGTATAAGGGAAATGTGTGGCTTTGTAAAACTAGTGGTGGAGAAAGGTCACTACACCTTCCATTCAGTACACGCTTGCAGCTCAAACCTGTGGCCATTCAGGTGATAATTAGGAAGCCAGAAGTAGGTGTCTGGGAATACAGACAGGGAGCTCGCTTAGTCTGGACAAGGAGTCCAGGCACAAGAAGGAGTCTCCAGGAGTATAAGCTGTCTCAGTCTGGGTGCTCGATGTACCCCGGACACAGGAGTAGTCTCTGTGAGAATCCATGCGGATAGCTGCTGAATAGGAGGGGAGCTCTCTCAAGTCTGGACGTTGAAGGTGCCTTCAGACACAAGGAGGAGACTCTGTGAAACTCCATGCTGGTAAATGCTGAACATATGTGTTGTTTTGGCCCAGGCTGTTAGAGTCTGGTCCCAGGTAGATAGGGAAATCTATCTAAGTGTAGTAAGTGGCTGGACAAGCCCAGGTCTTATGTTTATGATTTGGTTTTGATTATGTTCTGTTTGCTGTAGACTTTAATAAAACTGGTTGCGGCCAGTTTTTACCAGAACTGCTGTCTGTGAATGAACTGTTTCCGTGCCACTCCGTCTACCCGGACGGCGATCCCAGAGCTATATCCCCTGAAAAGCTTACAGCACCCAGAGATACAGAGGGAAAAAAAAAATGCAACAAACAGAAAAAAAAAAAATCTCTGACAACTCTGACAACTTTTTTCTTTCACAATATTTTTCCCTTCTGTGAGTACCATATAATTTTCAGTTTAGGCCGGTGATACTGTTATGATTTGGTAGCTGAGGAGAGCAGGCAAAAAGGAAATACACAGAGCAGTTGGAAACTATGAGATTGCAGTACCCTGACTAACCACCACAACTAGAGGCAGCCGTGGAGCGTTCCTACGTTGGTCCTAGACGCCTCGTCACAGCCTGAGAAACTAACTACACCTAAAGATAGAAAGAGGAAAGCTATCTGCCCCGGAGCAGATCCCCAAAGAACATAGAAAGCCCCCAAACATGTAATGGCGGTTAGACAAGAAGAAATACTGACACAGACAGAAAATAGTATGAGCAAACGTTGGGGCCCAAACTTACTAAATAGAAAAGGATAGGAAGGGCACTTACTGCAATCCCAAAAAACCCTGAAAAGCACCAACTCTACTAATTTCAAAAACACCTGAGATCACACGACCTCTACCACCTAAATTAGTTCTCTGGTGTAACCAAAAACAAAACAGCAGCCACTGAAAAAACTGGAAAAAGCAAATGTACAAACAGTGGCTGAACTGAACTGAGAGGCAAAAGCCCCCAGAGGGGACCCTGAAGGCCCCCACAGAAGTGCAGGACAAAATGCAAAAATCAAGCACAAAAACAAAAAGAAGAAAATGTCTTATCTGTTAGCAGGAGATTCAGACACGACACAGCAGGCTACCAAGGAAACAGGAATCAAGGATTGAGACCAGAACAATTGATCACCGGCAACCCTGATGGGAAGGTGACTCCCTTATATAAGACCAGTCAGTAATTGTCAGGATTCCCAATCCTCACAATCTTCACTGGACAGTCCAGTACCGTTTGTAACCACCAGAGGGAGCTTCTGCTCAGAACTCATTTCCAGCCTATTCACAACAATGCGCACTACCTGTGGTGTAACTTGAAACTCATGGGTCACAGTGAGATGTGCACTACTAGTGGTGTAACTTGAAACTCATGGGTCACAGTGAGTATGTGCTCTACTTGTGGCGTAACTTGAAACTCATGGGCCACAGTGAGTATGCGCACCTCCTGTGGTGTAACTTGAAACTCATGGGTCACAGTGAGTATGTGCACTACTAGTGGCGTAACTTGAAACTCATGAGCCACAGTGAGTATGAGCATCACCTGTGGCGTAACTTGAAACTCATGGGTCACAGTGAGTATACGCACCACCTGTGGCGTTACTTGAAACTCATGGGTCACAGTGAGTATGAGCACCACCTGTGGTGTAACTTGAAACTCATGGATCATAATGCAAAATCTCGAAGAAGGAGCCAAACTATCACAGATCTTAATAATATTGGACATCATATGGACAAGAATGACCTTTTTGGGCCCCAGGAGGCACTCTGGTATCTTTGGCAGATCTTTAGACAATAAATGGAGAGGTAGTTGCACATGTTTAACCTCCGATCCATTTAGAAAGGACTCTGCAGAGCCCCACTATCGGGTTCGTGGTTGTCCCACCAAGTTATCACCTATCTATTGAATGATTGGTGCAAACGCTTTAATATAAAAAATCTGTACAGTATTCTCTCCTCACCCATCCCTTCCATGGTGATGGTTCTCTGGTCCCTCGGTTGTTTATTGATCCACAGCATTGACATGTCAAGCTGACATATGAGCCCGTAGTTGATCACAGCCGAGTAATACATTTTTTTTTCATGTGTCCTAAACAGGTAAGAATATGGCTGACCTTAGTCTTATCAGCAGCATAGAAAGATATGTAAGGTTTAGCTCCAATCTGTGTCCTGTCTTTGTTTTTCTGTCTGCTCCCAGGACTTAGGTCTGAAAACGCCCAGCAGAAAATAACATTATTCAGAATGATATGAATTTCCTGCAGAATTCCATTAAATTAAATTGTGGTGACAGACAGAAAACTCTCTTCCCGCCTAAATCAGCTTAATACCATTCCATGACAGCTCATTTTATTCTATGGTGTCTACTTCTATGAGGTGCTCCCTAGAATGAGACAGTGTCACGCTGTATAGCAGATAATATATATATGTGATGACAGTAATCTATATCAAAAGGGCAACATACAATATAACATGCGCATAGATATATGATAACATAGAATTACCGGACAGAAAGTCCAGTGGGTCAATACGGAATCCGTTATACGCTGTCTCCGGCTAGAGGGTGACCGGGGTCTATGCTGACCCTAAACTGGGGTCCTAACTAATCCCTCTACCTGGAGGTACTGTTAAAGGTACAGAGGTCCAGGCCACCAGCGTAAACCCTGTCTCCTATCAATCCCTGCCAACTGTAATCTAGTCCTAAGAAGAACCCTGATTACCACCAAAGGGAATGAACAGGTAACGGTTAATGAACAGAAAGACATACAAGAAAGACAAGAAATAAAGTAAATAAAGTCTTACATACAACACTCACACACAGTAGGAACACCTAAGGTCTCAGAGATAAACTATAAGCTATAAGAGTAAAAACAACTAAGGAGCTCTTAGCTTAAGTATTCTCAGAACCGATCCAGTCTGCTAGACTACATAAAGGCTTTCACCGGCATCTAACAAGTAGACTGGCAGGTATATGAAGGAATCTAATTAGAACATAATCAAAAGCAGCCGGGCGAGGCTGGACCTAGTCTTAGCAAAGAGCTAGGTAAAATTAACTCCCTCATTACCAAACACAAAGAAACAGCAACTCAGCTGTGAGAAGTCAGAGTGTGTAATCGCGACGATCCTTGTGGCAATACACCCATGACAGTACCCCCCCCTCTACGAGGGGACTCCGGACCCTCAGGGCCAGGTCTGCCCGGGTGAGTTGTGTGAAAGGTCCGAACCAATCGATCTGCGTTAACATCAGACGCAGGGACCCACGTCCTCTCCACAGGACCATACCCCCTCCAATGAACCAAGTACTGAAGGGATCGGCGACTGAGACGTGAGTCAATGATTTTCGACCCATGAAATTCCACGTTATCATTGACCACCACTGAAGGCGGAGGTAGAGGTGACGGTATGACTGGTGCCACATACTTTTTAAGTAATGACTTGTGAAACACATTATGAATTTTAAATGTAGGAGGGAGGTCCAGAAGAAATGCCACAGGATTAATTATGGAACTGATCCTGTACGGCCCGATGAATCTGGGACCCAACCTCCAGGAGGAAACTTTAAGTTTTATATTCCTGGTAGACAACCAAACTAGATCGTTCACCTTCAGATCTAGACCAGAAACTCTCCCCCTATCAGCCATCCGTTTGTAACGGTTCCCCGTAACCTTCAGTCTTAACCGATCTGGAACTATCAGTCTCCCTGGAAGTCCCACCGGGCGTCCCCTGAGCCCCCAATACCTCCCCCTCAAGCTCAGAGCATACAGCTGACACTACAACTCCCTCCTGAGGAATAGGAACCGGATCATCCGTCTTCCCGGCCCCTGGAAAGTACGAGATAAGGCATCAGGAAGCAACTTTATTGAGCAGTCATATGCGCGATGAGGAGGTAACTCTTTACACCCCCTCTGAGAACATCTCCCCAAAGTCCTCCAGAAAAGGAGACAAAGTCCTAGGCACAACCGCACCGATGACCGTGCTCATGCAGTTATTCCTGCAAAATTCACCCCACTGGCTTATCTTTCTGGATTGCCAATCAATCACTGGGTTATGTTTAGCCAACCAAGGAAGTCCCAACACAATAGGAGTAGGTAGACCCTCCAACACATAACAAGACAATTGCTCTTTATGTCTTGCCCCTACTCGAAGATCTATGTTATGAACAGCTTGTACCAAGCTACCTTGACCGAGAGGTCTAGAATCAATAGAGACTATAGGGACCGGTTTGGCCAATACACTCAGTTGCATACCATGCACCTGGGCAAACCGAGCGTCCACCAGATTAGCCCCGGACCCACTATCAAGAAAAACAGAAATCCTCTCAGTTCTAGTACCAATCACCACCTCCGCAGGCACGAGAAACTGAGAGGGATTTGGGGACGAAATACACACTCCCAGGTTAACTCCTTTGCTCAAAGAGGCCCGGGATGGACACCCCCCAACAAAATGTCCCTCTCTCCCGCAAAAGAAACACCTTCTAGTCTTGCGGTGCACCGCCAATTCCCTCCTACAAAAAGATGTCCCTCCCAACTGCATGGGTTCCTCAAACAGACTAGGGGAACCTCAGTATAAAGGACTTTAGTAGTAGGTGGAGTCATCACGGGAGGCGGAGTTACCTCGCGTCTTCCCCGAATTCGTCTATCCATGCGAATAGCGAGGGCCATAGCAGCCTCCAGTGATGGAGGAGAATCATACTGAGCCAACACATCTTTTAATTTGTCAGACAACCCTTGACAAAACTGGCTCCTAAGAGCTGGGTCATTCCACTGAGTATCTGTTGCCCATCTACGGAACTCAGAAGAATATTCCTCCGCTGGACGATTTCCTTGCCGTATTTTACGTAACTTTGTTTCAGCAAGGGAAACTCGATCCGGATCATCATATACCAGACCCAGGGCAGTAAAAAATCGATCCACTGACTGGAGATCTGGGGAGCCTGGAGGAATAGAGAACGCCCAAGATTGAGGGTCCCCTTGTAAGAGCGAGATAACAATTCCCACCCTCTGCTCTTCACTCCCAGATGACCGAGGCCGCAGCCGAAAGTACAATTTACATGCCTCCCGGAAAGTAAAAAATTTGTCCCGCCCACCAGTGAACCTGTCCGGGAGAGCAACCTTAGTTCAGATCTGGTTTGCTCCGGGGGGACAAAACCTTGGACTTAATGTCTGCAAACTCCATGGACAACCCCTGCAACTGCCGGGCCAGCTGGGCTACTGGATCCATGACAGCTGGAGAGAATCTTTAGTATGGCCGGTGAAAATGTCACGCTGTATAGCAGATATATATATATATGTGATGACAGTAATCTATATCAAAAGGGCAACATACAATATAACATGCGCATAGATATATGATAACATAGAATTACCGGACAGAAAGTCCAGTGGGTCAATACGGAATCCGTTATACGCTGTCTCCGGCTAGAGGGTGACCGGGGTCTATGCTGACCCTAAACTGGGGTCCTAACTAATCCCTCTACCTGGAGGTACTGTTAAAGGTACAGAGGTCCAGGCCACCAGCGTAAACCCTGTCTCCTATCAATCCCTGCCAACTGTAATCTAGTCCTAAGAAGAACCCTGATTACCACCAAAGGGAATGAACAGGTAACGGTTAATGAACAGAAAGACATACAAGAAAGACAAGAAATAAAGTAAATAAAGTCTTACATACAACACTCACACACAGTAGGAACACCTAAGGTCTCAGAGATAAACTATAAGCTATAAGAGTAAAAACAACTAAGGAGCTCTTAGCTTAAGTATTCTCAGAACCGATCCAGTCTGCTAGACTACATAAAGGCTTTCACCGGCATCTAACAAGCAGACTGTCAGGTATATGAAGGAATCTAATTAGAACATAATCAAAAGCAGCCGGGCGAGGCTGGACCTAGTCTTAGCAAAGAGCTAGGTAAAATTAACTCCCTCATTACCAAACACAAAGAAACAGCAACTCAGCTGTGAGAAGTCAGAGTGTGTAATCGCGACGATCCTTGTGGCGATACACCCATGACAGTACCCCCCCCTCTACGAGGGGACTCCAGACCCTCAGGGCCAGGTCTGCCCGGGTGAGTTGTGTGAAAGGTCCGAACCAATCGATCTGCATTAACATCAGACGCAGGGACCCACGTCCTCTCCACAGGACCATACCCCCTCCAATGAACCAAGTACTGAAGGGATCGGCGACTGAGACGTGAGTCAATGATTTTCGACCCATGAAATTCCACGTTATCATTGACCACCACTGAAGGCGGAGGTAGAGGTGACGGTATGACTGGTGCCACATACTTTTTAAGTAATGACTTGTGAAACACATTATGAATTTTAAATGTAGGAGGGAGGTCCAGACGAAATGCCACAGGATTAATTATGGAACTGATCCTGTACGGCCCGATGAATCTGGGACCCAACCTCCAGGAGGAAACTTTAAGTTTTATATTCCTGGTAGACAACCAAACTAGATCGTTCACCTTCAGATCTAGACCAGAAACTCTCCCCCTATCAGCCATCCGTTTGTAACGGTTCCCCGTAACCTTCAGTCTTAACCGATCTGGAACTATCAGTCTCCCTGGAAGTCCCACCGGGGCGTCCCCTGAGCCCCCAATACCTCCCCCTCAAGCTCAGAGCATACAGCTGACACTACAACTCCCTCCTGAGGAATAGGAACCGGATCATCCGTCTTCCCGGCCCCTGGGAAAGTACGAGATAAGGCATCAGGAAGCAACTTTATTGAGCAGTCATATGCGCGATGAGGAGGTAACTCTTTACACCCCTCCTCTGAGAACATCTCCCCAAAGTCCTCCAGAAAAGGAGACAAAGTCCTAGGCACAACCGCACCGATGACCGTGCTCATGCAGTTATTCCTGCAAAATTCACCCCACTGGCTTATCTTTCTGGATTGCCAATCAATCACTGGGTTATGTTTAGCCAACCAAGGAAGTCCCAACACAATAGGAGTAGGTAGACCCTCCAACACATAACAAGACAATTGCTCTTTATGTCTTGCCCTACTCGAAGATCTATGTTATGAACAGCTTGTACCAAGCTACCTTGACCGAGAGGTCTAGAATCAATAGAGACTATAGGGACCGGTTTGGCCAATACACTCAGTTGCATACCATGCACCTGGGCAAACCGAGCGTCCACCAGATTAGCCCCGGACCCACTATCAAGAAAAACAGAAATCCTCTCAGTTCTAGTACCAATCACCACCTCCGCAGGCACGAGAAACTGAGAGGGATTTGGGGACGAAATACACACTCCCAGGTTAACTCCTTTGCTCAAAGAGGCCCGGGATGGACACCCCCCAACAAAATGTCCCTCTCTCCCGCAAAAGAAACACCTTCTAGTCTTGCGGTGCACCGCCAATTCCCTCCTACAAAAAGATGTCCCTCCCAACTGCATGGGTTCCTCAGAACAGACTAGGGGAACCTCAGTATAAAGGACTTTAGTAGTAGGTGGAGTCATCACGGGAGGCGGAGTTACCTCGCGTCTTCCCCGAATTCGTCTATCCATGCGAATAGCGAGGGCCATAGCAGCCTCCAGTGATGGAGGAGAATCATACTGAGCCAACACATCTTTTAATTTGTCAGACAACCCTTGACAAAACTGGCTCCTAAGAGCTGGGTCATTCCACTGAGTATCTGTTGCCCATCTACGGAACTCAGAAGAATATTCCTCCGCTGGACGATTTCCTTGCCGTATTTTACGTAACTTTGTTTCAGCAAGGGAAACTCGATCCGGATCATCATATACCAGACCCAGGGCAGTAAAAAATCGATCCACTGACTGGAGATCTGGGGAGCCTGGAGGAATAGAGAACGCCCAAGATTGAGGGTCCCCTTGTAAGAGCGAGATAACAATTCCCACCCTCTGCTCTTCACTCCCAGATGACCGAGGCCGCAGCCGAAAGTACAATTTACATGCCTCCCGGAAAGTAAAAAATTTGTCCCGCCCACCAGTGAACCTGTCCGGGAGAGCAACCTTAGGTTCAGATCTGGTTTGCTCCGGGGGGGACAAAACCTTGGACTTAATGTCTGCAAACTCCATGGACAACCCCTGCAACTGCCGGGCCAGCTGGGCTACTGGATCCATGACAGCTGGAGAGAATCTTTAGTATGGCCGGTGAAAATGTCACGCTGTATAGCAGATATATATATATGTGATGACAGTAATCTATATCAAAAGGGCAACATACAATATAACATGCGCATAGATATATGATAACATAGAATTACCGGACAGAAAGTCCAGTGGGTCAATACGGAATCCGTTATATGCTGTCTCCGGCTAGAGGGTGACCGGGTCTATGCTGACCCTAAACTGGGGTCCTAACTAATCCCTCTACCTGGAGGTACTGTTAAAGGTACAGAGGTCCAGGCCACCAGCGTAAACCCTGTCTCCTATCAATCCCTGCCAACTGTAATCTAGTCCTAAGAAGAACCCTGATTACCACCAAAGGGAATGAACAGGTAACGGTTAATGAACAGAAAGACATACAAGAAAGACAAGAAATAAAGTAAATAAAGTCTTACATACAACACTCACACACAGTAGGAACACCTAAGGTCTCAGAGATAAACTATAAGCTATAAGAGTAAAAACAACTAAGGAGCTCTTAGCTTAAGTATTCTCAGAACCGATCCAGTCTGCTAGACTACATAAAGGCTTTCACCGGCATCTAACAAGCAGACTGGCAGGTATATGAAGGAATCTAATTAGAACATAATCAAAAGCAGCCGGGCGAGGCTGGACCTAGTCTTAGCAAAGAGCTAGGTAAAATTAACTCCCTCATTACCAAACACAAAGAAACAGCAACTCAGCTGTGAGAAGTCAGAGTGTGTAATCGCGACAATCCTTGTGGCGATACACCCATGACAGACAGATGTTATAAGTGAATTAGGGAAATCAGGGCGGTTCATCAAGAAAGGAAGGGTATATCAGGGTAGTCCTTCAACAAGGAACATGGAGCTTAAGGTGGTCCTTCAACTAGTGAAGGGGACCTCAGGGTGGTCCTTCAACCAGGAACAAGGAGCTAAGGGCAGTCACAAAGGAAAATAGATTTTAGGAAGTTCCTTTAATCAGAGATGTGAATCTCAGGGCGGACCTTCAACCATGGACTTCAGTCTCAGGGTGGTTTTTCAACCAGGGATGGGGATCTCATGGGGATGGAGATAGGGTTCTCTAGGATGTATTAAGAGAAGCATAGAGTGTAGATCAAGTGAATTAATTATCCCCCTCTACTCCTTGGTCAGGCCTCATCTGGAATACTGTGTCTATCTCTGGGCACCACATTTTTAAAAATACATTGAAAAACTGGAGCAAGTTCAGAGAAGAGTTACCAGGATGGTGAGCAGACTGCAAAGTATGTCCTACAAGGAACATTTAAAGGATCTGGTATTGTTTAGCTTGCAAAAAAGAAGGCTAGAAGACTTAATAGCCGTCTACAAATATCTGAAGGTCACAGGCATCATCCTTATTCTGATTTGCACATGGAAACACGAGAAGCAATGGAATGAAATTGAAAGGGATATGAGAAAGATTAGGTATTAGAAAAAATTTTTTGACAGTGAGGGTGATCAATGAGTGGGACAGGCTGCCATGAGAGGTTGTGAGATCTACTTCAAAGGAAGTCTTCAAAGGCTGGTCAGGCATCTGTCTGAGATGGTTTAGTGAATCCTGCATTGAGAAGGTTGTTGGACATGATGACCCTGGAGGTCCCTTCCAACTCTAATATTCTATGATTCTATCTCAGAGTAGTCCATCAAGCAGGGATGAGCATCTCAGTGAGGTCTTTCCATAATGTACGTGGATTTTAACATGGTCCTTCAACCAGCGATGATAATTTTAAGGAGTTCTTTCATACAAAAACAGGAAGCTCATGCATGACCTTCAAGCAGAGACAGATCTCAGCGTGGTCCATCAACCGAGAATGGTAATCATATGGTAATCCTTAAAACAGGGAAGAGGATCTCAGGGTGTTGAACCAGAGAAGGTGATCTTGGGGTGTGCTTAAACTAGGGACAGGGCTCTTCGGGTAGTCCTTCAGCCAGTGACATGGATCTTAGGGTGGCGTTTCAACTAGAAATGTGTCTCTCAGCGTGTTGCTTCAAGGAAGGATGTAGATCTTAGGGTGGTCTTTCAACCAGAGATGAGAATTCCCATTGAGTTAGGCTGGGCCAAAGTCACTGTTATTTTACAGCCTTTCCTTTTCCAACAATGGTCTCTGAGTACCCTTTTCCACAGCCTACCCTTGTCCTGGTGTCAGTCTCTCATTGGAGAACAAGCCTACACCTCCACGGGTCCTTGTGATCACTACATCACTACCTTTCATGGATACTAAGCTCCTTCGAATGCAAGGACTCACTACACTATGAAATTGGCCTCCAAGTCAATCTGAATGCTGAATTTTACCTACGACAGCAATACACCAGTAACTCTAAAATGCATGGTGCTGAATGGTAGCAGAACACAATGATAACTCTTGTACACTTTTTCTCTAGGACTTAGGAGGAATGATAGTTTTAGAATTGTCCTCTTTGTCCTACCAGTCTATTCGCTTTGCCATTGGAGACGTTTGTGAAATATAAAGTTGAGTAGGTGGGGGTCTCAGAGTTGGAAATACTATGTCCCCAATTATTTTAGATGTAGATAGTCACATCAAAGGGAAGACTAAATGGAAACAGAATGGGACTCCATTCAATTCTATGGGTGTTATGGAGACAGCTGGGGAAGCCTGAGAATCTTATGTATCCTCCTTCTTCTCCTCCCGCTTCCTCAAACTCAATGTGGACAAATCTGAACTCATAATCTTTCCCCCATCCCACAGATCTTCCTTACCTGACCTATCTATCACAATTAACGACATCACGCTTTCCCCCGTACCAGAAGTCCGCTGCCTCGGAGTAACCCTTGACTCTGCCCTGTCCTTCAAACCGCACATCCAAGCTCTTTCTACCTCCTGTCGCCTTCAGCTCAAAAATATTTCAAGAATCCGTCTTTTCCTCAACCCTCAATCTACTAAAATGATTGTGCACGCCCTCATCATCTCCCGCCTCGACTACTGCAACGCCCTTTTCTCTGGCCTCCCTGCTAACACCCTCGCACCTCTCCAGTCCATCCTTAACTCTGCTGCACGACTAATTCACCTCTCTCCTCACTACTACTCCGCTTCTCCCCTCTGCAAATCTCTTCACTGGCTCCCATTCCCTCAGCGTATCCAGTTCAAATTACTAATACTGACCTACAAGGCCATCTATAATCTGTCTCCTCCTTATATCTCTGAACTAATCTCCCGATATCTTCCCTCACGTAATCTCCGATCCTCCCAAGACATCCTTCTCTCCTCCACACTTATTCGCTCCTCACCCAACCGCCTCCAAGACTTCTCCCGAATATCCCCCATCCTCTGGAATTCTTTGCCCCAACACGTCCGACTATCAAACACATTCGGATCCTTCAGACGGAACCTGAAAACCCATCTCTTCAGGAAAGCCTACAGCCTGCAATGATCCCCGCTGTCTCCTCACTACTACCGGAGATATCGCCTCAACCAACACTGGAACTGCTGCAACCCACCAACCTGCTGTCTCCTGCCTCACAATCCTGTAGAATGTAAGCCTACAGCCTGCAATGACCCTGCTACCTCCTCACCACTACCGGAGATATTGCCTCAACCAACACCGGAACTGCTGCAACCCCCCGACCTACTGTCTCCTGCCTCACAATCCTGTAGAATGTAAGCCCGAAAGGGCAGGGTCCTCTCCCCTCTGTATCAGTCTGTCATTGTTAGTTTGTTTACTGTAATTGATACCTGTAATTTGTATGTAACCCCTTCTCATGTACAGCACCATGGAATCAATGGTGCTATAGAAATAAATAATAATAATAATAATGTAGATATTTGGAGTGATTTTTTTAAAGACTTGGATAGATTACCACTGTAGTTTGCTAAAAATGGATAATGACATGGAAATACTTGTACTAATGTGAACATTTTGGAAGATGACGAATCCTTTTATATGTCTATGGTGATGGAGAACCAACTGTTTGGTGCCATCAGTCAAGAGTCAACATTAGCGATCATTGATCCCGTGTTACCATAATTTTTATAGCTTATTGTCCAATATAATCCCATGTGTGGACAATATCATACAAAGTTATTTTTCTTGTGCTAAGAACACGTGAGACATGTGAATACATCTTCCACACAAGTGGGTATCGCCATTAAGTAAGCAGCTATGGAGCTGAACTCACTGGTATCTCCCATTCGCACATGCATCACCACATGCTTCCAGTGAGCTGTTTGCGGGCAATGAAATCATCTTATATTGCAGCTTATGACTTCACGCTCTGGCCAGCATAAGTCAGATTGGATAATGGCTAACACTTGTGGCAGAGCAGTACTAATGAATCACGCCAGCTGCTTGTCAGAAGCCATTTGGGGCCTGACATTCAGCTGCTGTTTGTTTATGAGGGACAGAGGATGTGAGAGCGTTGCCTGGCACTTAAGAAGTAACATTAACTTAAGTGATGTGAAGCCAGGACCCATGGGGTGGGGGGCATTTTAGACATGTAGTTTGGCAAGGAGTAGAAGGGAGGTCACCGGAGGCTTGTGAATGAAGCATCAATTGGTCACTTTATTTCTGACTGTCTATAATATGACTCAGGTTGTGATTCTTTGTTCATGACTTGACCATCTCCAATATTTCAAAAATATTATATGTACTTTTTTGTATACTGCATTGGATTTGCATTTTTTACACTCCTTTGGTCTTCAAACTACAGGTGAGACCTGCCACGCCAGCAGAAAAGAAGCTTCCATCAGACCTAGCTGATCGACCACTTTGGTTGAACGCATCAGGTTCATCATGTATAAGTCAAATAAAAGACACAGAACAAATATTACCATCTTTCTACAGAGGAAAGGAAATTTTACAACTTAAGGGTAGAGATGGTAAGAATTGATTTGCAGGACTCGGTCAAGTGGCTATGTCAGTAATCAGTAATCAATGAAAAAAGTGTATACAGAATGGGAGGAATAAGGCTAAGCAACAGCAAATGTGAAAAAGACTTGGGTATACTAATAGATCACAGACTGAATATGAGTCAACAGTGTGATGCAGCAGCAAAAAAGGAAAATGCAATTCTAGGATGTATTAACAGAAGCATACAGTCTAGATCACGTGAAGTCATTATTGCCCTCTACTCCTCTTTGGTCAGACCTCATCTGGAATACTGTGTCCAGTTTTGGGCACCACATTTTAAAAAAGACATCAACAAACTGGAGCAAGTTCAGGAAAGAGCGACCAGAATGGTGACCTGTCTGCAAACCATGTCTTATGAGGAAAGGTTGCAGGATTTGAGAATGTTTAGCTTGCAAAAAAGAAGACTGAGAGGAGACATAATAGCTGTCTACAAATATCTCAAGGGCTGTCACATTGTAGAAGGATCATCTTTATTCTCATTTGCACAAGGAAAGACTAGAAACAATGGATGAAACTGAATGGGAGGAGACACAGATTAGATATTAGAAAAAACTTTTTGACAGTTAGGGTGATCAATGAGTGGAACAGGCTGCCACGATAGGTGGTGAGTTCTCCTTCAATAGAAGTCTTCAAATAGAGGCTAGACAGACATCTGTCTGGGATGATTTAGTGAATCCTGCTTTGAGCAGGGGGGTTGGACCAGATGGCCCAGGAGGTCCCTTCCAATTCTACGATTCTATGATTTTATGATTCAGTGGTCACTGAACAGGAGCCCTGACAACCTCCTGGTGACTTCCATGGGCTTCTCTTTTGATTTGCCAGCTTGGCGCGACATCACCATGATGCACATGTGACATCATGCCAGGCCAACTGATCAAAAGAAGAGCCATAGGTGTCGTGAGGAAAGAGGTGGTTTTCAGGGTTACCATCCAGTGCTGCCATGCACATTCCTGATAGCAGCGTGACAGTTTTTCTCACGGTGCTAGCGGAGATTTCACTGAGGTCACGGCAGTTCAACCCGGCTGGGAACGGAGCCTCAGAGACTGGAGGTAACCTTTATGACGTCACCACCGGTCACTGACGCTGCGCTCCCAGCAGCTCATTCACCAGTGGTTCTCAGCTTGGACGGTCGCATCTTGGCACCGTCCAGGTTGAAAACTGTTTATCCCCCAGACATGGATTACGGCATGGGACAGAATGACAGACAGGTATGCTATATTGTTGTTTTTTTTAATTTTAGTTTTATTACAGGAGAACGAGGGCTTCGGTGGAATAGGCGTTAGGTGAGTATAACTGTGTTTGCTATTTTTAAATAAAAAAGTAAAAGTGTGTTTTGTTTTATTTCTATAATAGTAACATAGTAACATAGTTATTAAGGTTGAAGGAAGACTTTAAGTCCATCTAGTTCAACCCATATCATATCCTATCCTAACCTGCCCTAACATGTTGATCCAGAGGAAGGCAAAAAAAAACCCCAAGTGGCAAACAGTAAGCTTCACATTGGGGAAAAAAAAATAATGGCCTTTATTCTAGCAGTGTCTTTGTTTATCATATAACTATAGGATTAGTAATGGATGGGTGTCTTACAGACGCCTCTCCATTATTAAGTCATGGGCTTGATGTCACCGTACAATACAAAGGTGACATCAACCCCACAAATATTAACCCCACTTTCCACCGCTACAGGGCAAGTGGGAAGAGCCGGGCAAAGCGCAGAATTGGTGCATCTAATAGATGTACCTTTTCTGGGCGGCTGCGGAATGCTATTTTTAGGCTGGGGGGAGTCAATATCCATGGCCCCTTACCAGCCTGAGAATAACAGCGCCCAGCTGTCTGCTTTAGCAAGGCTGGTTGTGAAAAATGGGGGGGACCTCACACCATTTTTTTTAACTATTTATTTAAATAATTAAAAAAAAAACCTGGGGAACCCTCTATTCTTGATAACCAGCCTTGATGAAGCTGACAGCTGAGGGTTGCAGCCCCCAGCTGTGGGTTTTGCCTGGCTGGTTATCAAAGATACAGGGGAACCCATGCCATTTTTTTTTTAAATTATTTATTTATAGCTCAAGAACCGACTAATGAATACACCCATCAGTCGCTCCTGCACTCGCTGTTTTTAGCGGCAGCAGGTGTCAGATGATCGGAGCAGTAGTCCCATCAGCTGACACCTGTGACCGGAGGTAAACTTTATACCTCCGATCACAGCTGAGAGCTCACGCTGTCTCTTGACAACGTGGGAACTGCGGCTATCTGACCAGCGGGGATCATTTCACCGCCGATCAGAAGTGGTGCTTGCCGCGCTGCCATATACATGACAGCGTGACAAACACTGGATATTCGGACCCCAGATTCAAGTGAATGGGGTTCAGGTTTGTATACGGGTACTGTTCTGGTACCCAAACTTTTTGTAACTGCTCGGCCAAACCCGCCGGACCCGAACATTCAGATATCCGCCCATCTCTAATTACCACCACACAGTGACTGAATACTACTATACCGATCATGAATAAAAACCACAATACTAACAACACTGTTATTACCACCAGTGACATTATACACAGGAGTGTATAGTGTCAGTGTACAGGTAATATTGTGATCACCCGTGACATAAAGAGGAGCACTGTATACAGTGTCAGTGTACAGGTAATACAGGGATCACCAATGACATCATAAACAAGAGCTCTGTATGTAGTGTGCAGTTTACAGGTAATACAGGGATCACTAGTGACATTACACACATGAGCTCTCTATACAGTGTCAGTGTACAGGTAATACAGTGATCACCAGTGACATTATACACAGGAGCTCTGTATATAGTGAATAGTATACAGGTAATATAGTAATCACCAGTGACATTATATACAGAAGCTCTGTATATAGTGTACAGTATAGTGTACAGATAATACAGTGATCACCAGTGACATTATACAGAGAAGCTCTGTATATAGTATATAATGTACAGGTAATACAGTGATCACCAGTGACATTATAGAGTAAGAATAGATCGCCAGAGTGCACCACCAATATATTATATATTATCACTGTGCGGGTGCTACATCATGTAGAGACATATAAACACCAGAGGACACCAGGAGTTTGAAAAAAACAGTATATACAAATGTCTTTTATTAATCAATTACAAAGTTAAAAAAACACACACATAAATTAGAGACATGTTCAAAAAACACCAAAGGACCACTAGGTACTGAGTACAATGTATATAACATATGATCTCATATAGTATCAATTTCATTAAGAAATAAACCCAATACTGCATTGCCATACTACCAGCTCAGGTATCAGTCTCCCAAACCATATAATGGAACTATCCCACTTATTTCCATGAGACTGGAACCCATACATTTATCAATATACCGTCACATGGCCATCCACCATATAATGTATCCATGTAAGCTGGACATAGTGCGGCAAATGCAAAGGGGAAGAGAAAATGTTCTCACCAAAATACTTAGTAGCCGGTCCAAGAAACCCCGACGCACGTTTCGCTCTTGTTAGTTTCGCTTTCTCAAGGGGGAGGTGTGTAAACAATCGACAACAAGGACCTTAAATCCCATTGGTGATTGGTCACGTGATCATCACCTGACCATCCTTGAAAGGCACAGTGTCCAAATGGCGCATGCGCGAGTCCCTGACCCTCCCATACCCGCGTCACCCAGCGATGCCCCGCCTGCGTGTGAGAGAGAGGAAGTCAGGTGACACGCGCATGCGCACCACAATGCCATAGAAAAGTTAGACTTCTCAAAAAAATATATATAAATAATTAAATTGCCGCTGATGAAAATAATATCCATGTGGCTCCATATTTCATAAACTTTACAAGGAGATTTTTCGCATCCATTTCTCCATGATCTTCAATTGCAATCATAGAATCACAATAGTAAGTCCATCATAAGGGCACAGGAATGGATGCAATTCAAGGACCCGATTTGAGTGCAACTATAACTGGATAAAATAACAAATACAAAAACAATTAAAAATCCACAAAAAACACACCAATAAAAATACAAGTACGAAAAGAGAAATAATGTAAAGGATGATATTATCACAAAAAGGGGCCAAAGTTAAGGGAATCATTCAGACCTGCAGGTCTCATAGTACCCAATGTCACAATCCATTTTAATTCTCGCTGAGCGAGCAATTTTTTACATTTCCACCCCTTATACCTGTATGTATAATTTCTATTCCCCTCACCATAAATCCCGTAGGGTCACAATTGTGAACTGCCCTAAAATGCCGGGGAATTGTTTTTAACTCAGATTCATCGGACACTGTTCTACCTGTCAAAATATCTCTTACGTGTTCTCTCACGCGTATTCTCAACTCCCTTGATGTTAGCCCTATGTAAATCAAAGAGCAACTGCATGTAGCGTAGTAGATCACGTTAGTGGTATTGCAAGTGGTATTTGCTCCCATTCATGATTATATTCCGAGATGAAACGTATTGTTTCATCATCTTTCTTGTTTCTTAATTTGGAATATAATAATTGATCACGGGTTGTCAATTTGGCTCTGGACAAGGGTTGACGGAGTCTGTGTCGATGCAGGTACGTTAATGGTGACCGCTGATGTGGAAACATTGTATACCTGCATCGACCATGACGATGGGTTGCGAGCTGTCCGCTTTTTCCTCGAGGCCTCCGACCTGGACGGCCCTTTGTGTGAGCTAATCCTCGAACTGCTGCACTTCGTCCTCACGCATAATTTTTTTACTTTCAAGGATCTATTTTACCAGCAGAAGCGTGGCGCAGCCATGGGTGCAGCCTGCGCGCCCTCATATGCCAACCTATTTTTGGGTTATTAGAAGTTGGTTTTTGGGGAGGCAGGTGCAGGGGCCGCAGACCATGTGCTGTGCTGGCTGCGGTATATAGACGATATTTTGTTATTTTGGCGTGGGACGGTGCAGCAGTTGGAGGATTTCATGGCTATGTTGAATACCAATTGCTTTAATATACGATTGATGTATAGATATGATTCTGCTAAAATGGATTTTTTGGACATTAGTCTTGAGGTGGATCCATTGTCTTCCGTCCAGACTGATGTGTTCCGATAAACGACATCAGTCAATGCGTTATTGCACGCAGAGTCAGCACATGGCCCGGCCACCATTAGGGCTGTCCCGGTCGGACAGTTCATGAGGATGCGGCGGATATGCTCGACAGACCAAAATTTTGAGACACTGGCTATGGACTTGAAGGAGAGGTTTAGGCAACGAGGCTATAGTAGGAGGTGTATCAAGAATGGATAGTAGGAGGTGTATCAAGAATGGACACAACGGAGCCAAATTGACAACCCGTGATCAATTATTATATTCCAAATTAAGAAACAAGAAAGATGATGAAACAATACGTTTCATCTCGGAATATAATCATGAATGGGAGCAAATGAGAAATATTTTTCAGAAGCATTGGCCCATTCTATTCACTGAACCCTCCCTGAGATCTTTTTTGACAGATCGACCCCTAATGACCCCCCGTAGATCTAATAATCTAAAAGATTTATTGGTTAAAAGTCACTATGTAGCACCCAAGGAAAACCATTTTGGATATACCAAGCGTATTAAGGGGTGCTTCAAATGTGGTCATTGTCTGGCTTGTACTAATATTCTTCGGAGTTGCTCTTTTTCTTCAGTGGATAAGAGAAAGCAGTATACAATTGATGAATATATCTCTTGCAATACCACTAACGTGATCTACTACGCTACATGCAGTTGCTCTTTGATTTACATAGGGCTAACATCAAGGGAGTTGAGAATACGCGTGAGAGAACACGTAAGAGATATTTTGGCAGGTAGAACAGTGTCCGATGAATCTGAGTTAAAAACAATTCCCCGGCATTTTAGGGCAGTTCACAATTGTGACCCTACGGGATTTATGGTGAGGGGAATAGAAATTATACATACAGGTATAAGGGGTGGAAATGTAAAAAATTGCTCGCTCAGCGAGAATTAAAATGGATTGTGACATTGGGTACTATGAGACCTGCAGGTCTGAATGATTCCCTTAACTTTGGCCCCTTTTTGTGATAAATCATCCTTTACATTATTTCTCTTTTTCGTATTTGTATTTTTATTGGTGTGTTTTTTGTAGATTATTAATTGTTTTTGTATTTGTTATTTTATCCAGTTATAGTTCCACTCAAATCGGGTCCTTGAATTGCATCCATTCCTGTGCCCTTATGATGGACTTACTATTGTGATTCTATGATTGCAATGGAAGATCATGGAGAAATGGATACGAAAAATCTCCTTGTAAAGTTTATAAAATATGGAGCCACATGGATATTATTTTCATCAGCGGCTATTTAATTATTTATATATATTTTTTGAGAAGTATATCTTATCTATGGCATTGTGGTGCGCGTGCGCGCGTCACCTGACTTCTCCTGCCCCGCAGCATCCGGCACGGCTGTCGCAGGTGTGTGGATCGGGGAATGGTATTCCTCGCTCACACGCAGGCGGGGCATCGCTGGGTGACGCGGGTATGGGAGGGTTGGGGATTCGCGCATGCGCCATTTGGACACTGTGCCTTTCAGGATGGTCAGTTGACCAATCACCAATGGGATTTAAGGTCCTTGTTGCCGATTGTTTACACACCTCCCCCTTGAGAAAGCGAAACTAACAAGAGCGAAACGTGCGTCGGGGTGTCTTGGACCGGCTACTAAGTATTTTGGTGAGAACATTTTCTCTTCCCCTTTGCATTTGCTGCACTATGTCCAGCTTAAATGGATACATCATATGCTGGACGGCCATGTGACGGTATATTGATAAATGTATGGGTTCCAGTCTCATGGAAATAAGTGGGATAGTTCCATGTAAGGTTTGGGAGACTGATACCTGAGCTGGTAGTATGGCAATGCAGTATTGGGGTTTATTTCTTAATGAGATTGATACTATATGAGATCATATGTTATATACATTGTACTCAGTACCTAGTGGTCCTTTGGTTTTTTTTGAACATGTCTATTTTATGTGTGTGTTTTTTTAACTTTGTAATTGATTAATAAAAGACATTTGTATATACTGTTTTTTTCAAACTCCTGGTGTCCTCTGGTGTTTATATGCATTTAACAGTTGAGTTTTTTAAGCGACAGAGTGTATTACACTTTGAGCGCCATGAGTCTGGTTTCTTGTATATTAATCATGTAGAGACAACAGGCAATATGATACATCAAAAAAATAGGACGAAAGAACTACATAGCGATAAGCACACCTGAAAATTCATAAAATTTGTATTTAAATCTACATTGGGAAAATAGACAAACATTAAAAACATTTAAAAATAATGCATGCCAAAACCACAGCTCATCCAGCTCAAATAAACCCCAATGGTCACAATAATAATGTACAAAAATGTACCACAATTGCACAGTACAGTCTCAGTATCACAGACACTAAAATACAAAAATGCAATCGCAGTAATGATGTATGATAAGTTAATCCCCCAAAAAGAGTATAAAAATTAGTTATGCCAAGTATTCCAAGGATGTAACAAGGAGTAAGAAATGGAGTATATAACAAATCTCATAAGAAAGTGCAGAGCTCAAGATAATAGCTAGAATGGTAAAATATACGCTCCCCAGATGGCATATTTGAAATGCTGAACAATTATCACAAGATACTACTGATCACATGAAAACCTCAAGAACACATATTTGTTCAATGGTATTCAGAATACATCATTATTCATGTGTGCCTCAATATAGAGGTAGATAATAAGATCATGTTTTGTGGTGAAAAGCTCAATCCTAGAGTGGGGCATAGAACATAAAGGAGACTGCAAAAGATGGAATTTACCTACTGGAACCTAGAACCTAGAAAACCTTCAGACTGGGGAGAGTTAGGCAAGATAGCAGAACATGGTGAAGCAAGGGAAAGCCCCACTCGTATAGCTATGTCAAGCACAGCTTCGTCAGGGGAATTGTGGTACCTTTTTGTACATTATAACTTTGATCATTGGGGTTTATTTGGCTTATTTGAGCTGGATGAGCTGTGGTTTGGCATGCATTATTTTTAAATGTTTTAATGTTTGTCTATTTTCCCAATAAAGATTTAAATATACATTTTATATGCAAATTGCCTCTTCAAAAAAAGAGGACTTGTACTCTATAGCGCCACCTATTGGAAGTAGCGATCCTATAAGTCACAATCAACCCTTTAATGAGTCTTGTAATATGACTTAGGATATATACATTTTATGAATTTTCGGGTGTGCTCATCGCTATGTAGTTATTTCTTCCTTTTTGATGTACCACCACTGACATTACACACAGGAGTTCTGTATATAGTGTCAGTGTACACATTGATCACTGGTGACATTATACACAGGAGCTCTGTATATAGTGTCAGTGTACAGGTAATACAGTGATCACCGGTGACATTATACACAGGAGCTCTGTATATAGTGTCAGCGTACAGGTAATACAGTGATCACTGGTGACATTATACACAGGAGCTCTGTATATAGTGTTAGTGTACAGGTAATACAGTGATCACCAGTGACATTATACACAGGAGCTCTGTATATAGTGTCAGTGTACAGGTAATACAGTGATCACGGTGACATTATACACAGGAGCTTCTGTATATAGTGTCAGCGTACAGGAATACAGTGATCACTGGTGACATTATACACATGAGCTCTGTATATAGTGTCAGTGTACAGGTAATACAGTGATCACCAGTGACATTATACACAGGAGCTCTGTATATAGTGTCAGTGTACAGGTAATATAGGATCACCGGTGACATTATACACAGGAGTTCTGTATATAGTGTAGTGTACAGGTAATACAGTGATCACCAGGGGACATTATACACAGGAGCTCTGTATATAGTGTCAGTGGATACAGGTAATATATGAGATTCACGATGTACATTATACACAGGAGTTCTGTATATAGTGTATAGTGTACAGGTAATACAGTGATCACTGGTGACATTATACACAGGAGCTCTGTATATAGTGTATGTGTACAGGTAATAATGATCAGAGTGACATTATACAAGGAGTTCTGTATATAGTGTACAGGTAATACAGTGATCACGGTGACATTATACACAGGAGCTCTGTATATAGTGTCAGTGTACAGGTAATACAGTGATCACATGGTGACATTATACACAGGAGCTCTGTATATAGTGTCAGCGTACAGGTAATACAGTGATCACTGGTGACATTATACACATGAGCTCTGTATATAGTGTCAGTGTACAGGTAATACAGTGATCACCAGTGACATTATACACAGGAGCTCTGTATATAGTGTCAGTGTACAGGTAATATAGAGATCACCGGTGACATTATACACAGGAGTTCTGTATATAGTGTATAGTGTACAGGTAATACAGTGATCACAGTGACATTATACACAGGAGCTCTGTATATAGTGTCAGTGTACAGGTAATTAAGATCACCGGTGACATTATACATAGGAGTTCTGTATATAGGGTGTACAGGTAATACAGTGATCACTGGTGACATTATACACAGGAGCTCTGTATATAGTGTCAGTGTACAGGTAATATAGGATCACGATGACATTATACACAGGAGTTCTGTATATAGTGTATAGTGTACAGGTAATACAGTGATCACTGGTGACATTATACACAGGAGCTCTGTATATAGTGTAGTGTACAGGTAATACAGTGATCACGTGACATTATACACAGGAGCTCTGTATATAGTGTCAGGTACAGGTAATACAGTGATCACGGTGACATTATACACAGGAGCTCTGTATATAGTGTCATAGGTACAGGTAATACAGTGATCACGGTGACATTATACACAGGAGCTCTGTATATAGTGTCAGTGTACAGGTAATACAGTGATCACGGTGACATTATACACAGGAGTCTGTATATAGTGTCAGTGTACAGGTAATACAGTGATCACCGGTGACATTATACACAGGAGCTCTGTATATAGTGTCAGTGTACAGGTAATACAGTGATCACCGGTGACATTATACACAGGAGTTCTGTATATAGTGTCAGTGTACAGGTAATACAGTGATCACCGGTGACATTATACACAGGAGCTCTGTTATAGTGTAGTGTACTATACAGTGTACAGGACTTAACATAGTCTTATAGTAGACGGTAACGTACCTGGTGACATTATACACAGGAGCTCTGTATATAGTGTTCAGTGTACAGGTAATACAGTGATCACGGTGACATTATACACAGGAGTCTGTATATAGTGTCAGGTACAGGTAATACAGTGATCACTGGTGACATTATACACAGGAGCTCTGTATATAGTGTCAGTGTACAGGTAATACAGTGATCACCGTGACATTATACACAGGAGCTCTGTATATAGTGTCAGTGTACAGGTAATACAGTGATCACCGGTGACATTATACACAGGAGCTCTGTATATAGTGTTAGTGTACAGGTAATACAGTGATCACCTGAGTGACATTATACACAGGAGCTCTGTATATAGTGTCAGTGTACAGGTAATACAGTGATCACCGTGACATTATACACAGGAGTCTGTATATAGTGTATAGTGTACAGGTAATACAGTGATCACTGGTGACATTATAACACAGGAGCTCTGTATATAGTGTAGTGTACAGGTAATACAGTGATCATAGTGACATTATACAAGGAGCTCTGTATATAGTGTCAGTGTACAGGTAATACAGTGATCACGGTGACATTATACACAGGAGCTCTGTAATAGTGTCATGTACAGTAATAAGTGATCACGGTGACATTAACACAGGACTGTATATAGGATCAGTACAGGTAATACAGTGATCACTGTGACATTATACACATGAGCTCTGTATATAGTGTCAGTGTACAGGTAATTACAGTGATCACCAGTGACATTATACACAGGAGCTCTGTATATAGTGTCAGTGTACAGGTAATATAAGATCACCGGTGACATTATACACAGGAGTTCTGTATATAGTGTATAGTGTACAGGTAATACAGTGATCACCAGTGACATTATACACAGGAGCTCTGTATATAGTGTCAGTGTACAGGTAATAAGTGATCACCGTGACATTATACACAGGAGTTCTGTATATAGTGTATAGTGTACAGGTAATACAGTGATCACTGGTGACATTATACACAGGAGCTCTGTATATAGTGTATAGTGTACAGGTAATACAGTGATCACGTGACATTATACACAGAGCTTCTGTATATAGTGTAGTGTACAGGTAATACAGTGATCACGGTGACATTATACACAGGAGCTCTGTATATAGTGTCAGTGTACAGGTAATACAGTGATCACGGTGACATTATACACAGGAGCTCTGTATATAGTGTCAGTGTACAGGTAAATACAGTGATCACCGTGACATTATACACAGGGGCTCTGTATATAGTGTCAGTGTACAGGTAATACAGTGATCACCGGTGACATTATACACAGGAGCTCTGTATATAGTGTCAGTGTACAGGTAATACAGTGATCACCGTGACATTATACACAGGAGTCTGTATATAGTGTCAGTGTACAGGTAATATAGTGATCACCGGTGACATTATACACAGGAGTTCTGTATATAGTGTCAGTGTACAGGTAATACAGTGATCACTGGTGACATTATACACATGAGCTCTGTATATAGTGTCAGTGTACAGGTAATACAGTGATCACCAGTGACATTATACACAGGAGCTCTGTATATAGTGTCAGTGTACAGGTAATATAGAGATCACCGGTGACATTATACACAGGAGTTCTGTATATAGTGTATAGTGTACAGGTAATACAGTGATCACCAGTGACATTATACACAGGAGCTCTGTATATAGTGTCAGTGTACAGGTAATATAGAGATCACCGATGACATTTACACAGGAGTTCTGTATATAGTGTATAGTGTACAGGTAATACAGTGATCACTGGTGACATTATACACAGGAGCTCTGTATATAGTGTATAGTGTACAGTAATATAGTGATCAGTAGTGACATTATACATAGGAGTTCTGTATATAGTGTATAGTGTACAGGTAATACAGTGATCACCGTGACATTATACACAGGAGCTCTGTATATAGTGTCAGTGTACAGGTAATACAGTGATCACTGGTGACATTATACACAGGAGCTCTGTATATACTGTCAGCGTACAGGTAATACAGTGATCACTGGTGACATTATACACATGAGCTCTGTATATAGTGTCAGTGTACAGGTAATACAGTGATCACCAGTGACATTATACACAGGAGCTCTGTATATAGTGTCAGTGTATAGGTAATATAGAGATCACCGATGACATTATACACAGGAGTTCTGTATATAGTGTATAGTGTACAGGTAATACAGTGATCACTGGTGACATTATACACAGGAGCTCTGTATATAGTGTATAGTGTACAGGTAATACAGTGATCAGTAGTGACATTATACATAGGAGTTCTGTATATAGTGTATAGTGTACAGGTAATACAGTGATCACTGGTGACATTATACACAGGAGCTCTGTATATAGTGTCAGTGTACAGGTAATACAGTGATCACCGGTGACATTATACATAGGAGTTCTGTGTTTAGTGTACAGGTAATACAGTGATCACTGGTGACATTATACACAGGAGCTCTGTATATAGTGTCAGTGTACAGGTAATACAGTGATCACCGGTGACATTATATATAGGAGTTCAGTATGTAGTGTATAGCGTACAGGTAATACAGTGATCACCAGTGACATTATACACAAGCCTCAGGAGGCAAAAGCAGGGCCATGGGACCACAGCCAAGGTCCTCTTTTATAGGGGGCACTGCCAGGGCAATGGGACCAAAGGGCACAGCCAGGGCCAAGGGACCCTAGGGACCAGCAAGGCCAATTGACCTAGGGGGCAAAGCCAGGGCCAAGGGACCTAGGGGCAATGCCAGCGCCAAGGGATCTAGGGGGCACGGCCAGGGCCAAGGAACATAGAGGTCCTATGTTCCTTCACCCTGGCTGTGCCCCCTGGGTCCCTTGGCATGGCCCCAGTATCATGCAGCATCAACAGTGACAGAAGTGGGAGAAAAAAACACCTCTTACCTGCCTGCGCTCCCGATGCTGCATTGTTTCCTCATCTTGCAGCTCCGGTGCGTACATGTTAAAATGGCCGTCGACCAAGCAGAGGCCAGCGGCTGATGTGAGTGTGCGAGTCGTGGACATCGCATGACAGTGACGTCATACGCTGGCGAGTTCACTGCCATGCACCTCCTGTGACAGGTGCACACAGTGCCACACACGTCACCCTCTGGCCTCTGCTCCAACCACGGCCTATTGCGATGGCAACAGGCAATACATTTCCATTTCAACTGAATGTGCGACCGAGGACGCACATTCAGGTGAATCCAGCGGGCCCCTCTATGCCCTTCTCAAGAGCCCGCCAAGAATCCGGGGCTCACCAGAGAATTCTTCGGTTTCCCAGTGGGCCAGTCTGACCCTGATTATACCTATACATGGTTTTGGTGAAAACAGGTAAAATCCGCTTTTGTAGAAACAGAACAGACTGCCAGATTACTGGGGGATCAGATTACTGATCCCTTATGAAGTCTATTGAGAAGAAGGAGGAACTGACAGAGGCTGAAAGACAGATTGTGCTCTTGTTTTATAGTAACTATTTATCCCCCCCCAGAACTGGATTCACAGTTACACTGCTTAGTAACTGTGTCTGTTGTGTATGGGAGAAACCATGGCAGCTAGTCTGTACCTAAAAGCTCAGAGACAGCTGAAATTTTGAGAATGATGCAGAAGAGCACATACTGTAGGATAAAAATAAAATGGCCAGAAATAGTGTTATTGCAACTTATTCTAAAAAGTTACTTGAAGTAAAGTTAATCTCTAGTGTTAAAAATCAAACTAAAAAGTATAGGTACCATAACATTAATTTTAATAAATGTACCAAAAAATGTTGAAAAAAATACTAGAAAATATTCATGTAAAAATGCTGACTTTTGGAGGGAGTTGGAAAATGCTGCCAAATAAAAGGTTTAATTCAGAAGAGAATGTGTGGCTTTGTGTTAGCTCTGTTGGTGTGTGCGTTCTCCAAGCGTATAGGTCATGGCGCTCCATACAATGCCACTCAAAATCTCCTAAAAAAACGACTTGGTGGAAAAGTTTATTGGAAATTAATGGTGCTCCACCCATTAGCAATAGGAACAGAAATATACAATCCGCCTAGAATAATTGGTTTTGATAGCTTTGTAACACAACTTGGCAGCAGGGGTGTAACTTGAAGCTCATGCTTTCCAATGCAAAAATCTCTGACGGCTTCCACCTCCCCATCCTACTATGCGCCATTTCTTTCTGCTGGTGTCTTCTTATGTGGCAGAGGGCTTTTGGGCACCAGACAATAGGGCTCGGGTGTGACTTCTGTAGCCAATATCTACGCCCATGCTTGGCAACTGTAATACTTGGATATTAACACAGCATCAACCATCTCTTAATAAAATACCTATTAGTGTTGGAGACTATTTTAGTGTTTCTATTTGCAGAAAGCTGCTTTGTCTTGGAAGAGCCAGAACATAATTTCCTCCCAATACCCTGGACTAGGAACTTTTACCAAAGACTTTCTAAGTATAAAGTATAAGCAGAAAGTTTGCCTTCGGGCACTCACAGTGCTAAATAAGGTCCTGCACGTAGCTGAAATTACCAGAGAAGTTATTTCATGAGGATTGTGCACATAAGACTTCCTAAAAAGTCAAGACTTTTTCTTAGTTCCTAAAGGGGTAGAAATGCAGTATGGTGCTCGTCATGCTGTCATCTGCCAGGAGGCGCTGTCAGGTCTCCGGACATTTATGTTATTACACTGTATATTTGTATTCCTTCACTATAACAATTCTGGAGCATTTTTTTAGGACTGTTTTGTCGTCCCTATGTTATTTCCCTGGAAATTTATGAATAATTCAACACTGGGTGTTACTATGCCCCTTATCAATGGGGCATATCCCCACAAACTCTCCATACAAGGCATTCATACAGAAAATAACCAAGGACCTACATAATTCAAGAGTCTACAAAATGCAATTATTTTCAAAAAGACACAAGAGAGGAGAGCTGACAGGTTCTCTTTAAAGAAACATTCCTCCAAAGATCACGTTGTCTCCTAACCATGGGATAGGGATAACTTGCACTAGGAGTCTGATCACTTGGACCCCCAACAATCCTTAGAAAGGGCTCTGGATCCGGGCTCTGCCGCCCCATCCTGAATGGAAGAGAGATGCACATGCTCCATCTCTGCGTTATTCATTGTCTATGAGACTGGTGGAAATAGCCGAGTGCTGCATTCGGCAGTCCTATAGACAATGAATGGAGTGGAGGCCGCTCATAAGTATCTCTGCTCCATTCAGGACAGGGAGGCAGCACCCTGTTCTCAGGATCGCTGGGAGTCCCAGCAGCCACACCCCCCCAGCAATCAGCAAGCTATCCTCTATCCTATGGACAGGGATAACTTGATATTTTGGTGGTTTGACTGGTGGGATCTGCGCTGATCGGCTGCCGAGCAATGATTTTTTCGGCAACCCCTTAGAGAATAAATGTAGCAGTGGTTAGGGGATCCAACCTGCCGCATCATTTTAAGTGCCCCGATGGGAATAAAAATGTCTCATTCTGCCGTTCGGTGCGGGTCGCAGCTGTCAGAACCAAACCAATCAATAAGTTATAACCCATGCCTCTGAACATTAGACATCCAGATGTAGAGTTTATTTGCTGATAATGGTGGAAGGCTCAGGGAGCCCCGACAATTTGATTTAATGGGGCCCAGAAAGTTCTGCTAGCAGCCCTGAACCTATATTGTATGGCGGTAACTAGTCATTATGCTCCATTTTATTTTTCAAAGCCTGAGAAACAAGGCAGGAATGTGTTTCGGTGTCTTTTTTCCCCCACATGCTAACATACAAATAGCACAAAATAGTTGTCATGGACAGACTGACTTTATGAGGTGGCTCTGAAGACTCCGGAGAGATTGTGTTTGGTTTATTGGCTCAGATGATATGCGTGAATAGAAAAATAATACTTTGCTTGACAGTATTATAAATATAAGAATATGGCAGAATCCTCCACCAGCCAGCAGATATTAGTGCTCTATATGCATGGTATCTGCCTGTCAGTATCTGTTATATGCCAGAGTACTATCTCTATCATCCATTAGAGGCAAAACGTGAAGTTTCTGAGCCCCAAAGGGCAGTGCCTGACACAAGAATTCTCCCTTTACTTTTCTTTGCAGCCTGTGTCATGTACTGCCCCCTAGGGCCAAATTCAGACTTCTGTGTATCATGACCCGAGTATGGCCCGTGATACATGGACTGGCTGCAGGTCTGCTGACCCGAGCGTAACTCTGTCAACTCTGTCAATAAGATGTGACTTCCAACGTCCTGCCGATGACAGCCGGCTCCCCGCAGGCAGGCAGCAGGTAGCAAACTGTCAATCTGCTTGACGTCAAGAAGTCATGTCCCATCAACCTTTCACAGACTAATCTCGCTTTCTTATATCAGCGTGCAGCGAGTTCTCTAGAATGTTGGCAATAGGAGATTGAAAGCTATTAACTATCACTTCATTTGGTTTGGTCTGTGAAAGTTTGAGATTTATTTTTGGAGATATCCCACTAAATTGATCAGCAGTGAATTCATGTCCCATCGACAGAGCAGAGCGGAAGAGAAGCCACTGAATTGCCGGCAGGACCGCTGCAGTTGTTAGCAACTACCTGTTAGTTCTTAGGCCTGTAGTAAAAAAAAATATATAGTCCAGGATATCCCCTTTAACAGTCTCATATGTACATTGTAGGGTTTCACTCTCTCTAGTAGGTGTTAGGCCTATGTAGTGTTCACACAGGTAATACAGTTTTGGTCCACACACATGCAGTTCCTTTCCATAGGTTGCACAGCACCAAAACAAAATCATAAACATAAATCCTTAGCCTTGTCCAGGAGCTAACTAAACATAACAGACCCTGAGTTATCCCCAGCAGGTCAAACTAAACACACGGCCTGTGCAGACTCTTCTCAGAGAGGGATTCTGGCTTGTTTCTCCTTTCAGCTTCAAGACACATCCAGTCTGGTCAGCTTCCCTGAGTTGACTTACTAATGAGAACACCTAGCCTGTTTATAAGCAGAGCCAGCAAGGTGCACTAATCAAAGCCTGCAGAGCTAGGATTTAACCCTAGCCTAACCGGCATTACTACAACATTACGACGCTGTTGAGCTTCAGTCAGAACTTTGGCCTCTCCGGACATCCGAGAAGGTCAGTCATATAAAACCGACCTTAGAGTGATGATTTTGTTTTATGTTTATAACTAGAGTTGAGCGATACTTTCCGATATCCAAAAGTATCGGAATCGGAATGGTATCGCCGATACCATTAAAATATCGGCGATACCCGATACCGATACCAGAAGTCCCATGTAAGTCTATGGGAACAAAATATCGCAACTAAAAAAACCTCTTTCTTTCCTTGTAAACACTAAATATACACACATAGAATACATATATATATATACATGTCATTGTGACATATATATATACATATATGTATAGTTTATACACTTCTACATAGTAAAATATCCTCTGATTTAATTGCCGGGTAAAGTCGGCTTCTGTGAAAAGACAGAAGCACCCGACATGAAATGACACTTGGTGTACATAGGGTTAACCATGTCTTTTCATGTCGTTTGCTATCTGATTTGCACAAACAATTACATGAGTGGCTGTGTGCAAAATTTCACACCTGTAGGGGTTAATTAAAGGTGTAAATTCGTTGTAAAAAAAACGGACTTTTTTGCTACGAATTTACACCTTTAACCCCTACAGGTGTGAAATTTTGCACACATAGACTGATTAATTGTTTGTGCAAATCAGATAGCAAACGACATGAAAAGACATGGTTAACCCTATGTACACCAAGTGTCATTTGAAATGACACTTGGTGTACATAGGGTTAACCATGTCTTTTCATGTCGTTTGCTATCTGATTTGCACAAACAATTACATGAGTGGCTGTGTGCAAAATTTCACACCTGTAGGGGTTAATTAAAGGTGTAAATTCGTTGTAAAAAAAACGGACTTTTTTGCTACGAATTTACACCTTTAATTAACCCCTACAGGTGTGAAATTTTGCACACAGCCACTCATGTAATTGTTTGTGCAAATCAGATATCAAACTACATGAAAAGACATGGTTAACCCTATGTACACCAAGTGTCATTTCATGTCGGGTTCTGCATTTTCACAAAAGCCGGCAATTGAATTAGCGGCTATTATACTATGTAGAAGTGTATGAACTATAAATATAAATATATATATATGTGTCACAAATTCAATGACATGTATATATATATATGAGGTGTAAAATTGCTGAAAAAAAATGCGTGGGCTCCCGCCCTATTTTCGCAACCAGACAGACAAAGCCAGTGAGTGGGGGCAGATAATAATAGCCCAGAGAGGGACCATTATTTTTGGCCCCCCCTGGCTACTAACATCTGCCCCAGACACCCCAGAAAGGGCAAATCTCTAATTAGATTTGCCCTTTCTGGCACTTTGCCCGTCTATTCCCATTGCCTGTAGCGGTGGCGAATGGGTTAATAAGGGGATAAAATGACCTTGCAATTGAAAGGTCACTTTAAGCCAGGTTAATAATTGAGAGCTGTCAATTAGACAACTATCAATTATTAATCCTATTGTATGAAAGAAAAATCAAACACACACACTTTAATAAAAAAGAAGTTTAATGAAATAATCACACAGTTTTTGACCATATTTTATTTACCTGCTAAAACCATTTCCTGTAATAAAAATAAAATAAATAAAGCAAAATTATTCTTACCAATCCGATGTACAGTCAGGTCCCACGGTGTAATCCATCAGAAAGGGTTAATGTTTACTGCAGGGACCGCAGCTAATGCTGCAGCCTCACAGTAAACCCCCAAATGAATGAGTTCCTCTCCTGGCTGACAGGAGAGGAAGTTGGAAGCTTAATTGATTGCTTTCCACTTTCACTTCAGGTCAGCCAGGGACACCATAAGTGACGTCAGAGGGAACTGGTTAACAAAAATAGGGGTTCCCTTCTGAAAAAAATGGCGTGGGGTCCCCCCTATTTTTGTTAACCAGCCAGATGAAGCAGACCGCTGAGGCCTGGATTTTCAGGCTGTTAAGGAGCCAAGATCCATGGACCTTGCCAGCCTGATAATACCAGGCCACAGCAGTCTGCATATCTTGGCTGATTAACAAAAATAGGGGATCCCCTCGAAAAAAATTGGCGTGGGTTCCCCCCTATTTTTGTTAACCAGCCAGATGAAGCAGACTGCTGAGGCCTGGTTTTTCAGGCTGGTAAGGATCCAATATCCATGGACCTTGCAAGCCTGATAATACCAGGCCACAGCAGTCTGCTTAGCTTGGCTGGTTAACAAAAATAGGGGATCCCCTCGAAAAAAAAACGGCGTAGGGGTCCCCCTATTTTTGTTAACCAGCCAAGTAAAATGCAGACTGCTGCGGCCTGGTATTAAAAGACTGTCAAGGCCCATGGATTTTGGCCCTCAACAGCCTGATAATACCAGGCTACAGCAGCCCCACATTTGGCGCATCAAAAGATGTGCCAATTGTGGCACTTTACCCGGCTCTTCCCACTGCCCTGTAGCGGTGGCAAGTGGGGTAATAAGGGGTTAATGTCACCGTTGATTGCACGGTGACAATAAGCCCGGTTAATAATGGAGAGGTGTCAATAAGACACCGATCCATTATTAATCCCAAAGTTATTAAATGTATAAAAAAAAGACAAAGCAAGAAAAAAGTCTTTTAATGAAATAAAAGAGACAACACAGTTTTCATTTTTTTTATTGTACTCTCATTCCTGCGACGCCATCGATCTCCTGTAAAAAAATAAAAAAAACAAACCAACAGTATACCACCTGTCCGACGCAGTCCATAACGACAGTCCCACGACGATCCAGCTCTGCTACATCGGAATGACAGGCAGAGCCTGACATCCCAGCGCAGCACAGCTGCTTACCAGCTTCCCCGGCGGTGACGTCATCGGACTGGTTTACGGCCGCGATTACCCAGCAGTCACTGCAGTTATCGCGAGAAACTGCATGTGACCGCCGGGGAGAAGAGGATGGCGGCCATTAAGCAGTCCGGGATGTGACCGCCGGAGATCTTCTGCCGGGTAAGTGCCGCTGACTCCTGACAGACCCGACCGACGGACACTGACAGTGACAGTGACAATCCGATTCCGGTATCCGATAAGACGAAAATATCGGAACTCGGAATCGAAAATCCGATACAGCCAATATCGGCCGATACCCGATATTTGCAGTATCGGAATGCTCAACCCTATTTATAACCATATCTTCTGAGCACCTGGGGGAATAGTAATGGAGATTCAGTATACATGAACTCACCGCAAAATGTGGGGTTTTTTTTTGCAATTTTGCATCTGCGAATTCCATGAATGCAAATTTTGCTGTTCCACAGGTGATCTGTAGAAAAATCTGAATCACTAGAATTTAATTACAAACTTTTATTTTCCCTTTGAAATAAAATCTGCCTCAAAGGGGTTGTCAAGGATTGACATATTGATGGCCTATCCACCACCGTGTGTTGGCTGTTCACTGTGTGATAGTTGTTCCTGGGTACTGCAGCTCAGCTCCTGTTGAAGTAAATGGGAGCTGAGCTGCTGTAGCGCAGAACAACCACTACACAGTGTAAGGAAACCAGACTGCTCCAGCTACATACACTGCGTACTTCCTGCTGCAGGTAGAGCGGATAACAGCTCATCGGTGGGTGTACCTGGCATCGGATCCCCACCGATCTGTTACTGATGACCTATTCTAAGGATACGCCGTCAATATGTCAGTTCTCAGCACTCCGTTCAAAATTTGCATTGCAAGTCAATTCCCGTGCAAATCAATTCTGCAGCTTACTGTCGAGATTCATCACAATCTTTTTCACATATCAGCTACTGTGTGCACAGAAAATCTGCAGTATTTCTGTCCTGTGTAAACTTACAGTTAAAGAAGACCTCTCACTGATTTTTTTTTAAATTTAAACTGAGTACCTCCTCGAATTGTCGCTGCCCCGCTGATTCTTGAAACATTTTTCTTTTTCACCAGTGCCCCTCTGTTCCAAAGTTATGCCCCCGGTAGTACAAAATTTCACTTCAACTGAGCGTGCGTAGCAGAATTTCTCTGTAGGCGTGGTCATGATTTCATTGACCAACCTCAGAGGAGAAAAAGCACACGCCCCCAAAGAAGTTTAGTGGTACATGCCCAGTTGGTTAAAGGGAAAATGTTACAGAATTATTACCGGACGGCATAACTTTGGAACGAAGGGGCACAGAAGAAAAAGAAAAACTGTTCCAAAATCAGTGGAGCAGCGGCAATTAGAGGAGGTACTCTGTTTTAGTTTTATAAAATCCAGTGAGAGGTCCCCTTAAAATTTTTTTTATGAGAAAATAGGTCCATTGCATCCGTTATAAATAATGTAATAAAGCTCGGCTCAGCAGAAATGTCAGAAATATGTCACCCGGGGGCAAATGCAGGATCAGGGGCACATCCTATAGTGCATGCAGAGGTAGCAATTGCCCCGGAGCCTTGGTACATGAGAAGGTGTAATAACAAGACCCCGTTATTATTAATGACACTTGTTCATGGAGCCAGAGATTGCCCATGGTGTTACTGAATGAAGTGTCATTTCAGAATAAGACTTTGACCCTTGTGAATAATGGTAAGGGTTAGAAGGAGCATCGGTGTGGGTAATATTGGAGGGGAATGATCATGGTACTCGGCTCTAGGACGGAAACATGCTGATATCTATGCTGCCCTTGCTGTTATCTGCACCGAGAGTGTAAAATAAATGTCTAGGAGCAGGGAGTGAATGGGGTTAACATGATCCCAAGTAATGGCTGACGGGATACCCTTGTAAACATTGTTGTTGGATGGGTGCCCAGTGACTGTTTTTAATTAGTTGATCCACATTTCATATTATAGCCAGCATGCTGTGTAACTGTTCTCGCTTTCTGTCACTCCCTCATCCGTCCTCTCGCACTCTCCCTCTTTTTTTTTTTTCTTCCTTTGCTCTAATAAAGTCAGAGTGTCATTCAGTCCAAGTCTCTATTCTTCCATATTAGGGGAGTCTAACACCACCAGACCCCAAAAGGAGCCCGTACCAAGATCCCGACATCTCTGTGCCCCCCTTACCACCACCACAACCACCACCACCATCTCTCCCTCCTTTCTCCTTCTACGTGAGAGGCAGGAGGAGTTCAGGAAGAACATAATCTCTGCAAAAAAAAAAACCTCAACACAGCCCCCAAGAAGAAAACTAAACCCCACTCCCTGAGGCCCCCTCTCTCCCCAAGAGCTAGCAATCTACCGGGGCCTCTGGGAGTGAGAGATCACAATGGAGGGGAAACTAATTCTTCTTTCTGTGTCTCTTTGCTGCTTGGGTGGATGCCAGCCTCCGGACAGGTGGAGAAGGTCCGAGTGATGTTCACACCTATGATATGTCGTGTGCACTGCGTGAACAACCGGTGCACTAACGTGTGCGAGAAAGGGAACATGACCACCGTCTACAGCGACGAAGTCTCCAGGAACAACGGGGAACATGGATTTCGAGCCTGTGAGTAGGACTTCATTTATTATGTGACTGTACAGTAGCACTGTGCCTATCGGTTACTATGTAGGCACTACCTTGAATCATTGCTATGGACGCAATATGTATAATATGTCTATGGGCTCGGATATAATGTACTAGCAGCAGCAATATTTGATAACATAAAGGAGTATCAGCATTTTACCCGTTTGCCGAATCATTCATCAACTTTAAGAGTGAGCAGGTTTACTCCATGGGAGGAGGTTGCCTGCATCGAA
>JARQOD010000008.1:35221348-35332265 GCA_033576555.1 Oophaga sylvatica
CCTAAAAGAACCTGATTCCACCAAAGGGAATAACAGACGTTAATAAACAAAAGACATACAAGAAAGACAAAAAATAAAGTAAATAAAGTCTTACTACAACACTCACACACAGTAGGAACACCTAAGGTCTCAGAGATAAACTATAAGAAATAAGAGTAAAAAACTAAGGACTCTTTAGCTTAAGTATTCTCAGAACCGATCCAGTCTGCTAGACTACATAAAGGCTTTCCCCGGGAAATCTAAAGCGACTGGCAGGTATATGAAAGGAATCTAATTAAAACATAATCAAAAGCACCCGGGCGAGGCTGGCCCTAGTCTTAGCAAAGACTAGGTAAATTAACTCCCTCATTACCAAACACAAAGAAACAGCAACCGCTGTGAGAAGCCCAGGTGTGTAATCGCGACAATCCTTGGGCGATACACCCATGACAGACAGATGTTAATAAGTGAATTAGGGAAATCAGGGCGGTTCATCAGAAAGGAAGGTATATCAGGTAGCCCTTCAACAAGGAACATGGAGCTTAAGGTGTCCTTCAACTAGTGAAGGGACCTCAGGGTGGTCCTTCAACCGGAACAAGGAGCTAAGGGCATCACAAAGGAAAATAGATTTTAGGAAGTTCCTTTAATCAGAGATGTGAATCTCAGGGCGGACCTTCAACCATGGACTTCAGTCTCAGGGTGGTTTTTCAACCAGGATGGGGATCTCATGGGGATGGAGATAGGGTTCTCTAGGATGTATTAAGAGAAGCATAGATTTGTAGATCAAGTGAATTAATTATCCCCTTTTACTCTTGGTCAGGCCTCATCTGGAATACTGTGTCTATCTCTGGCACCACTTTTTTAAAAAATACATTGAAAAACGGGAGCAAGTAAGAAGAGTTACCGGGATGGTGAGCAGACTGCAAAGTAGTCCTACAAGGAACATTTAAAGGATCGGGTATTGTTTACTTGCAAAAAAGAAGGCTAGAAGACTTAATAGCCGTCTACAAAATCTAAAGGGTCACAGGCATCATCCTTATTCTGATTTGCACATGGAAACACGAGAAGCAATGGAATGAAATTGAAAGGGATTATGAGAAGATAAGGTATTAGAAAAATTTTTGACAGTGAGGGTGATCAAAAGAGTGGGACAGGCTGCCATTGAGGGTTTTTGATCTACTTCAAAGAAGTCTTCAAAGGCTGGTCAGGGATCTGTCTGAGATGGTTAGTGAATCTGCATTGAGAAGGGTTTTTGGACATGATGACCCTGGAGGTCCCTTCCCAAATCTAATATTCTATGATTCTATCTCAGAGTAGTCCCTCAAGCAGGGGTGAGCATCTCAGTGAGTCTTTCCATAATGTACGTGGAATTTTAACATGGTCCTTCAACCCGCGATGATAATTTTAAGGAGTTCTTTCATACAAAAACAGAAGCTCATGCATGACCTTCAAGCAGAGACAATCTCAGCGTGGTCCATCAACCGAGAAATGGTAATCATATGGAATCCTTAAAACAGGAAAGAGGATCTCAGGGTGTTGAACCAGAGAAGGTGATCTTGGGTGTGCTTAAACTAGGGGGCAGGGCTTTTTCGGGTAGTCCTTCAGCCAGTGACATGGATCTTAGGTGGCGTTTCAACTAGAAATGTGTCTCTCAGCGTGTTGCTTCAAGGGAAAGGGTGTAGATCTTAGGGGGGTCTTTCAACCAAGATGAAATTCCCATTGATTTTGGCTGGCCAAAGTCACTGATTATTTACAGCCTTTCCTTTCCAACAATGGTCTCTGAGTACCCTTTTCCACAGCCTACCCTTGTCCTGGGTCAGTCTCTCATTGGAGAACAACCTACACCTCCACGGGTCCTTGTGATCACTACATCACTACCTTCATGGATAAAGCTCCTTCGAATGCAAGGACTCACTACACTAGAAATTGGCCTCCAAGTCAATCTGAATGCTGAATTTTACCTACGACAGCAATACACCAGTAACTCTAAAAAAGCATGGTGCTGAATGGTAAGCAGAACACAATGATAACTCTTGTACACTTTTTCTCTAGGACCTTTGGAGGAATGATAGTTTTAGAATTGTCCTCTTTGTCCTACCAGTCTATTCGCTTTGGCCATTAGACGTTTGTGAAATATAAAGTTGAGTAGGTGGGGGTCTCAAGTTGGAAATACTATTCCCCAATTATTTTTGATGTAGATTCCATCAAGGGGAAGACTAAATGGAAACAGAATGGGACTCCCTTCAATTCTATGGGTGTTATGGAGACAGTGGGAAGCCTGAGAATCTTATTTTATCCTCCTTCTTCTCCTCCCGCTTCCTCAAACTCAATGTGGACAAATCTGAACTCATAATCTTTCCCCCATCCCACAGATCTTCCTTACCTGACCTATCTATCACAATTAACCCACATCACGCTTTCCCCCCGTACCAGAATTTCCGCTGCCTCGGAGTAACCCTTGACTCTGCCCTGTCCTTCAAACCGCACATCCAAGCTCTTTCTACCTCCTGTCGCCTTCAGCTCAAAAATATTCAAGAATCCGTCTTTTCCTCAACCCCCCAATCTACTAAAATGTTTGGGGCACGCCCTCATCATCTCCGCCTCGACTCTCCCAACGCCCTTTTTTTCTGGCCCCCCTGCTAACCCCCTCGAAACCTCTCCAGCCCATCCTTAACTCTGCTGCACGACTAATTCACCTCTCTCCTCACTACTACTCCGCTTCTCCCCTCTGCAAATCTCTTCACGGGCCCCCATTCCTCAGCGTATCCATTCAAATTACTAATACTGACCTACAAAGGCCATCTATAATCTGTCCCCCTCCTTATATCTCTGAACTAATCTCCCCGATATTCCCTCACGTAATCTCCGATCCTCCAAGCCCACCCTTCTCTCCTCCACACTTATTCGCTCCTCACCCACCGCCTCCAAGACTTTCTCCCGATATCCCCCATCCTCTGGAATTCTTTGCCCCAACACGCCCGACTACAAACAATTCGGATCCTTCAGACGGAAACCTGAAACCCTCTCTTCAGGAAAGCCTCAGCCTGCAATGATCCCCGCTGTCTCCACACTACTACCGGAGATATCGCCTCAACCAACACTGGAACTGCTGCAACCCACCAACCTGCTGTCTCCTGCCTCACAATCCTGTAGAATGTAAGCCTACAGCCTGCAATGCCCCCTGCTTACCTCCTCACCACTCCCGAGATATTGCCTCAACCAACCCCGGGAACTGCTGCAACCCCCCGACCTACTGTCCTGCCTCACAATCCTGTAGAATGTAAGCCCGAAAGGGGCAGGTCCCCCCTCCCCTCTGTATCAGTCTGTCATTGTTATTTTTGTTTACTGTAATTGATACCTGTAATTTGTAGTAACCCCTTTTCTCATGTACAGCACCAGGAATCAATGGGCTATAGAAAATAAATAATAATAATAATAATGTAAAATATTTGGAGTGTTTTTTTAAAAGACTTGGATAGATTACCACTGAAAGTTTGCTAAAAATGGATAATGACATGGAAATACTTGTACTAATGTGAACATTTTGGAAGATGACGAACCCTTTTTATATGTCTATGGTGAGGGAAAACCCAAACTGTTTGGTGCCATCAGTCAAGAGTCAACATTAGCGATCATTGATCCTTTTTTAACCAAATAATTTTTATAGCTTATTGTCCAATTTTAAAATCCCATGTTTTGGACAATATCATACAAAGTTATTTTTCTTGTGCTAAAAAACACGTGAGACATGTGAATACATCTTCCACACAAGTGGTATCGCCATTAAGTAAGCAGCAAAGGAGCTGAACTCACTGGTATCTCCCATTCGCACATGCATCACCACATGTTTCCAGTGAGCTTTTTGCGGGCAATGAAATCATCTATATTGCAGCTTATGACTTAAACGCTCTGGCCAGCATAAGTCAGATTGGATAAGGGCTAACACATTGGGGGCAGAGCAGTACTAATGAATCACGCCAGCTGCTTGTCAGAAGCCATTTGGGGCCCTGACATTCAGCTGCTGTTTGTTTATGAGGGACAGAGGATGTGAGAGCGTTGCTGGCACTTAAAGAATAAAATTAACTTAAGTGATGTGAAGCCAGGACCCTGGGGTTGGGGGCATTTTAGACATGTATTTGGCAAGGAGTAGAAGGGAGGTCACCGGAGCTTGTGAATGAAGCATCAATTGGTCACTTTATTTCTGGACTGTCTATAATATGACTCAGGTTGTGATTCTTTGTTCATGACATTGACCATCTCCAATATTTCAAAAATATTATATGTACTTTTTGTATACTGCATTGGATTGCATTTTTACACTCCTTTGGTCTTCAAACTACAGGTGAGACCTGCCACGCCAGCAGAAAAGAAGCTTCCATCAGACCTAGCTGATCGACCACTTTGGTTGAACGCATCAGGTTCATCAGTATAAGTCAAATAAAAGACACAGAACAAATATTACCATCTTTCTACAGAGGAAAGGAAATTTACAACTTAAGGTAGAGATGGTAAAATTGATTTGCAGGACCGGTCAAGTGGCTATGTCAGTAATCAGTAATAAATGAAAAAAGTGTATACAGAATGGGAGAATAAGGCTAAGCAACAGCAATGTGAAAAAGATTTGGGGTATACAATAGATCACAGACTGAATATGAATCAAACAGTGTGATGCAGCAGCAAAAAAGGAAAATGCAATTCTAGATGTATTAACAGAAGCATACAGTCTAGATCACGTGAATCATTATTGCCCTCTACTCCTCTTTGGTCAGACCTCATCTGGAATACTGTGTCCATTTTGGGCACCACATTTTAAAAAAGACATCAACAAACTGGAGCAAGTTCGGGAAAGAGCGACCAAATGGTGACCTTCTGCAAACCATGTCTTATAGGAAAGGTTGCGGGATTGAGAATGTTTAGCTTGCAAAAAAGAAGACTGAGGGGAGACATAATAGCTGTCTACAAATATCTCAAGGCTGTCACATTGTAGAGGATCATCTTTATTCTCATTTGCACAAGGGAAAAACTAGAAACAATGGATGAAACTGAATGGGAGGAGACACAGATTTGATATTAGAAAAAACTTTTTGACAGTTAGGGTGATCAATGAGTGGAACAGGGTGCCACGATGGTGGTGATTCTCCTTCATAGAAGTCTTAAATAGAGGCTAGACAGACATCTGTCTGGGATGATTTATGAATCCTGCTTTGAGCCCGGGGGGTTGGACCCAGATGGGCCCCGGAGTCCCTCCAATTCTAAAGATTCTATGATTTTAAAGATTCAGTGGTCACTGAACAGGAGCCCTGACAACCTCCTTTGGGGACTTCCATGGGCTTCTCTTTGATTTGCCAGCTTGGCGCGACATCACCATGATGCACATGGACATCATGCCAGGCCAACTGATCAAAAGAAGAGCCATAGGTTTTCGTGAGGAAAGAGGTGGTTTTCAGGGTTACCATCCATTTCTGCCATGCACATTCCTGATAGCAGCGTGACAGTTTTTCTCACGGTGCTAGCGGAGATTTCACTGAGGTCACGGCAGTTCAACCCGGCTGGGAACGGAGCCTCGAGATGGGGGTAACCTTTATGACGTCACCACCGGTCACTGACGCTGCGCTCCCAGCAGCTCATTCACCAGTGGTTCTAAAGCTTGGAGGGTCGCATCTTGGCACCGTCCGGGTTTTGAAAACTGTTAATCCCCCAGACATGGATTACGGCATGGGACAGAATGACAGACAGGTATGCTATATTGTTGTTTTTTTTAATTTTAGTTTTATTACAGGAGAACGGGCTTCGTGGAATGGGCGTTAGGTGAGTATAACTGTGTTTGCTATTTTAAATAAAAAGTAAAAGTGTGTTTTGTTTTATTTTCTAATAAAGTAACTAGTAACATAGTTATTAAGGTTAAAGGAAGACTTAAGTCCATCTAGTTCAACCCATATCATATCCTATCCTAACCTGCCCTAACATGTTGATCCCGGGAAGGCAAAAAAAAACCCCAAGTGGCAAACAGTAAGCTTTACATTGGGGAAAAAAAAAAAAATAATGGCCTTTATTCTAGCAGTGTCCCTTTTTTTATCATAAACAAAAGGGTTATTTAAAGGATGGGTTCTTACAGACGCCTCTCCATTATTAAGTCATGGCTTGATGTCACCGTACAATACAAAGGTGACATCAACCCCACAAATATTAACCCCACTTTTTCCAAACCCCACAGGCAAGTGGGAAGACCGGCAAAGCGCAGAATTGGTGCATCTAAAAAGATGTACCTTTTCTGGGCGGCTGCGGAATGCTATTTTTAGGCTGGGGGAGTCATATCCATGGCCCCTTACCAGCCTGAGAAAAACACGCCCAGCTGTCTTGCTTTAGCAAGGCTGGTTTTTAAAAATGGGGGGACCTCACACCATTTTTTTAACTATTTATTTAAATAATTAAAAAAAAAAAACCCGGGGAACCCTCTAATCTTGATAACCAGCCTTGATGAAGCTGACAGCTGAGGGTTGCAGCCCCAGCTGTGGGTTTTGCCTGCTGGTTATCAAAGATACAGGGGAACCCATGCCATTTTTTTTTAAATTATTTATTTATAGCTCAAGAACCGACTAATGAATACACCCATCAATCGCTCCCGCACCCGCTTTTTTTTAGCGCAGCAGGTGTCAAAATGATGGGAGCAGAAAGTCCCTTTCAGCTGACACCTGTACCGGAGGTAAACTTTATCCCTCCGAATAAACAGCTGAGCGCTCACGCTGTCCCCCTTGACAACGTGGAAACCCCTGCGGCTATCTGACCCAGGGGGATCTTTTCACCGCCGATCAAAGTGGTGCTTGCCGCCCCTGCCATATCCCATGACAGCCGTGACAAACACTGGATATTGGGAAACCCCAGATCAAGTGAATGGGGTTCAGGTTTGTATACGGGTACGTTCTGGTACCCAAACTTTTTTGTAACTGCTCGGCCAAACCCGCCGGACCCAACATTCAGATATCCGCCCATCTCTAATTACCACCACACAGTGACGAATACTACTATACCGATCATGAATAAAAACCACAATACTAACAACACTGTTATTTCCACCATGACATTATACACAGGGGTGTATAGTGTCAGTGTACAGGTAATATTTTGATCACCCGTGACAAAAAAGAGGAGCAAATGTATACAGTGTCAGTGTACAGGTAAACAGGGATCACCAATGACATCATAAACAAGAGCTCTGTATGTAGTTGCAGTTTACAGGTAATACAGGATCACTAGTGACATTACACACATGAGCTCTCTATACAGTGTCAGTGTACAGGTAATACGTGATCACCAGTGACATTATACACAGGAGCTCTGTATATAGTGAATAGTATACAGGTAAATATAGTAATCACCAGTGACATTAATATACAGAAGCTCGTATATAGTGTACAGTATAGTGAAACAGATAATACAGTGATCCCCAGTGAATTATACAGAGAAGCTCTGTAATATAGTATATAATGTACAGGTAAAACAGTGATCACCAGTGACATTATAGAGTAAGAATAGATCGCCAGGCACCACCAATATATTATATATTATCACTGTGCGGTTGCTACATCATTTAGAGACATATAAACACCAAGGACACCAGGAGTTTGAAAAAAAACAGTATATACAAATGTCTTTATAATCAATTACAAATTTAAAAAAAACACACACATAAATTAGAGACAGTTCAAAAAACACCAAAGGACCACTAGGACTGAGTACAATGTATATAACATATGATCCATATAGTATCAATTTCATTAAGAAATAAACCCAATACTGCATTGCCATACTACCAGCTCAGGTATCATCTCCCAAACCATATAATGGAACTATCCCACTTATTTCCATGAGACTGGAACCCATACATTTATCAATATACCGTCACATGGCCATCCACCATATAATGAAACCATGTAAGCTGGACATATTGGCAAATGCAAAGGGGAAGAAAAAGTTCTCACCAAAATCTTAGTAGCCGGTCCAAGAACCCCGACGCACGTTTCGCTCTTGTTAGTTTCGCTTTCTCAAGGGAGGTGTGTAAACAATCGACAACAAGGACCTTAAATCCCATTGGTGATTGGTCACGTGATCATCACCTGACCATCCTTGAAAGGCACAGTGTCCAAATGGCGCTGCGCGAGCCCCTGACCCTCCCATACCCGCGTCACCCAGCGATGCCCCGCCTGCGTGTGAGAGGGGAAGTCAGGTGACACGCGCATGCGCACCACAATGCCATAGAAAAATTTAACTTCTCAAAAAAAATAAATATAAATAATAAATTGCCGCTGATGAAAATAATATCCATGTGGCTCCATATTTCATAAACTTTACAAGAGATTTTTCGCACCCATTTCTCCATGATCTTCAATTGCAATCATAGAATCACAATATAAGTCCATCATAAGGGCACAGGAATGGATGCAATTCAAGGACCCATTTGAGTGCAACTATAACTGGATAAAATAACAAATACAAAAACAAATAAAAAATCCAAAAAAAACACACCAATAAAAATACAAGTACGAAAAAGAGAAATAATTAAAGGATGATATTTATACAAAAAGGGCCAAATTTAAGGAATCATTCAGCCCTGCAGGTCTCATATACCCAATGTCACAATCCATTTTAATTCTCGCTGAGCGAGCAATTTTTTACATTTCCACCCCTTATACCTGTATGTATAATTTCTATTCCCCTCAACCATAAACCCCGTAGGTCACAATTGTGAACTGCCCTAAAATGCCGGGGAATTGTTTTTAACTCAGATTCATCGGACACTGTTTCTAACTGTCAAAATATCTCTTACGTGTTCTCTCACGCGTATTCTCAACTCCCTTGATGTTAGCCCTATGTAATCAAAAAGCAACTGCATGTAGCGTAGTAAAATCACGTTAGTGGTATTGCAAGTGGTATTTGCTCCCATTCATGATAATTCCGAGATGAAACGTATTGTTTCATCATCTTTCTTGTTTCTTAATTTGGATATTTTAAAATTGATCACGGGTTGTCAATTTGCTCTGGACAAGGGGTTTGACGGAGTCGTGTCGATGCAGGTACGTTAATGGTGACCGCTGATGTGGAAACATTGTATACCTGCATCGACCATGACGATGGGTTGCGAGCTGTCCGCTTTTTCCTCGGGGGCCTCCGACCTGGACGGCCCTTTGTGTGAGCTAATCCTCGAACTGCTGCACTTCGTCCTCACGCATAATTTTTTTACTTTCAAGGATCTATTTTACCAGCAAAAGCGGGGCGCAGCCATGGGTGCAGCCTGCGCGCCCTCATATGCCAACCAAATTTTTGGGTTTTAGAATTTGGGTTTTGGGAGGCAGGTGCAGGGCCGCAGACCATGTGCTGTGCGGGCTGCGTATATAGACATTTTTTTTTATTTGGCGTGGACGGTGCAGCATTTGGGAAATTCAGGGCTATGTTGAATACCAATTGCTTTAATAACAATTGAGTATAGATATGATTCTGCTAAAATGGATTTTTTGGACATTATCTTGAGGTGGATCCATTGTCTTCCGTCCAGACTGATGGTTCCGATAAACGACATCAGCCCAATGCGTTATTGCACGCAGAGTCAGCACATGGCCCGGCCACCTTTTAGGCTGTCCCGGTCGGACAGTTCATGAGGATGCGGCGGATATGCTCGACAGACCAAAATTTTGAGACACTGGCTATGGACTTGAGGAAGGTTTAGGCAACGAGGCTATAGTAGGAGGTGAAATCAAGAATGGATAGTAGGAGGTGTATCAAGAATGGAAAACAACGGACCCAAAAATGACAACCCGTGATCAATTATTATATTCCAAATTAAGAAACAAGAAAGATGATGAAACAATACGTTTCATCTCGGAATAAATCATGAATGGGAGCAAATGAGAAATATTTTTTCAGAAGCATTGGGCCCCTTCTATCACTGAACCTCCCTGAGATCTTTTTTTTACAGATCGACCCCTAATGACCCCCCTAGATCTAATAATCAAAAAAATTTATTGGTTAAAAATCACTATGTAGCACCCAAGGAAAACCATTTGGATATACCCCAAAAAGTATTAAGGGGTGCTTCAAATGTGGTCATTGTCTGGCTTTTTACTAATATTTTTCGGGGTTGCTCTTTTCTTCAGTGGATAAGAGAAAGCATATACAATTGAGAATAATCTCTTGCAAATACCACTAACGTGATCTACTACGCTACATGCAGTTGCTCTTTTATTTACATAGGGCTACATCAAGGGAGTTGAGAATACGCGTGAGAGAACACGTAAGAGATATTTGGCAGGTAGAACAGTGTCCGATGAATCTGAGTTAAAAACAATTCCCCCGGGCCCTTTTTAGGGCAGTTCACAATTGTGACCCTACGGATTTATGGTGAGGGGAATAGAAATTATACATAACAGGTATAAGGGATGGAAATGTAAAAAATTGCTCGCTCAGCGAGAATTAAAATGGATTGTGACTTTGGGTTTACTATGACCTGCAGTCTGAATGATTCCCTTAATTTTGGCCCCTTTTTGTGATAATATCATCCTTTACATTATTTCTCTTTTCGTATTTGTATTTTTTTGGGTGTTTTTTTTGTAGATTATTAATTGTTTTTGTATTTGTTATTTTATCCAGTTAATAGTTCCACTCAAATCGGTCCTTGAATTGCATCCATTCCTGTGCCCTTATGATGGACTTACTATTGTGATTCTATGATTGCAATGGAAGATAAATGGAGAAATGGATACGAAAAATCTCCTTGTAAAGTTTATAAAATATGGAGCCACAGGGATATTTATTTTCATCAGCGCTATTTAATTATTTATATATATTTTTGAGAAGTATATCTTATCTATGGCATTGTGGTGCGCTTTGCGCGCGTCACCTGACTTCTCCTGCCCGCAGCATCCGGCACGCTGTCGCAGGTGTGTGGATCGGGGGAAAGGGATTCCTCGCTCACACGCAGGCGGGGCATCGCTGGGTGACGCGGTATGGGAGGTTGGGATTCGCGCATGCGCCATTTGGACACTGTGCCTTTTAGGATGGTCATTGACCAATCCCCAATGGGATTTAAGGTCCTTGTTGCCGATTGTTTACACACCTCCCCTTTAGAAAGCGAAACTAACAAGAGCGAAAACGTGCGTCGGGGTGTCTTGGCCGGCTACTAAGTTATTTGGTGAGAACATTTTCTCTTCCCCTTTGCATTTGCTGCACTATGTCCACTTAAATGGATACATCATATGCTGGAGGGCCCATGTGACGGATATTGATAAATGTAATGGGTTCCAGTCTCATGGAAATAAGTGGATAGTTCCATGTAAGGTTTGGGAGACTGATACCTGAGCTGGTAGTATGGCAATGCAGTATTGGGGTTTATTTCTTAATGAGATTGATACTATATGAAATATGTTATTTACATTGTACTCAGTACCTATGGTCCTTTGGTGTTTTTTTGAACATGTTCTATTTTATTTTGGGGTTTTTTAACTTTGTAATTGATTAATAAAAGACATTTTATACATGTTTTTTTCAAACCCTGGTGTCCTCTGGTGTTTATATGCATTTAACATTTGAGTTTTTTAACGACAGAGTGTATTACACTTTGAGCGCCATGAGTCTGGTTTCTTGTATATTAATCATGTAGAGACAACAAGGCAATATGATACATCAAAAAATAGGACGAAAGAACTACATAGCGATAAGCACACCTGAAAATTCAAAAAAATTTGTTTTTAAAACTACTTTGGGGAAAATAGACAAACATTAAAAACTTTTAAAAAATAATGCATGCCAAAAACCCACAGCTCATCCATCAATAAACCCCCAATGGTCACAATAATAATGTACAAAATGTACCACAATTGAAACAGTACAGTCTCAGTATCACAGACACTAAAATACAAAAATCAATCGCAGTAATGATGTATGATAATTTAAATCCCCAAAAAGAGTATAAAAATTAGTTATGCCAAGTATTCCAAGGATGTAAAAAGGAGTAAGAAATGGAGTATATAACAAATCTCATAAGAAAGGCAGAGCTCAAGATAATAGCTAGAATGGTAAAATATACGCTCCCCCGATGGCATATTTGAAATGCTGAACAATTATCACAAGATACTACTGATCACATGAAAACCTCAAGAACACATATTTGTTCAATGGTATTCAGAATACATCATTATCATGTGTGCCTCAATATAGAGGTAGATAATAAGATCATGTTTTGTGGTGAAAAGCTCAATCCGAGTGGGGGGAACAAAAGGAGACTGCAAAAAAAGGAATTTACCTACTGGAAACCCAGAACCTGAAAAACCTTTGAAGGGGGGATTAGGCCCAAAATAGCAGAACTGGGAAGCAAGGGAAAACCCCCCTTATAGCTTTCAAGCACACTTGTCAGGGGGAATGTGGGCCTTTTGTACATTATAACTTTTTCATTGGGGTTTATTTGGGTTTTTTGACTGGATGGTGTTTTGGGATGCATTTTTTTAAATGTTTTAATGTTTTTTCTATTTTCCCAATAAAGATTTTATTACATTTTTTAAAATTGCCTCTTCAAAAAAAGAGGGCTTTTATCTATAGCGCCACCTATTGGAAGTCGATCCTAAATCACAATCAACCCTTTTAAGATCTTGTAATTGACTTAGGATATAACATTTTATGAATTTTCAGGTTGCTCATCGCTATGTATTATTTTTTTCCCTTTTTTATTTCCCCAGACATTACACACAGGAGTTTTGTATAAGGTCAGTGTACACATTGTCATGTGACATTAACACAGGATCTGTAAATTTTGCAGTGTACAGGGAATACAGTATACCGGTGACATTATAACAGGAGCTCTGTAATTGTCAGCGTACAGGTAAAACGGATCATGGGACATTATAACACAGGAGCTCTGTATATGTTAAGTGTCAGGAAAAAAAAGGAAAAGTACATTATACACAGGACTCTGTATATAGTGTCAGTTACAGGTAAAACATGACACTGGTGACATTATACGCAGAGCTCTGTATATAGTTCAGCGTACAGGCAATACAGTGATCACTGGGGGACTTATACCAAAACCTTATATATGTCAGTACAGGAATACAGTATCACCAGTGACATTATACAAGACTCTTTATAGTGTCAGTGTACAGGTAAAATAGAGATCACCGGGGGACATTATCACAGGAGTTCTGTATAGGTATGTGTACAGTAATTTTCAGTGATCACCAGTGACATTTACACAGGAGCTCTGTATATAGTGTCGTTACAGGTAATATAGAGATCACCGATGACTTATACACAGGGTTTTTGAAATAGTGTATAGGTACAGGTAATACAGTGATCATGGTGACATATACACAGAGCTCTTAATAGTGTATAGGAAGGTAATAAATGATCATAGTAATTATAATAGGAGTTCTGTTAAAGTCAGGTAAAACAGTGATCACGGGTGACATTATACACAGAGCTCTGTATATAGTGTCAGTGTACAGGGAATCAGTGATCACTGGGGACATTATACACAGGAGCTCTGTATATAGTGTCAGCGTACAGGTATTTCAGTGATCACTGGTGACATTATACACATGAGCTCTGTATTATAGTGTCAGTGTACAGGTAATACAGTGATCACCAGTGACATTATACACAGGAGCTTGTATTAGTGTCAGTGTACAGGTTATATAGAATCACCGGGGACATTATACACAGAGTTCTGTATATAGTGTATAGTGTACAGGTAATACAGTGATCACCGTGACATTATACACAGGAGCTCTGTATATTGTGTCAGTGTACAGGTAATAAGGATCACCGATGACCATTATACATAGGAGTCTGTTTTGTAAGTGGTACAGGTAATACAGTGTCACTGGTGACAATTATACACGGACTCTGTTTATAGTGTTTGACAGTAAAGTGTAAGGGGAACATTATATACAAGGGGTTCTGTATAATAGTGTAAGGGACAGGTTTAAAAAGTGATCCGTGACATTATACACTGGAGCTCTGTATATTGTGTAAATGTACAGGTAATACATTAACGTAATTATACACGGAGCTCTGTATATAGTGTCAGGTAAGGTAATCAGTGATCCTGTGAATTATACCGAGCTCTGTATATAGTGTCAGGAAAGGCAATACAGTGATACTGGGGACTTTTAAACCATGAGCTTGAAATTTAGTGTCAGGTACAGGTAATACAGTGATCACCATGACATTATACCAGGAGCTCTTTTATATTGGCAGTGTACAGGTAATATGGATCACCGGTGATTTACAAGGGTTCTGTATATAGTGTATAGTGTAACAGGAAATTACAGTGATAATGGTGACATTATACACAGGACTCTGTATATAGTGTATAGTGTAAAAGGAAATATTGATCATTTGGGGGAACATTATAAATAGGAGTTCTGTATTTTGTTTTTTAGTTTTGGGGGAATACAGTGATCCCCGGTGAAAATTATACCAGGAGCTCTGTATTATGTGTCAGTGTACGGGTAAAACAGTGATAAATGGTGCATTATACACGGGCTTTGTATATATTTGTAGGAAACAGGTAATTGTAAATGGGTGCATCCCCACAAAAAATCGTCGCGTTTGCACATTTGACTTCTCACAGCGGGCTGCTTTTTCTTTGTGTTTGGTAATGAGGGGGTTTTAAATTTTTTCCTACTTTTTTTGCAAAGGGACTGGGTCCACCCTCCCCCGGGGTTGCTTTTTGATTATGTTTTTTAATTTATTTTTCCTTTTTTTTCCCTTTCCAGTCGGGGTTTTTGACGCCGGTGAAAGCTTTTAATTTTTGTTTTGCAGACTGGAGCGGTTCTGAGAATCCCTTAAGTAAAAAGCCCCCTTAGTTTTTTTTACTTTACAGCTTATATTTTAAATCTCTGGACCTTAGGTTTTCCCTAATGTGTGTGAGTGTTGTATGTAAGACTTTATTTATTTTTATTTCTTGTCTTTTTGAAAATGTCTTTCTGTTCTTAAACCGTTCCCTGTTCTTTCCCCCCTTTGGTGGAAAATCGGGTCCTTTTAGGACTAGATTACAGTTGGCAGGGATTTGATGGGGAGACAGGGTTTAGTGGGGGCCCGGGACCTCTGTCCCTTTTTAACAGTACCCCCGGTAGAGGGTTTAGTCAGGACCCAGTTTGGGGGCGCATAGCCCCCGGTCACCCTCTAGCCGGGGGGAAGCGTTTTTAAAGGGATTCAGTATTGCCCCACGGGGACATTCTGTAAGGAAATTTTATTTTAAAACATATATCTTTGCGCATGTTATATAGTATTTCCCCTTTTGATATAGTTTACTGACATACAATATAATATTGCAAAACAGCGTGAATTTTCCCCGGCCCAAAATAAAGTTTCCCCCCAGCTGTCAGGGAAAATCCAGTACCCCAGCGGGCCCCGGCATTTGCAGGGGTTGTCCTTGGAGTTGAAAAGACATTAAGCCCAAAGGTTTTTTGGCCCCCCCGGGCAAACCAGATCTGAACCTAAGGTTGTTTCCCCCGGCAGGTTCACTGGTGGGGGGAAAAAATTTTTTTCCCTTCCCGGGGGCCCATGTAAATTGTACTTTGGGCTGGGGCCCTCTGCCCTCGGGGAGTGAAGAGCAGGGGGTGGGGAATTGTTATCTCGCTCTTACAAGGGGGACCCTCAATTTGGGCGTTCTCTTTTCCCTCCAGCCCCCCGCCCCCAGTCAGTGGATCTTTTTTTTACTCCCGGGGGGTTTCGGGTTTAAAAAAAAGACCCGGATCGGTTCCCTTGCTGAAACAAAGTTAGTAAAATACGGAAAGGGGAAATCTTTCCAGGGGGGTTTTCTTCTGATTTCCGTAGATGGGCAACGGGGTTTCTCATTGGAATGCCCCAAACTCTTAGGACCCAGTTTTTGGGGGTTTTTGAAAAATTTAAAAAGATGTTTTTGGTCAGTAGGGATTCCCCTCCATACTGGAGGGTGCTATGGCCCTCGCTTTTTTGGGCAGGGGGATAGAGACTTCGGGGAAGAGGGCAAAGGTAACCCCGCCCCCCGGATGCTCCACCAAATATTTAAATCCCTTTTTCTGGGGTTTTTCCCCTGGTCTGTTTGAGGGGGCCCATGCATTTGGGGAAAAGGGACATCATTTTGTAGGAGGGAATCGGCGGTGCCCCGCAAAGACTAAAAGGGGGTTTTTTTTTTCGGGGAGAGGGGAATTTTTTGTTGGGGGGTGCCCATCCCGGGTTTTAAAAAGGGAAAAAAAGGGGGAATTTAAACCCTGGGGTGTGTTTTGGTCCCCAAATCCCTCTAAAGTTTTTGGCCTGCGGAGGTGGTGATTGGAAATAGAACTGAGAGGGATTTCTTTTTTTTCTTGATAGTGGGTCCGGGGGTAATCGGGGGACGCTCGGTTTGCCCAGGGGCATTTGGGATGCCCAACTGGGTGTATTGGCCCAAAAACCCCCCTATAGTCTCTATTGATTTTTGACCCCTCGGTCAAGGGAGCTTGGTACAACTGTTAAAAACATAGACTTCGGTAGGGGCAATTCATAAAGAGCAATTGTCTTGTAATTTTGTTGGAGGGTCTACCTACTCCCATTGTGTTGGGACTTCCCTTGGGGGCTAAAAAATAACCCCGTGAATTGATTGGAAACCCCCAAAGGAAAAAGCCATTTTGGGGGGAATTTTGCAGGAAAAAAAATGCATAGCACGGTTTTTCGGGGGGTTTTGCCCAGGACTTTGCCTCCTTTTCTGGAGGACTTGGGAGATGTTCTCAGAGGAGGGGTTGTAAAGAGTTACCTCCTCATCGCGCATATGACGCTCAATAAATTGCTTCTGATGCCTTATCTCGTATTTTCAGGGGCGGGGAAGAGAATGATCCGGTTCCTACCCTCAGGAGGGGTTGTAGTGTCAGCTGTATGCTCTGAGCTTGGGGGAGGTATTGGGGGCTCAGGGAGACGCCCCTGTGGGATTTCCGGGGAGACTGATAGTTCCAGATCGCTTAAGACTGAAGGTTACGGGGAACCTTTTACAACGGATGCTGATAGGAGGAGAGTTTCTGGTCTAAAACTGAAGGTGAACGATTTTGGTTTGGTTGTCTACCAGGAATATAAAACTTAAAGTTTCCTCCTGGAGGTTGGGCCCCAAAGATTCATCGGGCCTTTACGGAATCATTTCCATAATTAATCCTGTGGCATTTCGTCTAGACCTCCTCCTTTTGTTTAAAATTCATAATGTGTTTCACAAATCATTACTTAAAAAGTATGTGGCACCCGTCAAAACCGTCACCTCTACCTCCTCCTTCAGTGGTAGTCAATGATAACGTGGGAAATTTTATGGGTCGAAAATCATTGACTCACGTCTCAGTCGCCGATCCCCTCAGTACTTAGTTCATTGGAGGGGGGATGGTCCTGAGGATGAGGACGTGGGTCCCTGCGTCTGATGCTAACGCAGATCGATTGGGTTTGGCCTTTCACACAACTTACCCGGACGACCTGGTCATGAGGGTCCGGAGGCCCCTCGTAGAAGGGGGGGTTTCTGTCATGGGTGCATCGCACGAAAATCGTCGCGATTGCACATTCTGATTCTCACAGCTGAGCTGCTGTTTTTTTTGTGTTTGGGAATGAGAGGTTAATTTTACCTAGCTCTTTGCTAAGACTAGGTCCCCGCCTCGCCCGCTGCTTTTGATTATGTTCTAATTAGTTTCCTTTATATTCCTGCCAGTCTGGGGGTTAGACGCCGGTGAAAGCTTCAAGTAGTCTAGCAGACTGGGGCGGTTCTGAGAATACTTAAGCTAAGAGCTCCTTGTTGTTTTTTACTCTTACAGCTTATAGTTTTATCTCGAGACCTTAGGGGTTCCTACTGTGTGTGAGTGTTGTATGTAAGACTTATTTACTTTTTTCTTGTCTTTCTTGTATGTCTTTCTGTTCATTAAACCGTTACCTGTTCATTCCCTTGGTGTAATCAGGGGGCCTTTCTTTGGACTAGATTACAGTTGGCAGGGATTGATAGGAGACAGGTTTACGCTGGTGGCCTGGACCTCTGTACCTTTAACAGTACCCCCAGGTAAAAGGGATTAGTCAGGACCCCCGTTTAGGGTCAGCATAGACCCGGTCACCCTCTAGCCGGAGACAGCGTATAACGGAAATTTAGTATTGACCCCTGGCATTCTGGGCAGGTAATTCTTGTTTTCAAATCTTGCGCATGTTATATTGTATGTTGCCTTTTGATATAGATTATGACATCACATATATATATCGCTATACAGGTACAGAAAAACAGTGTCACGGGGGCATTTACACATGAGCTCTGTTTATAGCAGTGTAAGTAATACAGTAACACCAGTGAATTTTAAAAAAGGACTCTGTTATAGGTCAGTGTACAGGAATTAGAGATACCGCTGAAATTTTAAAAAGGGTTTTTGAATATGTATAGTTACAAAGGGAAACGTGATCACCTTGACATTATACACAGGAGCTTGTATATGTCAGTGACAGGGGAATCAGGATCACTGGTGACATTAACACAGGAGCTTGTTATGTGTTTACAGGAATACAGTGATCACTGGTGACATTTTACCCAAAGAGCTCTGATATAGTTCGTGTACAGGGAATCGTGATACCCGGACATTAAACCAGGGGCCCGTATATATGTCAGTGAAAAGGTAAAATTTTGAATCACCGTGACTTTTTAAAACAGGAGTTCGTATATAGTGTATTGTACAGTAATACTGATCACCAGTGACATTATACACAGAGCTTGTAAAAAGTGCAGTTAAGGTAATATAGAGTCACCGATGACATTTACACAGGATTTTAAAAAGTGTATGTGTAAGGGAATACAGTGACAGGGACATTATACACAGGAGTTGTTATGTGTATAGTGTCAGGTAAAATAGTGATCAAGTGACTTAAATAGGATTCTGTATATGTGTATAGTGTAAAGGTAATACATGACAACCCCTGACATTAAAACAAGCCTGTAAATGTCGTGTACAGGTAATACAGTGCAGGTACTTTTTTTAAAAGGGCTCTGTATATTTCACGTACGGTAATACAGGATCATGGGGACATTTAAAAAGAGCTCTGTATAAGTGTCATGTCAGGTAAAACAGTGATCACCAGTGACTTATACAAGGAGTGTATATAGTGTCAGGAAAAGGGAATAAGAGATCACCGTGACATTTTACACAGGGGTTCTGTATATAGTGTTAGTGTACGGAATACGTGATCACCATGACTTTTTTACACAGGAGCTCTGTATATGTGTCAGGTACAGGTAATATAAGGATCCCCGATGACATTATACACAGAGTTCTGTATATAGTGATAGTGTACGGTAATCAGGATCACTGGGGCATTACACGGGGGCTCTGTATATAGGTAAGTGTAAGGAAATAATGCAGTAGAATTAAAAAATAGGAGTTCTGTATAAATTTTTACAGGTAATACAGTGATCACCGGGGACCCTTATAACAGGAGCCTTAAAAGTGCAGTGTCAGGTAATAAAGTGATCACTGGGGAATTTTTAAAAAGGCTTGTATATATGTCAGCGTACAGGGAAAACAGTGATCACTGGGGACAAATCACAAGAGTCTGTTTTTGTGCATGACAGGTAATACGGATCACCCTGCATTTAAAACCTTTTAAGGTATTAAGGAAAACCGTGACATTCAAAAAAAAAAAAAAAAAAAAAAAAAAAAAAAAAAAAAAAAAAAAAAAAAAAAAAAAAAAAAAAAAAAAAAAAAAAAAAAAAAAAAAAAAAAAAAAAAAAAAAAAAAAAAAAAAAAAAAAAAAAAAAAAAAAAAAAAAAAAAAAAAAAAAAAAAAAAAAAAAAAAAAAAAAAAAAAAAAAAAAAAAAAAAAAAAAAAAAAAAAAAAAAAAAAAAAAAAAAAAAAAAAAAAAAAAAAAAAAAAAAAAAAAAAAAAAAAAAAAAAAAAAAAAAAAAAAAAAAAAAAAAAAAAAAAAAAAAAAAAAAAAAAAAAAAAAAAAAAAAAAAAAAAAAAAAAAAAAAAAAAAAAAAAAAAAAAAAAAAAAAAAAAAAAAAAAAAAAAAAAAAAAAAAAAAAAAAAAAAAAAAAAAAAAAAAAAAAAAAAAAAAAAAAAAAAAAAAAAAAAAAAAAAAAAAAAAAAAAAAAAAAAAAAAAAAAAAAAAAAAAAAAAAAAAAAAAAAAAAAAAAAAAAAAAAAAAAAAAAAAAAAAAAAAAAAAAAAAAAAAAAAAAAAAAAAAAAAAAAAAAAAAAAAAAAAAAAAAAAAAAAAAAAAAAAAAAAAAAAAAAAAAAAAAAAAAAAAAAAAAAAAAAAAAAAAAAAAAAAAAAAAAAAAAAAAAAAAAAAAAAAAAAAAAAAAAAAAAAAAAAAAAAAAAAAAAAAAAAAAAAAAAAAAAAAAAAAAAAAAAAAAAAAAAAAAAAAAAAAAAAAAAAAAAAAAAAAAAAAAAGGGGGGGGGGGGGGGGGGGGGGGGGGGGGGGGGGGGGGGGGGGGGGGGGGGGGGGGGGGGGGGGGGGGGGGGGGGGGGGGGGGGGGGGGGGGGGGGGGGGGGGGGGGGGGGGGGGGGGGGGGGGGGGGGGGGGGGGGGGGGGGGGGGGGGGGGGGGGGGGGGGGGGGGGGGGGGGGGGGGGGGGGGGGGGGGGGGGGGGGGGGGGGGGGGGGGGGGGGGGGGGGGGGGGGGGGGGGGGGGGGGGGGGGGGGGGGGGGGGGGGGGGGGGGGGGGGGGGGGGGGGGGGGGGGGGGGGGGGGGGGGGGGGGGGGGGGGGGGGGGGGGGGGGGGGGGGGGGGGGGGGGGGGGGGGGGGGGGGGGGGGGGGGGGGGGGGGGGGGGGTTCTGTAAAATATGTATAGTGTACAGGTAATACAGTGATCACCAGTGACAAATTTTAAAAACAGGAGCTCTGTATTAAAATGTCATGTACAGGAAAAATAGGATCACCCATACATTATACACAGGGGTTCTGTAATATGTATAGTGTACAGGAATACAGGATCACTGGGGACATTATACACAGGAGCTCTGTATATAGTGTATAGGACAGAAAATTGACAGTAGTGACATTATACTAGGGGTTCTGTATATATGTAAAAGGTAAACAGGCACCACATTATCACAGGGCTCTGTATAAGTGTCAGTGTACAGGGAATACAGTGATCACTGGTGACATTATACACAGGAGCTCTGTATTATGTCACGAAAAGTAAAACATGATCACTTTTGGGGACATTATACACATGAGCTCTTATTATTTTAGTGACAGGTAATACAGTGATCACCGGAATTATACCAAGGGGCCTGTAAAAGTGTCAGTGTACAGGTAAAATAAATCACCGGTGACATTTAAAACACAGGGGTTCTTTATATAGTGTATAGTGTACAGGTAAACGTGACACCGTGACATTATACACAGGAGCCTTTATATAGTGTAAAATTACAGGTAAAAAAGGGTCAGGACATTTTTACAAGGATTCTGTTATAGGTTTCGGTAATACAGTGACACGGTGACATTAAACACAGGAGCTCTGTATATGTGTAGTGTACAGGTAATAATGATCAAGGGGACATTTTACAAGGGGTCTTAATAGTGTAGGACAGGTAAAAGTGATCAGTGACATTTTACACAGGGGCCTTAATAGTGTAGGGACAGGAATACAGTGATCACGGGGACAATACACAGGGGCTCGTTAAAAGTGTCAGGTACAGGTTAAAAAGGATCACCGGGACATTATACACAATCTGATATAGTGTAGTGACAGGGAATAAGAACACCGGGGACATTTTACACAGGATTTTATATGTATTGGGAAGGTAAAACAGTGATCACCGTGACATTATACAAGGAGTTTTGTTATAGTGGTACAGGTAAAAAGGATCACGGTGACATTATACACAGGAGTTTTGTATATAGTGTAGTGTACAGGTAATACAGGATCACGGTGACATTATACACAGGAGTTTTGTATATAGTGATGGACAGGTAATAAGGTCTTGTGACATTTAAACCAGGTTTTTTGTTATAGTGTACAGGTAATACAGTGATCCCCGGTGACTTTATACACGGATTTGTTATGTGTCAGTGTCGGGAAATACAGTATCAGGTGAATTATACACAGGAGCTCTGTAATATGTCAGCGACGGAAATACAGTGTCACTGGTGACATTATCACATAGTCTTTTTAAATAGCAGGTACGGGAAAAACAGTGATCACCAGTGACATTAACCAGGACTCTGTTATATGCAGTGTACTTTATTAAAAATCACCGGGAATTATACACGGGATTTCTGTAAAGGTATTTGTACAGGAATCAGTGATCCCGGTGACATTATACACGGGGACTCTGTATTAGTGTCGTGTACAGGTAATACGTGATCCCGGTGACTTATACATAGGATTCTTGTAATGTACGGAAACATGAAGGGTGCTTTAACACGGGAGCTCTGTATATAGTTTTAAGGTACAGGAAATAAAGATCAAGTGAATTATAAAAGGAGTTCTGTTATAGTGTATAGTGTCGGAAAATGTGATCCCCGTGACATTAACACAGGATCAAAAAGTTAAAAGGAAATGTACAGGTAATTTATAAATGATTTAAAAGGTGGACAAATTAATACAAAAAAGGGTCTGTATATAGTGTATGTACGGGTTTAATAAATCACCTTGACTTTAACCAGAGTTTGTTTTTAAAGTGTAGTGACAGGTAATCAGTGATAAAACGTGACATTATACACAAGTGTATATATGTCGGTCAGTAATACAGTGATCCCCGGGCATTAAAACAAATTCTGTTATAGTGTCGGGTTAATAAAGTGACCCGGTGACATTATACACAGGAGTCTGTATATAGGGGGAGTGTACAGGTAAAAGCCCGGGCTTTATACACAGGAGTTCGTATATAGTGTAGGTACAGGTAATAAGTTTCACGGTGACATTATACACGGGAGCTTGTATATAGTGAAGTGTACGGGTAAACAGGGGATCACCGGTGACATAACAAGGTTTCTGTTATATTTGTGACAGTAATAAGTGATCACGGGTGACATTATACACAGGAGCTCTGTATTATGTCGGTACAGGAATACAGTGATAAAAGGTGACATTAAAACCAGAGTCGTAAAAGTGTCGGGTTTACAGGTAATACATGATCCCCGGGGCATTAAACCAGGGCTCTGTATATAGTGAGTGTACGGGTAAAAAAGGATCACGTGCTTTTACACGGAGTCTAAAATTTATTTTAAGTGTACGGGTAATACAGTGATCCCCGTGACATTTAAAAGGTCCTGAAATTTTGTTAGGTACAGGAAAAAAAGGATCCCCGTGACATTATACACAGGATTTTCTGTATATGTGTAAAGTGTAAGGAATCAGTGATCAGGACATTATACACAGGAGCTCTGTATATTTTCAGGAACAGAAAAAGGGACACGGTGACATTATACACAGATCTGTATTAGTGTAATTACAGGTAATACGTGATCACCAGGACATTATACACGGGGAGCCTTAAAGTTCAGTGTCAGGTAATAAGGATCACCGATGACATTTTACCAGATTTGTATAATTTTATAGTGTACAGGTAATCAGTGACACGGGTGAATTATAACAGGACCTGTATATTGTATAGTGTACGGGTAATTAGGATCAGTAGTGACATTATACATAGGAGTTCTGTATATAGTGTATAGGTACAGGTAATACAGTGATCACCTGACTTTTATACACGGGAGCTCTGTATTATGTCGGTACAGTAATACAGGATCACGGTGAATTATACACAGGAGCTCTGTATAAAAAGGTCAGGTACAGGTAATACAGTGACACTGTGACATTATACCATGAGCTCTGATATAGTTCAGTTAAAGTAAACAGTGCCCCCAGTACTTTTATACACAGGGCCTGTAAAAGTTCATGAATAGGTAATTAAGATCACCGATGCTTATACACGGGAGTTCTTATAAGTGTATTGTCAAGGTAAAAACAGTGACACGGTGACATTATACCAGGAGCCTGTTATATGTATAGGTACATAATACTTGACAGTGTGACTTTATAATAGGGTTCTGTATATAGTGTATATGTACAGGTAATACAGTGTCACGGGTGACATTATACACAGAGCTCTGTATATAGGTCATTTACGGGTAATACTGATCCCCGGTGACTTTATACATGGAGTTCTGTGTATGTGTACAGGTAATACGGGACCTGTGAATTATACACAGGAGCTCTGTATTAGTGTCAGGTAAGGTAATACAGTGATCACCGGTACATTAATAAGGATTTTCATATGTTGTATGCGTACGGGTAATACATGATCCCAGTGACTTAACACAAGCCTCAGGGGGCAAAAGCGGGGCCATGGGCCACAGCCAAAGGGTCCCTTTTATGGGGGCACTGCCAGGGCAAGGGGACCAAAGGGCACAGCCCGGGGGGCCAAAAGGACCTGGGGACCGCAAGGCCAATTGACCTAGGGGGCAAAGCGGGCCAAGGGGACCTAGGGGGCAATGCCAGCGCCAAGGGATCTAGGGGGCACGGCCGGGGCCAAGGGAACAAGGGTCCTATTTCCCTTCACCGGGCGGGCCCCCTGGGTCCCTTGGCAGGGCCCCGTATCATGCAGCATCAACAGTGACGAAGTGGAGAAAAAACCCCTTCCCTGCCTGCCCCCCGATGTGATTGTTTCCTCATTTTGCGCCCGGGTGCGTACATGAAAAAAAAAGGGCCCGCGACCAGCAGAGCCAGCGGTGAGGAGGGTGCGAGCGGGGACATCGCAGACAGTGACGTCATACGCGGGCGATTTCACTCCCATGACCTCCTGTACGGTGCCACAGTGCCACAACCCCCCCCTCGGCCTCTGCTCCAACCAGGGCCCTATTGCAGGGCAACAGGCAATAAATTTCCATTTCAACTGAATTGCGACCGAGGACGCACATTCAGGTAAAATCCACGGGCCCTCTATCCCCCTTTCAAGAGCCCGCCAAGAACCCGGGGTCCCCAGAGAATTCTTCGTTTCCCAGGGCCATTCGACCCTGATTATACCTATAAAGGTTTTGGTAAAAACGGGAAAAATCCGCTTTTGAGAAACAGAACAGACTGAAAATTTACTGGGGATCAATTACTGATCCCTTATGAAGTCTATTGGAAGAAGGGGGAACGAAGAGCTGAAAGCGAGTGCTTTTTTTTAAAAAGAAACTATTTACCCCCCCCAAACGGGTTTCACAGTTACATGTTTAGTAACGTGTCTGTTGTGTAGGGGAAAAACCCAGGCAGCTATCTGCAAAAAGCTCAGAGACACGAAATTTTGAGATTGATGCAGAAAGCACATACTGGGGATAAAAAAAAAGGGCCAGAAAAGTTTTATGCAACTTATTCTAAAAAGTTACTTAAAGTAAATTTAAAACTCTAGTGTTAAAAATCAAACAAAAAAGTAAGGTACCAATAACTTTAAATTTAATAAATGTACCAAAAAATGTTGAAAAAAAACTAGAAAATATTATGTAAAAAGCGACTTTTGGGGGGAGTTGGAAAATGCTGCCAAAAAAAGGTTTAATTCAAAAGAAAAAGGGTGGTTTTTGTGTTAGCTCTTTTGGTGTGTGCGTTCTCCAAGCATAGGTCGGCGCCCCATACAATCCCACTAAAAATCTCTAAAAAAACGACTTGGTGGAAAAGTTTTTTGGGAAATTAAGGTGCTCCACCCATTGCAATGGGAACAAAATATACAATCCCCCTAAAATTTATTGGTTTGATGCTTTGAAACAACTTGGCGCGGGGGTTAATTGAAGTCATGTTTTCCCCAAGCAAAAATCTCTGACGGTTCCACCTCCCCATCCTACTATGCGCCATTTTTTTCCCTGCGGGTGTCTTCTTATGGGGCAAGGGTTTTTGGGGCACCAGAAAAATAGGCGGGGGTGGATTTCTGTACCCAATATTACGCCCTTGCTTGGCAACTGTAATATTTGGGATTTTAAAACACGCTAAACCCATCTTTTAAAAAAATACCTATTAGTGTTGGAGACTTTTTAGTGTTTCTATTTGCAGAAACCCTTTTTTGTTTTGGGAAGAGCCAGAACAAAATTCCTCCCAATACCCTGGCTGGGAATTTTTACAAAGACTTCTAATATAAAGTAAAAGCATAAAATTTCCTTCGGCACTCCAGTGCTAAAAAAGGGTCCTGCACGAGTAAATTACCAAGAATTTAATTTCTGGTTGTGCCATAAGATTTCCAAAAAAGTAAGACTTTTTTTCATTTCCTAAAGGGGTAAAAATCAGTATGGTGTCGTCATGCGTCATCTGCCAGGGGGCCTGTCGGGTCCCCGGACATTTATTTATTACACTGTTTTTTTTGTTTCCTTCACATAACAATTCGGAGCTTTTTTTTTAGGACTGTTTTGGTCCCTATGTTTTTCCCTGGAAATTTTAATAATTTAACACTGGGTTTACTATGCCCCTTACAAGGGGGCATACCCCACAAACTCCCCAACAAGGCATTCATACGAAAAAACCCAAAGGCCCTCTAATTCAGACTAAAAAAATGCAATTTTTTTAAAAAGAACGGGGAAAATGCGGTCCTCTTAAAAAAACATTCCCCCAAAGACAGTTTCCCCTACCATGGGATAGGAAAAAACTTGCACTAATCTGATCACTTGGCCCCCAACAATCCTTAAAAAGGGCTCGGGAACCGGCTCTGCCCCCCATCCTGAAGGAAGAGATGCCATCCCCCCTTCTGCTTTTTCTTTTGTCTATGAGACTGGGGAAATACCCATGCTGCATTCGGCAGTCCTAAGACAATGAAGGGAGTGGAGCCGCTCAAAGTATCTTGCCCCAAATCGGGACAGGAGCAGCCCCCTTTTTTCCAGATCCTGGGACCCCAGCAGCCACACCCCCCAGAATCAGCAAGCTACCCCCATCCTTGGACAGGGATAACTGATATTTTGGTGGTTTGACTGTTCTGCGCTTTTTCGTTGCCGACAATGATTTTTTCGGAAACCCCTTAGAGAATAAATTACAGGGGTTAGGGATCCAACCTCGCATCATTTTAATTGCCCGATGGAAAAAAAATGTTCATTTGCCCGTTGGTGCGGGCGCAGCTGTCAAAACCCAAAACCAATCAAAAAGTTAAAAACCCAGCCTCTAAACATTAGACATCCGATGTAGAGTTTTTTGCTGTAATGGGGAAAGGGCCGGGGACCCCCACAATTTGATTTATGGGGCCCAAAAGTTTGCTAGCAGCCCTGAACCTATTTTAGGGCGGAACATCTTTATGTCCTTTTTATTTTTCAAGGCCTGAGAAAAAAGGGGCAGGAATTGTTTTCGGTGTCTTTTTTCCCCCAAGTAACATACAAATACACAAAATATTTTCATGGACAGACTGACTTTATGAGGTGGCTCGAAAACCCCGAGAATTGTGTTTGGTTTTTTGGCTCAGATGATTCGTGAATAAAAAAAATATTTTGTTTGGGCAGTATTTTAATATAGAAAGGGGAAAAATCCTCCACCAGCCGCAGTATTAGGCTCTATAGCATGGTATCGCCTGTCTATCTGTTAAGCCAGATACTATCTCTATCATCCATTAAGGCAAAACGTGAAGTTTCTGAGCCCCAAAGGGATGCCTGACCAAGAATTTCCCTTTACTTTTTTTTGCACCCTGTTATGTATCCCCCCTAGGGCCAAATTCAGACTTCTGTGTACATGACCCAGTAGGGCGTATACAGGACGGGGCTGCGGGTCGCTGCCCCCGAGCGACTCGTAACTCGTCAAAAATGTACTTCCAACGTCCTCCCGTGCAGGCCCTCCCCCGGGCGGGAGCGGGTAGAAAAACTGCAATCTGCTTGACGTCAAAAGTCATGCCCCATAACCTTTCACGACAATCTCGCTTTCTATATCAGCGTGCGCGGTTTTCTAAATGTTGGCAATGGGAGATTGAAAGCTTTTAACTATCATTCATTTGTTTGGTCTGTGAAATTTTGAATTATTTTTGGAGATTCCCACAAAATTTGTCGCGGGAAAATTCATGTCCCATCGACAAGCGAGCGGAAGAGAAGCCACGAATTGCCGGGGGACGCGCAGTTGTTAGCAACCTTTATTCTTGGGCCTGTAAAAAAAAAAAAATTATAGAAAATACCCCCTTAAACGTCTCAATGTACATTGTGGTTTCACTTCTTAGTAGGTGTTCCTATTTTGTTTAAAAGGTAATCAGTTTGGTCCACACACTGCACCCTTTCCATGGGTTGCAAGCCCCAAAAACAAAATCTTAAACAAAAATCCTTAGCTTGTCCAGGAGCTAACTAAACATAACAGACCCTGAGTTACCCCCAGCAGGTCAAACTAAACACAGGGCCTGTGCAGATCTTTAGAGGGGGTTTTCGGGCTTGTTTTTCCTTTCAGCTTCAAACACATCCATCTGGTCAGTTTCCCCTAGTTCTTACTAATGAGACACTACCCGTTTATAAGCAGAGCCCAAGGTCACTATAAAGCCTGCAGACAGGTTTTAACCCTTTGCCTAACCGCATTATAAAAATTTACACCGTTGAGCTTCATCAGAATTTTGGGGCTCTGGACACCGAGAAGGCAGTAAAAAAAAAACCCGCCTTAGAGTGTGATTTTTTTTATGTTTTAACTAGATTTGAGCGATATTTTCCGATATCCAAAAGTATGGGAATCGGAAAATGGTACCCCGATACCATTAAAATACCGGGATCCCCGATCCCGATACCAGAAGTCCCATGTAATCTTGGGAAAAAATTTCGCAACAAAAAAAAACCTCTTTTTTTCCTTGTAAACACAAATATACAAAAAAAAACATAAAAAATTTATTCATGTATTGGACATTAATATCATATATTATGTTTTACCCTTTTTACTGTAAAATATCCTCTGATTTAATTGCCGGGAAAAGTGGGTTTCTGTGAAAAGACAGAAGCCCCCCGACATGAAATGACATTTGGGTGAAAATAGGGTAAACCATGTTTTTTCATGTCTTTGCATTATTTGCAAACAATTACATGGGGCTGTGTCAAAATTTCACACCTGTGGGGGTTAAATTTAAAAGGTGAAAATTCGTTGTTAAAAAAAAGGGAATTTTTTTGCACGAATTTAACCCTTTTAAACCCCCACAGGTGTGAAATTTTGCACACATAACTGTTAATTTTTTTGGAAAAACAGATAGCAAAAAAAAAAAGACAGGGTTAAACCCTATTCCCAAGTGTATTTAAATGACATTTGGGTACATAGGGTTCCCATGTTTTTTTCATGTGTTTGCATCTGTTTGCACAACAATTACAGAGTGCTGTGGCAAATTCACCCGTAGGGGTTAAAAAAGGTGTAAATTCGTTGTAAAAAAAGGCTTTTTTGCTACGAATTTACCCCTTTAATTTTAACCCCCTACAGGTGTGAAATTTGCACACGCCACCCATTAATTTTTGTGCAAATCAGAAAAAACTACATGAAAAGACTGGTTAACCCCATGTACCCCAATGTCATTTATGTCGGGTTCTGCATTTTCACAAAAGCCGCAATTGAATTGCGGCATAACATGAGAAGTGTTGAAAATATAAATAAATATATAATATGTGTCACAATTCAATGACATGTTATAATATATGAGGGGTAAAATTTTCTAAAAAAAAACGTGGGGTCCCGCCCTATTTTCGCAACCAACAGCAAAGCCAGGAGTGGGGGGGAATAATAAAGCCCAGAGAGGGACCATTTTTTTTTGGGCCCCCCCGGCAAATTAACACGCCCCAAAAACCCCCAGAAAAGGGCAAATTCTAAATTTGATTTGCCCTTCTGCACTTTTCCCCTTATTCCCATTGCCCTGTAGCGGTGGCGAATGGGTTAATAAGGGGGAAAAAAAAACCTTCAAATTTAAAGGTCCTTTAACCAGTTAATAATTTAGAGCTGTCAATTAACCCAAATATCAAATTTTTTCCCATTGTATGAAAAAAAAATCAAACACACAATTTAAAAAAAAAAGTTTAATGAAAAAATCACACATTTTTTTACCATATTTTATTTACCCGCTAAAACCCTTTTTTTGTAATAAAAAAAAATAAAAAAAACAAAATTATTCTTACCAATCCGATGACAGTCAGGTCCCCGGTGAAAAACCTCAAAAGGGTTAAAGTTTATGCAGGGGCCCCAGCTAATGCTGCAGCCTCCAGTAAACCCCAAAAGAATGGTTCCTCTCCTGGCTGACAGGAGAGGAAGTGGGGAACTTAATTGATTGCTTTCCACTTTTACTTCGGTACCAGGGGCACCTAGTGACGTCAGGGGAATGGTTTAAAAAAAAATAGGGGGCCCTTCTAAAAAAAAAGGCGTGGGGGCCCCCCCATTTTTGTTAAAACCCGCCAATGAAAGACCCTGAGGCCTGGATTTTCAGGCGAAAAAAGCCAAGATCCATGGACCTTTCCCGCCTGATAATACAGGCCCCAGCAGTCTCATACTTGGTGATTAACAAAATAGGGGGGCCCCCCAAAAAAATTGGCGTGGGGGCCCCCTATTTTTTTTTAACCAGCCAGAGAAGCAAAGCGAGGGCCCGGTTTTTTCCGGTAAACCAATACCAGGACCCTGCAAGCCGTAAAACCAGGGAAAAGCATTTGCTTAGCTTGGCTGTTAACAAAAAAAGGGGATCCCCTCGAAAAAAAAAAGGGGTAGGGGGCCCCTATTTTTTTAACCAGCCCAAATAAAAACAGAATGCTGCGGCCTGGTATTAAAAGTGTCAAGGCCAGGATTTTGGCCCTAACCCTATAATACCAGGTTCAGCAGCCCCCATTTGGCGATCAAAAAATGTGCCAATTTTGGCAAATTTTCCCCCGCTTTCCCCCTGCCCGTAGCGGGGGCAAGGGGGTAATAAGGGGTTAAGTCACCGTTTATTGCCCGGTGCAATAGCCCGGTAATAAAGGAGAGGTTCAAAAGACACCGATCCATTATTAAAACCAAAGTTTTTAAATGTATAAAAAAAAAAAAAACAAAGCAAGAAAAAAAGTCTTTTAATAAATAAAAAAGACAACACAGTTTTCATTTTTTTTATTGACCCTTTATTCCCGCGACGCCATCGACTCCTGTAAAAAAATAAAAAAAAAAAAAACCAAAATAAACCACCGTCCGACGCAGCCAACAAGTCCCCCGACACCGCTCTGCTAATCGGAATGACGGCAGAGCCGACATCCGCGCAGCCACGCTTCCAGCTTCCCCGGCGGGGCTCATGGACTTTTTTTACGGGCCCCGATTACCCAGCTCACTGAGTTACGCGAGAAACTGCATGTGCCCCGGGGGAAAAGGAGCGGGGATTAAGCATCCGGGGTTGACCGCCGGGAAAATTCGCCCGGGGGAAGTGCCCCTGACTCCTGACAGACCCACCGACGGACACTGACGTGACAGAAAAAATCCCGATTCCCGGATCCCCTAACAAAATACGGAAAAATTTGAAACCGGGAAATTTGCAGTATGGGAACCAACCCTTTTTATAACCCATATTTTGGGCCCCCCTGGGGAATGTAATGGAGATCGTATACATGAACCCCCAAAAAAGGGGGGGTTTTTTTTTTTCTTTTTTGCATCTGCAATTCTGAATAAAAATTTTTTGTGTTCCACGGGATCGTAAAAAAACTAAATCACTAAAAATTTAATTAAAAATTTTTTTTCCTTTTTTAAAAAAATCTCCCCAAGGGTTTCAAGGTTGAAAATTTTTATGGCCATCCACCCCCGGGGTTTGGCTGTTCACGTGTGATAGTTTTTCCTGGGTTGCGCTCAGCCCCGTTAAAAAAAGGGGCTGAGCGCTGTGCGAAACAAACTACACGTGTAAGGAAACCAAGCTCCCTCTCACGCGTTTTCCCCGTGCGGTAGAGCGGATAACGCTCTCGGGGGGGTTTTCCTGGATGGGACCCCCCGATCTGTTTGAACCTATTCTAAGGTCCCTAAAATTCAGTTCTCGCACTCCTTTTAAAATTTCATTAATAAAATTCCCTCAAAAAAACTCAGCTTCGTCAGATTACACAATCTTTTTTAAATCGCTACGTGTCACAAAAACTGCAGTATTTCTGTCCTGTGTAAACTTACAGTTAAAAGACCTCTCATGATTTTTTTTAAAATTTAAACTGATACCTCCTCGAATTGTCCTGCCCCCCTGATTCTTGAAACATTTTTTTTTTTTACCATGCCCCTCGTTCCAAAGTTATCCCCCCGGTAGTAAAAAAATTCACTCAACTGAGCGTGCGTAGCAGAATTTCTCTGTAGGCGTGGTCATGATTTCATTGACCAACCTCAGAGGAGAAAAAGCACACGCCCCCAAAGAAGTTTAGTGGTACATGCCCAGTTGGTTAAAGGGAAAATGTTACAGAATTATTACCGGACGGCATAACTTTGGAACAAGGGGCACAGAAGAAAAAGAAAAACTGTTCCAAAATCAGTGGAGCAGCGGCAATTAGAGGAGGTACTCTGTTTTAGTTTTTAAAAAATCCAGTGAGAGGTCCCCTTAAAATTTTTTTAGAGAAAATAGGTCCATTGCATCCGTTATAAATAATGTAATAAAGCTCGGCTCAGCAGAAATGTCAGAAATATGTCACCCGGGGGCAAATGCAGGATCAGGGGCACATCCTATAGTGCATGCAGAGGTAGCAATTGCCCCGGAGCCTTGGTACATGAGAAGGTGTAATAACAAGACCCCGTTATTATTAATGACACTTGTTCATGGAGCCAAGATTGCCCATGGTGTTACTGAATGAAGTGTCATTTCAGAATAAGACTTTGACCCTTGTGAATAATGGTAAGGGTTAGAAGGAGCATCGGTGTGGGTAATATTGGAGGGGAATGATCATGGTACTCGGCTCTAGGACGGAAACAATGCTGATATCTATGCTGCCCTTGCTGTTATCTGCACCGAGAGTGTAAAATAAATGTCTAGGGAGCAGGGAGTGAATGGGGTTAACATGATCCCAAGTAATGGCTGACGGGATACCTTGTAAACATTGTGTTGAGATGGTGGCAGTGACTGTTTTTAATTAGTTGATCCACATTTCATATTATAGCCAGCATGCTGTGTAACTGTTCTCGCTTTCTGTCACTCCCTCATCCGTCCTCTCGCACTCTCCCTCTTTTTTTTTTTTTCTTCCTTGCTCTAATAAAGTCAGAGTGTCATTCAGTCCAAGTCTCTATTCTTCCATATTAGGGGAGGTCTAACACCACCAGACCCCAAAAGGAGCCCGTACCAAATCCCGACATCTCTGTGCCCCCCTTACCACCACCACAACCACCCACCATCTCCCTCCTTCTCCTTCTACGTGAGAGGCAGGAGGAGTTCAGGAAGAACATAATCTCTGCAAAAAAAAAAACCTCAACACAGCCCCCAAGAAGAAAACTAAACCCCACTCCCTGAGGCCCCCCTCTCTCCCAAGAGCTAGCAATCTACCGGGGCCTCTGGGAGTGAGAGATCACAATGGAGGGGAAACTAATTCTTCTTTCTGTGTCTCTTGCTGCTTGGGGTGGATGCCAGCCTCCGGACAGGTGGAGAAGGTCCGAGTGATGTTCACACCTATGATTGTGTGTGCACTGCGTGAACAACCGGTGCACTAACGTGTGCGAGAAAGGGAACTGACCACCGTCTACAGCGACGAAGTCTCCAGGAAACAACGGGGAACATGGATTTCGAGCCTGTGAGTAGGACTTCATTTATTATGTGACTGTACAGTAGCACTGTGCCTATCGTTACTATGTAGGCACTACCTTGAATCATTGCTATGGACGCAATATGTAATAATATGTCTATGGGCTCGGATATAATGTACTAGCAGCAGCAATATTTGATAACATAAAGGAGTATCAGCATTTTACCCGTTTGCCGAATCATATCAACTTTAAGAGTGAGCAGTTTACTCCATGGGAGGAGGTTGCCTGCATCGAAGGGGGGCGCCACAAAAGGGAGCAAATTTATCCAAATGGTGCAAGCAGAATTATAAATTTGGTGCAACTCACTAGACCTGTTCGGGCTCATGCAGACATCTGCAAAACTTGATCCGAGCACGATCTGCAATGCACGGACCCGAACTCGACAGCACGTGCTCGGACTGAGTTTTATAGATGTCTGTATGAACTCTTAGGCACTTTTCTTACCGGCACCTCATGGTTGCAAGGCATTTACACTAATATTAGATGCCAAAAAATTGCACAGGTTTCTATTCGATTTGGAACATTTGACAACTTTTTTTTTTTTCTTTTTGGCAATTTTCTCAAATTTTAAGTCGGGTACAAAAAAAATGTTTAAAATGGAGTATAGCAAAAAGATTAATGGGATCCTGGTCCAATTGGCATGTTGGCAGTCTGTGGCTGCTGCACCACAGCGCTGCAAACCTCTTCTTGCGGCATCTCCCGCGTCTCTTCTCGTTAGTAAGCCAGTAAGATGAGGCATCAGGGATGCTGCACAGTCATGGCCAAAAGTTTTGAGAATGACACAAATATTAATTTTTACAAAGTCTACTGCTTCACTTTTTCTAATGGCAATTTGCATATACTCCAGAATGTTATAAGAGTGATCAGCTTAACAGCAATTACTTGCAAAGTCAATATTTGGCTAGAAAATGAACTTTATCCCCCAAAACACATTTCAACATCATTGCAGCCCTGCCTTAAAAGGACCAGCTAACCTGTTTTCAGTGATTGCTCCATTAACACAGGTGTGGGTGTTGATGAGGACATGGCTGGAGATCAATCTGTCATGATTAAGTAAGAATGACACCACTGGACACTTTAAAAGGAGGCTGGTGCTTGGCATCATTGTTTCTCTTCTGTTAACCATGGTTATCTCTAAAGAAACATGTGCAGTCATCATTGCAATGCACAAAAATGGCCTAACAGGGAAGAGTATCGCAGCTAGAAAGATTGCACCTCAGTCAACAATCTATCGCATCATCAAGAACTTCAAGGAGAGAGGTTCCATTGTTGCCAAAAAGGCTCCAGGGCGCCCAAGAAAGACCAGCAAGCGCCAGGACCGTCTCTTAAAAGTGTTTCAGCTGCGGGATCGGGCTACCAGCAGTGCAGAGCTTGCTCAGGAATGGCAGCAGGCAGGTGTGAGTGCATCTGCACGCACTGTGAGGCCGAGACTCTTGGAGCAAGGCCTGGTCTCAAGGAGGGCAGCAAAGAAGCCACTTCTCTCCAGAAAAAACATCATGGACAGACTGATATTCTGCAAAAGGTACAGGCAGTGGACTGCTGAGGACTGGGGTAAAAGTTATTTTCTCTGATGAATCCCCTTTTCGATTGTTTTGGACATCAGGAAAACGCCTCATTCGGAGAAGACAAGGTGAGCGCTACCACCAGTCTTGTCTCATGCCAACTGTTAAGCATCCTGAAACCATTCATGTGTGGGGTTGCTTCTCAGCCAAGGGAATCGGCTCTCTCACAGTCTTGCCTAAAAACACAGCCATGAATAAAGAATGGTACCAGAATGTCCTCCAAGAGCAACTTCTCCCAATCCTCCAAGAACAGTTTGGCGATCAACAATGCCTTTTCCAGCATGATGGAGCACCTTGCATAAAGCAAAGGTGATAACTAAATGGCTCAGGGAACAAAACATAGAGATTTTGGGTCCATGGCCTGGAAACTCCCCAGATCTTAATCCCATTGAGAACTTGTGGTCACTCATCAAGAGACCGGTGGACAAACAAAAACCTAAAAATTCTGACAAAATGAAAGCATTGATTGTGCAAGAATGGACTGCTATCCGTCAGGATTTGGTCCAGAAGTTGATTGAGAGCATGCCAGGGAGAATTGCAGAGGTCCTGAAGAAGAAGGGTCAACACTGCAAATATTTGACTTGCTGCATTAACTCATTCTAACTGTCAATATAAGCTTTTGTTACTCATATGTTTGCAATTATATTTCTGTCTGTGATAAAAACATCTGTCAAACACACATAAAAACCAGAGGGCAGCAGATCATGTGAAAATATAATATTTGTGTCATTCTCAAAACTTTTGGCCATGACTGTAGGTAGGAGATTCGCAATGCTCTATACGGCAACAGAGCCCCAATGTGGCCACTGGACCGGGGTCTTGTGAATCTTTTTGCTCCACTCTAATCATCTCATTAGCAGTTGGCTCCACTTCTTTCTGAACTTCCTCCTCTTTCCTGTGATGGATGTCCATAACAGTTCATTGGCTAAGCCATCATCCTTCTCTGCATCAACCATGATGGAATAGAAGACTGGCTTAGCTGTTGAACAGAGGGTGACAGCCAGCCCCCTTCACCAACACAACAGTTATACAAACTGCAGCTGAAACTGGAAAACTGCTTTCAGTAGCCAGTCTTTGGGTGGAGATAAGTGTCTTAGAAGAAAGATGTCTGCCAACATGATCGATACTTTATCTGACATATCACTGGTTTTGGGACCATTGATCCGTGGGAGTACTATTACCAGCTCTGTTTATTATCAGCAGTTTTATAACTTTTGTTATTAAGCATTAATGTCCCTTTAAATTCCTGCCTAAAAGGATATCCCTTGTCCTTGCTAAAACATCCTTTCAGGAATTCAGGATGGGAATACATGCAGCAGAGAAGAGGGCAGACTCACATGTCAGAGGATTCGTGTAGTGCAGCAGTATGATGTCATACAGGATGTTGCATGAACGCTTGTATAGGATAATGGATGTGAAATAAACAAGTCGTTGAAAGAATAAAAGGTCTCATTATGGACTGACAATTCCACAATAAACAGCTTTCATATAAATGAGTATGAGCATGTCGAAACCAGACATATTTTGGAAGGCATTTGGAAAAAGTATGGGACTACTTATCTAAGGAGGTCACTCTCAGTGCAGAAGTGCTCAGTAGTCGATTAGTAGTTCCTGCAAAAATAGTGTATAGTGCACTCCATGGTATACTGACTTACCGTGAGAGTCCATGACAGAGCTGCACAACTGGGTAGGCACATTTGTACTTTTGACACTTATGTTCAGCAGTGAATGTGCAGTGCTCCACGGCAAACATGTGCCCCAAGTGAACTTTATGCTTTGTTACAATATCCCACCGTGTTAGAATAGCAATTTTTTTTTAAGTCCAAATGAACGCTAAAAGGACACTAAAGTAAGGTTTAGTTCAGGTTTGAGGTTCCTGATACAATAAGATTAACCAGTAGGAACACCCAATAAAATTCCAGAAATTACAAGGGTCAGGAATGGTGAAAATTTGGGACTTTCTAGAGATGGCTTGACATTGAGTTTGCCATTAAAGAAGCACTACTCTCATCAGAGTTTTTATGCAGTCATCATATTATATAGCACTGTGTACTTACTACAATTGCTCATTTTGCCTTTCTACCCAAATAATTCTCTTTTCTCTGCTCTGTATAGAAACAGTAAATCTCTGTTCCCTGCATTTATCATTCCCCTCTTCAACTCCTTTCCCTGCCAGGGACTTTTGCTGTGACTCATGACTCATACCGGGAAAATTGACCTCCTGTCTCTACATAGAGCTTAGAAGGATTCAGCTAGTCAGTTTTTAATCACATGATGTTATAGACCTAATGGAAAAGAGAATTATCTGGGTAGAAAGTTAAAATGAGCAATTGTAAGAACACAGTGCTGTATAATATGATGACTGCAATATATTAAGAGGATAAGAACTTGGATTGGGAGGAGGAGGAGTGCTTCTTTAAAGGTTTTATATCTGTTTTTTTAGTCGAGTCCCCAATTAAAAATGTATCACATCCTATCTCAGAAACAGAATCCCAACTGATCAGTTCCAATCTTGGTGAACCTGGTGGCAGTAAGTGTTGAATTCTTCTAGAGCGCTACCACAGGTGAAATGAAGCATTACGTGGTTCTGTCACTGAAGTCAATGGGATATATTTGTGATATGCAGACATGGTGAGTCCTCCTGAGCTAGACATGTTCTTCGTAGCCAATCTCCACTCCTTTAAAGGGGTTGTCCAATACTTTTATATTGATGACCTATCGTTAGGATAGCTCATCAATATCAGTTGTTCCTGGTGCCGATGTCCGGATGTGCTCAGTTGAGGAGCGAAACAGCATAGCTCCGTCAACTGTGTAGTAGCCGCAGCTAGGTACTGCAGATCCTCTTCTATTCATTCGAACATATACAGATGTGCAGTACCAGCGTCCCACTGTGCCGTGCAGCTCCGCAACTGATCACATCAACCCAGCTCCTGAAAAAGCTGTTCGGTGGGGGTGACAGGTGTCGCACCCCCACCAATCTGGTATTGATAACCTATCCTAAGGACAGGCTATCAATATAACAGTAGTGGATAACCCCTTTAAGTTTGAGGATTGCCAGTCCATCAGGTTGCCACATTAAAGGAACTACATTTTAATGATCCACATGAAGATATGTTTTCTGTATAAATACTAGAGTTTAAGCCCACATAAGAGTGTTCCATGTACTGGATGATGTGGAGGATCAATGGGTGATTGATGGATATTTATGTCTCGATTTTTTTAGTTTGCCACTATGGACGGAATTGTTGGCTCAGTTATTGTGCTTTAGTGTTTCAGTATATACGGTTTTACTGCTGTGTCTGAACTGTGCCTCTGATTCACCTATAGATACCTCGGAGAAGGAACGGGTCTCTGTAGGACTATCTGCTTATTGGAAGTCCCACTTCTAGGATTAGCTGAGACCCCCACCATTCACAAGAACAGGGAACGCCAAAGTCCTCTGTGTGAATGGAGCAGTAGTGAGCATCTGCAACCACCACTCCTATAGACAGTGTCCGCACATGCTCACTTCAAGAGGACTTTGGGAATCTGGTTTGGTGGGGTTAACAGTAGTCGAACCGCCAACGTGGATATGTGATAAATGTTTACTCTGGGGGTCCTACAATTATTCTTTATGCTCTTCTTTTATAGAATTATTATTAGGGCCAGTGTAGTTGGTTAATACTCGTTCCATGGATCATAATTGAATGTTGCGTTGTTACGCTCTATCACGGAGTGGCCAGATGTTTCATATTTGGCTGGTGAAAAAATGTCTTCCGGGGGGTTATACAGCATTTGACTTTAATGTAAGTACCATTCCTCCGTTGTATGAAAATTGACATCTGGTATCCTGCATTGCTGATATCACACCATCCGCCGCGATGTCTGATCTAATTACATACGTCACTATGATACCAAGCAGAGCTAAAATCAGCAGAACAACTGTAAATGTCCCATTGGAAGACAGGAAATTCTAGCTATCGAAATGTAATGCAAATGCTTAAAATGAAATTTATATTTATATGGACGTTGACTTTTAGATAAGGCTAAGAAGATAGAGGACAGTTACATTTAGTATAAGAAAACTGGAAAAGTCAATGGAGGCAACGAAATGTCAGCCATTGTATCAGAAACCAAACATTCCAGTGGGCAATGTAGGGTTATCCCACCAGCAAGTCTAGTTTTAGACAAAAATTAGCCCTGGGCAACAATTAAAAGTGGGGCCCCAAATGCTAACATATTGCACCATCACACCGAAACATTTACACAAGCAGTTTTCAGTCGATCGATTATATTCAAGCCCTCCAGGGCTTATTTATACAGTCTGACTAAGAATGATGGCGGCTGAATGGTCACTAAGAGATTGTTCTGTACCACATGTAGTATCATGTTATCAGCAGCACATCACCGTGTGTTACTGAGAAGGATTATTTTTGTCCAAGTATAATTGATTCAATCATGCAATGAATGACCGTTTTCATTAGTTTGATGACTGCTGACATGTTTACACCTATGAGCTCCTGAGTCTGCAGTGCCGGTATATTTACATGTGGATGGTACACACACTATATATTACATACACACACTCCATGCTACACACACAATATATTACATACACACACTCTATGTTACACACACATATACATTACATACACATCCTCCATGTCACACACACTATATATTACACACACTCCATGTTACACACACTATATATTACATACACATCCTCCATGTTACACACACTATACATTACATACACATCCTCCATGTCACACACACTATATATTACACACACTCCATGTTACACACACTATATATTACATACACATCCTCCATGCTACACACACTATATATTACACACACTCCATGTTACACACACTATATATTACATACACATCCTCCATGTTACACACACTATACATTACATACACATCCTCCATGCTACACTCACTATATATTACATACACACACTCCATGTTACACACACTATATATTACATACACACACTCCATGTTACACACACTATATATTACATACACATCCTCCATGCTACACACACTATATATTACATACACACACTCCATGCTACACACACTATATATTACATACACATCCTCCATGCTACACTCACTATATATTACATACACATCCTCCATGCTACACTCACTATATATTACATACACACACGCCATGCTACACACACTATATATTACATACACACCCTCCATGCTACACACACTATATATTACATACACATCCTCCATGCTACACACACTATATATTATATACACACACTCCATGCTACACACACTATATATTACATACACATCCTCCATGCTACATACACTATATATTACATACACATCCTCCATGCTACACAAACTATATATTACATACACATCCTCCATGCTACATACACTATTACATATACATCCTCCATGCTACACACACTATATATTACATACACATCCTCCATGCTACACACGCTATAAAATTACATACACATCCTCCATGCTACACACGCTATATATTACATACACACACTCCATGCTACACGCACTATATATTACATACACATCCTCCATGCTACACACACATTATATATTACATACACATCCTCCATGCTACACACACTATATATTACATACACATCCTCCATGCTACACACACTATATATTACATACACATCCTCCATGCTACACACGCTATATATATTATACACAGACTCATGCTACACACACTATATATTATATACACACACTCCATGCTACACACACTATATATTACATACATATCCTCCATGCTACACACACTATATATTACATACACACACTCCATGCTACACACACTATATATTACATACACACACTCCATGTTACACACACTATATATTATATACACACACTCCATGCTACACACACTATATATTACATACATATCCTCCATGCTACACACACTATATATTACATACACACACTCCATGCTACACACACAATATATTACATACACACACTCCATGTTACACACACTATACATTACATACACATCCTCCATGTCACACACACTATATATTACACACACTCCATGTTACACACACTATATATTACATACACATCCTCCATGCTACACACACTATATATTACATACACATCCTCCATGCTACACACACTATATATTACATACACATCGTCCATGCTACACACACTATATATTACATACACATCCTCCATGCTACACACACTATATATTACATACACACACTCCATGTTACACACACTATACATTACATACACATCCTCCATGTCACACACACTATTATTACACACACTCCATGTTACACACACTATATATTACATACACACACTCCATGTTACACACACTATATATTACATACACATCCTCCATGCACACACACTATATATTACATACACACACTCCATGTTACACACACTATATATTACATACACATCCTCCATGCTACACACACTATGTATTACATACACACCCTCCATGCTACACACACACTATATATTACATACACATCCTCCATGCTACACACACTATTATATACACATCCTCCATGCTACATACAATATATATTACATACACATCCTCCATGCTACACACACTATATATTACATACACATCCTCCATGCTACATACACTATTACATACACATCCTCCATGCTACACACACTATATATTACATACACATCCTCCATGCTACACACACATATATTACACACACTATATATTACATACACATCCTCCATGCTACACACACTATATATTGCATACACATCCTCCATGCTACACACACTATATATTACATACACATCCTCCATGCTACATACACTATTACATACACATCCTCCATGCTACACACACTATATATTACATACACATCCTCCATGCTACACACACTATATATTACATACACATCCTTCATGCTACACACGCTATATATTACATACACACACTCCATGCTACATGCACTATATATTACATACACATCCTCCATGCTACACACACATTATATATTACATACACATCCTCCATGCTACACACACTATATATATACATACACATCCTCCATGCTACACACACTATATATTACAAACACATCCTCCATGCTACACACACTATATATTACATACACATCCTCCATGCTACACACGCTATATATTATATACACAGACTCATGCTACACACACTTATATTATATACACACACTCCATGCTACACACACTATATATTACATACATATCCTCCATGCTACACACACTATATATTACATACACACACTCCATGCTACACACACTATATATTACATACACACATTCCATGTTACACACACTATATATTATATACACACACTCCATGCTACACACACTATATATACATACACACCCTCCATGCTACACACACTATATATTACATACACACACTCCATGTTACACACACTATATATTACATACACACACTCCATGTTACACACACTATATATTACATACACACACTCCATGTTACACACACTATATATTACATACACACACTCCATGTACACACACTATATATTACATACACACACTCCATGTTACACACATTATATATTACATACACACACTCCATGCTACACACACTATAATTACATACTGTGAGACAGTGAGAGTATGTGTGTTGAATGGGGTGTACATTTCACCTAGATACTTTGCTGACTGGTATAAGGGAAATGTATGGCTTTGTAAACCTAGTGGTAGAGAAAGGTCACTACACCTTACATTCAGTACACACTTGCAGCTCAGGCCTGAAACCACTCAGCTGTTAATTAGGAGACCAGAAGTAGGTGTCTGCGAACACAGACAGGGAGCTCGCTTAGTCTGGACAAGGAGTCCAGGCACAAGAAGGAGTCTCCAGGAGTATGAGCTGTCTCAGTCTGGGTGCTCGATGTACCCCGGACACAGGAGTAGTCTCTTGAGAATCCATGCGGATAGCTGCTGAATAGGAGGGGAGCTCTCTCAAGTCTGGACGTTGGATATGCCTTCAGACACAAGGAGGAGACTCTGTGAAACTCCATGCTGGTAACTACTGAACATATGTGTTGTTTTGGGGACAGACTGTTAGAGTCTGGACCCGGATAGAGAGGGAAATCTATCTAAGTGTAGTAAGTGGCTGGACAAGCCCAGGGCTTATGTTTATGATTTGGTTTTGATTATGTTCTGTTTGCTGTGGACTTTAATAAAACTGGTTGCGGCCAGTTTTTACCAGAACTGCTGTCTGTGAATGAACTGCTTCCGTGCCACTCCGTCTACCAGGACGGCGATCCCAGAGCTATATCCCCTGAAAAGCTTACAATTGGTGCTGGAATGTGCGTGCAGCACAGTGGCGAGAGACAGCAATAAAAGGTGAAGTCTGTTGAAGCAGCAGCAGAGAGAGAAAAAAAAAGTGTGTCAGAGAAAAAAAAAAAAAAAGAGAAACGTCTGTTGGAGCAGTCTTAAAGAGACAGTGGCCCTAATAGAGTTTGCAGAGAAAAAAAAAGTGTGTCAGCAAGGAGAAACGTCTGTTGGAGCAGTCTTAAAGAGACAGTAGCCCTAATAGACTTTGCAAAGAAAAAAAAAAAGTGTCTGCACAGCAAGGCTGAATTTTCTGTGGAAAAGACTGTGGAGTGTGTATGTCTTGAGTGAAGACTGCCGTTGTTGAGACAGAGAAGTCTGACAGCATGGATGACAGCATGGAGGCGCTGTTTGAACAAATGGCGCAAGTTAATGTGCAACATAAGACTGCCGTGGTTGAGACAGATAAGTCCGGCAGTATGGAGGAGCTCGTTGAGTGTACCTGGTCCAGGCCCAGCGGAGCATGCAGCAGAGCATGGAGCGGCAGCGCCTGCAGCACCAGCAGCGCATGCAGCAGGCCCAGCAGCAATTCCTGCAGCAGCAGCAGGAGAATAACCGGTTGTTTTTTGAGCAGGTGCAGCACTACAAAAGACTTGCAGCGCATCGTCCCAAAGTAATGTTGCAAAGTCACCTGCATTGTCCGCTGTAAAGAAGGCGGTAAGACGGTCCCTGAAAAAGATGACACCTCGTGACGATGTGGAGGTATATCTCACTAGGTTTGAGGGACTGGCAGAGAAGGAGAATCTGCCCCTATCTGAATGGGCCATGATGGTCGCACCCTATCTGATTGGAGAACCCCAAAGGGCCTATGCTGACCTGAGCGAGCAGGACAGCCAAGACTATGCCAAGCTGAAAGCGGAGATTCTTACCCGGCTGGGTGTTACGGTGACAGCCCGTGCCAGGGGAGTTCATGACTGGAGATGCAGTTGGGAGTCTGCAGTCAGGAAACCTGATTATGGAGTTGAAAAGGTGATAGTGGACCGCTACACCCAAGCACGTCCTCCTGAGGTACAGCCAGAGGTCGGACAAGGAGACCACCAGGACGCCAATCGTCTGGTCAGCCTGATGGAGAGGGCCTTCGCCACCAAAGACTGCCTCCGTGACCAGCCGTCTGAGAGGTCGTCACTTCAGAGTTCCTGGACGCCGAACTCTCCCGGTAAGAGCGTTCCAGCTGTTGGGGTCGTGTGGGTGGGAGAGTGTGATGGACAGTGTTGGAGATGTCGTGAAATTGCAGCCAACTGTCCAATAGAGGGGGAGCCTATGTGTTGTGATGTTGGCGGATCCCTCTCTCCCTGCGCAGAGCCTGTGTGTGTGTCCACCTCAGCCGAAGAGACTGGACCACAGGGGTCCCCGGTGGTTGTAAATGACTGCCCAGCACAGGCCCTCTTGGACTCAGAGAGTCCAGTGACTTCCGTATGGGACAGCCTGATTGATAGGGCTTTATCCCTGATAAACACCTGAGTGTGGTGTGCGTCCATGGAGACACCAAAGTCTACCCAGAGACTGTCGTGGACTTGATCCCCAAACGCGGGGAGGTTTCATGTGAAGTGGGGGTAGTGAAGAACCTGGTGCCCCCCGTCATATTGGGTAATGACTTTCCCCGGTCTAAGGATCTCTGGGGGAAAAATGTTTCTGATGGACAGTGTGATGAAGCTCCTATTGAGGGTGCGCAGTCCGAGGGGTGGAACACAATGCTAGTGGGCCGTTAAACTTATGTGATAATGATGATGATGATAATGATAATGATGATGATGATCATGATAATGATGATGACCATGATAATGATGTGAGCTGATAATGATGATGATCATGATAGTGATGATGATACTGATCATAATCATGATAATGATATTGATTATAATGATGACTGTGATAGTGATGAAATTCCTTTGCAGGTGATGTTGGGAGACGAGGATGGTGGTTCTCGGGAACCGAGTGTCCCTGACTTACCTGTGTCCTGTGACAATTTTGAGAGTGAGCAGTGGCGAGACCCCTCTCTTAAAACGGCCCAGGAAAATATAAATGTTCTAAATGAGGTTTCCCAAGAGCCTGGCTCTGAGGAGAGGTTTCCTCATGTTGCCATAAACACTCACCTGTTGTATAGGGACACTGAAGTCCAGGGAGAGGTCGTGAGCCAGCTCCTAGTACCTGAGCTATATGGAAGTATAGTGCTGGGGTTGTCACATAGTCACATACTTGAGGGACCACCTGAGGGAAACCAGGGACCAGATGGTGAAGTTAATGTTGTGGATGACATGTTAACTAAGGTTCCAGATCAAGATGTGAATGAGAATGAATTGTATAACCCTGACAGTGAGCAGGATGTGAATGAAAATGAAGTGTATAACCCTGAAAGTGAGCAGGATGTGAATGAGAATGAATTGTATAACCCTGACAGTGAGCAGGATGTGAATGAAAATGAAGTGTATAACCCTGAAAGTGAGCCAGATGTGGCTGAGAAAAAGGGGTCAGACAGGGATAGTGGTAGTGATAGTGAATCATCTGATGACAATCAAGCAACCAGTGCAAATGAGGAAGGCATGGTAGCAGAGGAGGTTGAGAGTCCTGAGAGGAAGGCTGATGCTGACCTTGCAGTCGGACAGAAGATGGCATCTGAAGATGTTTTACAGTTGGCCGTTCCCTGGCGAAGACTAAGGTGAAAGGAGGAGAGCTGAGCTTTAAAGGCAGGACTCTGAAACTGAACACAGCCCAAGTAGATGCTGTTGGAAATGTGAAGTTACCAAGGTATGGTGTGGATCTGTATCGTGCCAAGGACTCTGAGGGAGATGCTGCAGAGGTGGAAAAAGCCATAGAAGTGGTAGTCACCAAGCCAGATGCCTCATCAGAAGCTGAGGTCTCAAGTGAAGCTGTGAGGAACAAGACTGAGGATGTGGGGACTGACTCTGTCCAGGAATCTGTTTCTGCCGAAGACAGCGGCGTGGACGGGTTGCGGTTCGGATCAGTAGCTGCAACTCGTGAAGCTCAGGCTGGAAGTTCGGCGCCCGAGCCCAGCGGTGTTCCCGAGTGACACCAAGGATCTGGATAAGTCACAAGATGAGATTTTGAGACATCAGGCTGGCGTTGGTGAGCTCAAGCGCACTTTCATGGAGTCTACATCGGAGCCACGTCCCAACAAATGGGAAAAGCGATGTGTCACTCCGTTGCCGCTGCAGACACACGGGAGCTCAGATGGGATGCAGAACGTGGTGGAAGAGAAGAATCCGGCGGGTTCTGAGTATACAGATGCAGCTATCAAGGAGAACTTGAAAGCCGGAATAAATGGAAATATTGGAGACCATAATGATGTGACTGAAGAGGTAGAATGTAAGACTGACGGTAGGGCTTCTGAGCATGTTCTACCAGAAGAGCCTGAAGAAGGGCCGAAGACATAAAAGAAACGTCCAAGGTACCAGATGAATTGATGACTTCTCAGAAAAAACTCCAAACTGTGATGAAGGAGTGTGATGAAAGCCATGAGCATCTTCGTGAGAAGGTCAATGAAGTAAAAGGAAGGATACAGGGAATCTCTTCGTTGCAAGAGCAAATGCTGCTCAATAAGTCTAAGGCTCTATATAAGAATGCTGTTGTTACGGTAGAACATTACAATTCAGCTGGAGACTTAGCGGATGAATTATGTGTACTGCAAAAGAAAAACGATCAGCTCCTTCTACAGTCCCAATCATTTGAACAGTGTAGCTTAAAATGGTCAGGACCATGGTAGAGGAGCTTAAGGTCTGTGAAATAGACTTTGAGTCAACCGATATTCAAGAAAATAGATGTGCTAAAGAGGGTTCAAGGGGAACTAGAGAAAAGTGAAAAACCCCCTATACCTTCTGTGATAGTTGGTGACACATGGTCAGTGCACCAGGGACAGGAGGTACGTGAGTTTCTGAGGAAGAGTCAGCAGAAGTGTTCTGATGTGCCGGGTCGTACTTCTCTGGCCAGGCACTATATCGAAACTGAGCCCGGCCCTAAGGTCAAGATGAAACCGTGCAGGATACCCAAGGCCCGCAGAGAGCATAGGCCTGGGAGGGTACAGGGTAGTGCGGATGCTTCAGATGAAGAGAAAGCTGATGTTGGCTATGGCTCAGGTGAAGATACAGATGACAGTAGTGAAGATGAAGCTGATGAGGGCCATGACTGGTCCAGAGTTCACTGTCTCTTTTGGATTGTTGACCAGCCCTCCGGTCTGGATGACCAGCCCTCCGGTCTGGAGAAGAGGGGGGGATATGTGAGACAGTGAGAGTATGTGTGTGTACATTTCTCCTAGATACTTTGCTGACTGGTATAAGGGAAATGTATGGCTTTGTAAACCTAGTGGTAGAGAAAGGTCACTACACCTTACATTCAGTACACACTTGCAGCTCAGGCCTGAAACCACTCAGCTGTTAATTAGGAGACCAGAAGTAGGTGTCTGCGAACACAGACAGAGAGCTCGCTTAGTCTGGACAAGGAGTCCAGGCACAAGAAGGAGTCTCCAGGAGTATGAGCTGTCTCAGTCTGGGTGCTCGATGTACCCCGGACACAGGAGTAGTCTCTGTGAGAATCCATGCGGATAGCTGCTGAATAGGAGGGGAGCTCTCTCAAGTCTGGACGTTGGATATGCCTTCAGACACAAGGAGGAGACTCTGTGAAACTCCATGCTGGTAAATGCTGAACATATGTGTTGTTTTGGGGACAGGCTGTTAGAGTCTGGACCCGGATAGAGAGGGAAATCTATCTAAGTGTAGTAAGTGGCTGGACAAGCCCAGGTCTTATGTTTATGATTTGGTTTTGCTTATGTTCTGTTTGCTGTGGACTTTAATAAAACTGGTTGCGGCCAGTTTTTACCAGAACTGCTGTCTGTGAATGAACTGTTTCCGTGCCACTCCGTCTACCCGGACGGCGATCCCAGAGCTATATCCCCTGAAAAGCTTACAATGGGTACCACTCCTGATCCGGTCTCTGAGCATGATGTTTTTGAGGTAAAACATATCTTGGCCTCTAAGCGAGTAAGAGGTAGGATCTATTACCTGGTGGACTGGAAGGGTTTTGGTCCTGAGGAGAGGTCTTGGGAGCCTAAAGAGAACATCCAGGCCCCTCTTCTTCTTAAAAGATTTCATGCAGGCTTGAAAAAGAGAGGGAGTAAAGAGGGGGATACTGTTACACCCGGTCCCAGCGCTGCCTCTGCACTCCGTTCTGCTCACTCACCTGTTCCTCGGGCTGTCCCTCTGCGGCGGTCTGTGCGTGGGCTGGGGTCTCCTGTCCCATCTGCTCTCCGGCGTCCTGAGTCCTTCTCCACTTCCTGGCACGCTGCTGGCAGGCCTCCAGACAGTCGGCTTAGGACGCGAGGCCGCGCCCACCGCCTCTCTTAAAGGGGCAGCGTGCATCTTTTGAAATAGCTAATTATCCAATGGCTGCGCACTCAGTACTATATCTGGTCACTCCACCATTAGGGGATGCCGGAGCAACGTGTTCTATCATTGCTACATCCGGTTCTGTGCCTGTTCTGTCTGCGCTGCGTCTGCAGTCTCTGTGCTTCGCTGATACTGTTTGTCTCCTCAGATCATTGCTAACCCGTATCTGGCTAATCTGGACAATCTCGGCTATTACTGGCGCAAGTGTCATCCCGTTCCGCCATCAGCCATCCGTACCCGTGAAGCCAGCCTTCTACCATCCGTTCTGGACCAGGACCTTACCCTTCTCCGTCAAGAACTTTCCACGGACTCTGTAAATACTTGTTACCCTTTTGGTCCCTCTGGGACAGCTGCCACGTGTCCGGGGTCTAACTGGAGGTAGCACCTGTGTCCTCCGGGTATTCCATTCTGGTCCTGTTCGAGGGGCCTTACTACGGGTACCCGGGGCTCACTAGTTACGCCCCCTTCAGAGCCCCCCGGACCGCGGTCTCGAGGTTCCACATTAAAAAATAAAAACGAATTTGAACTTCACCACCTCTGCCTCCGCTTCCATTCGTTACACTATCATTGATGAAAATTGGCATTCTCCAGAGATTGCGCTATTTTTTATTATCTTGACGGGATGATCCTTACCTAAGTTTTCTCTGATCATCAGAATGCTCGAGAAGAAGGTTTCACAATGTCAATGCCTGGACAGGTTCACTGATATATTTATAGAGGTCATGTAGGCTCGAAGGGAGAGGACATGGAAGTATGTCTCTGATCAGACGAAAACTATGGCAATAAAGACGGAAGAACGTCTAGGTGGCTAGAAAAGACTGAGGCCAGCTGTACTGGACGCCAGGTGAGAAGACAATCTCCAGGTTTCAGAATTCCAAGGAGTAAGTCATCTACAATAGATATATTGGACTGGATCGTTCAGCACATCGACACATTATATCATAGAATTTAAAACTGGCTTGCAGTGTCTTCAGCTGTTGCAAGAATGCCCGTTTCACTTACAAGATTTCGATGCAAATGTGTATGTGGCATAATGGTTAACACTATAGTACTGCACACTAACATCCTAGCGATCACAATAACGCGCTAGCATCGCTAGGGATTTTTTCTATATCGCAAATGCGCACATTCGATATAGTTACGACGTATGCGTAGCATTTTTAAGTTAGCGTCAAAAGTCCTAAATCGCTAAAAATGCATCACAGCGATTAGATACTTACCACGGAGCGCCGACGAGAATTAGGTCCGACATTCAGCGACGACGAGATACAGAGGACTCGTCGTGAAGTGCGCTGACAAATCGTACGGATCGCAATATGACGTTTTAGATCCCGTTAGGATATTTTATTGCATACCATTAGGGTATGTTCACGCTGAGATTTTTTCACGCTGTCAAAAACTATGAGTTTTCCAGTAATCCTAAACCCTGAAACGGGTAAAAGAAGAGACAAGCTTTTGTTAGAATATGGAGTAAGAACTTCCACGAGAACAGCAGCAGAGTCACCAACAAAGTGGCATCCGAAAACAGGGGTGAACCTAGCCTCTCTGCTGCCTGAGGCGAACTGCAAAACGGCGCCCCCCCATTGTAAAATCAGTACAAACAAATCTGGTTTACTCTTACTAGCCTAACGTGACGCACATGTGAAATACATACACTTTTAGGGTATGTGCAGGCGTTGCAGAATCTGCTGTGGAATTTTCCGCGCAGATTTTGCTAAATTTTGCGGATTTGCCGCGGTTTATGTGGGATTTCCCCTGCGTTTTGAGACCTGCGGATTCCTATTTATAGCAGGTCTCAAAACGCTGCGGAACTGCACAAAAGAAGTGACATGCCGCGGATTTAAATCCGCGCGGAAAAATCTGCAGCATGTGCACTGCGTTTTTTTTATTTCCATTGAATATAATGGTACTGTACATCACTTGCAGTTCTGCTGCGGATCCACAGCGGCAAATCCGCTGTGGATCCGCAGTAGATTCCGCAACGTGTGCACAGACCCTTAAATAGGAATATGTTTGAAACATCGATTTTTATATTTGTTAAAGTTCTGTATAAGTAGTACACCTTGTAAACACATGGCTTCACTCCGTAAACCTTGTACACATGCGGCTTTGGACCATACACCTCATACACATGCGGTTCCGCTCCGTACACACGCGGCCCACTCCATACACCCCGTACACACATGGCTCTGCTCCGCTCCATACACACACGGCTCAACCATGGAGCCCTGGTGTACGGAGCTGAGCGGCTCAGCTCCGTACACTTCTACACACAGGGCTCCGTTTCGTACACCCCGTATACACACAGCAATGCTACAGCCACCTCGTACACACACGGCTCCGCTCCGTACACTTCGTACACACACGGCTCCGCTCCGTACACCTCGTACACACGGCTCCGCTCCGTACACTTCGTACACACACGGTTCCGCTCCGTACACCTCGTACACACACGGCTTCGCTCCGTACACCTCATACACACACGGCTTCGCTCCGTACACCGTACACACAGGGCTCCGTTTCGTACACCCCGTACACACACAGCACTGCTACAGCCACCTCGTACACACACGGCTCCGCTCCGTACACTTCGTACACACACGGCTCCGCTCCGTACACCTCGTACACACGCTCCACTCCATACACCTCGTACACACGGCTCCGCTCCGTACACCTCGTACACACACGGCTTCGCTCCGTACACCTCGTACACACACGGCTCCGCTCCATACATCTCGTACACACACATTTCCGCTGTACCGTACACCTCGTACACACACGGCTCCGCTCTGTACACTTCATACACACACGGCTCCGCTTCGTACACACACAGCTCCGCTCCGTACACCTCGTACACACACGGCTCCGCTCTGTACACTTCATACACACATGGCTCCACTTCGAACACACACGGATCCACTCCGTACACCTCGTACACACACGGCTCCGCTCCGTACACCTCGTACACACATGGCTCCGCTCCGTACACCTCGTACACACACGGCTCCGCTCTGTACACTTCATACACACATGGCTCCACTTCGAACACACACAGATCCACTCCGTACACCTCGTACACACACGGCTCCGCTCCGTACACTTCGTACACACACGGCTCCGCTTCGTACACACACGGCTCCGCTCCGTACACCTCGTATACACGGTTCCACTCTGTACACCTCGTACACACACGGCTCCACTCTGTACACCTCGTACACACACGGCTCCGCTCCTACACCTCGTACACACACGGCTCTGCTCCGTACACTTCGTACACACTCGGCTCCGCTCCGTACACTTGTACACACACGGCTCCGCTCCGTACACCTTGTACATGGCTCGCACACCTCGTACACACACGGCTCCGCTCCGTACACTTCGTACACACACGGCTCCGCTCCGTGCACCTCGTACACACACGGCTCCGCTCCGTACACCTCGTACACACACAGCTCTGCTACATCCACACTGTAAACCCCTCCTGATCCCACACATAAACTTACCTTCATCCAGCATCATGACAACCAGGACAGCAGACCTGCACACAGGGAGCCTGACCATGTGACCCCTGACTCCTCCCCCTCCTGTGACCTCATCACAGGTCCTGCTGGCACAAGCTCTTACATCGTGTGTGACGCCGCCACAGGCGGATCGGTACTCTGGTGAAGGAGAAGAGTGAGAGGAGAGGAGAGGGGTTTGCATTTATGGTGAGGGCGGATCGCAGCGTTCCTCAAACTGCGGGGATCCCCACATAGGGACCAGAAAGCTCATGCGGATGTGTGATTTGGCTAAAAAAGTTTCAGCGTTTTTGTCAGAATTTTGGCGATGAAAACGGCCTACGAGCCATAAAACCGCACTTTTTGCGTCGCCAAAAAAAAACGATCCGTTTTTTTCATTTGACGGATTTTGTGCGTGCGTTGTGGGTGGCGCACGTTTTTTGCGGGCAGGTTTGGGGGCGGGTGTTCTATCCTACACGTGATTCGAAGTTTCAAGGTTCAATAAACAACCCAGCGTAGGATAAAACGCATACTAAGAATCGCAAGATTTAATCGCTAATCGCTAACTAGGATATATTACCGCTAATGCGTTAATTTTTTAATTTGCGGTAAAAAGTACCGCAAATCGCTAAGAAAAGGTGCCAAAATTTGCGATATATACTTACCTGAAGAATATAGGTCCGAAATACGCTCGAGATCACAGCAGGCTTTCGCGCGTTGCGCACACAAAAACAACGGACGCAAATATGCGTTTTTACATGTAGCGATGTTGTTAGTTGAACCTTAGACTCGGCAGGGATTAAGGAGAGCCGACACCACACCACGAGTTCTGAGTTCTGCTCTGCCGCCCCCTAGCTGCCGCCGCCTGAGACCAAGGCTCAACTCACCTCATTATAGGTGCGCCACTGTCCGAAAGACAACCACGGCTTCGCCTGGGAGAATTTGGTGACTGCTTTGGCATTTAAGTACGCTGTGTGCACGTAGCCTTGTAGAGTTTTTGGATGAATTTTGCATTTCCTGAAAATCATGGCGAAAAAAATGTAATGTGAATACATTGTGTAAGCATTCCTTAAAGGGGTTGTTCACAACTTAGACCTTATTCCAGGGTTTGTAATGCTGTAAAGTTCAAAACGCCAAAATCATAAGAAAAACCCTAACGAAAATACTTTATTGATAATTACCTAATAGGTGGCACCATACAAAATTGACATACAACAAGAAAACATATAGTGTTCCAAATCTAAAAATTGGGCACATCTGGATGTCCCTAGTCGTCACTAGGCTGACACCTGCCTTGCCGCGGAGGTTGGCACCCTAGGGGGGAGCGTTGTGGCGCCCACGCTCACCGATGGCTATCCCTAGTGGCCCTGATGTACCCTGCAGCCTTGGGATTCCCTCTGCCCAATGCTAAAGGGACCCCTAAACATTAGACAAAGATCTACTGTGCTAGTACATCCCTATGCCCCAATGGTGTAAAAACAATGAACACAGGTGGTGTATATAGATAAACATATAGTGGTAGCTATAACCGGTTATAAATATTGAAACCAATTATTTAACACAAACCTATGCTGGTGAGAGCATATCAAATATAAAGATAAATGGCCTAATTCACAGTAGGCTCAAGATATACCAATGAAGTAGACAATATGATGAAAAAGTATCTAATTGGCCTAGTTGGCAATAGGCTTCAAAACTACCGCTTAGTAATTGATATTCTACTAAATTAGTGTCCGTTCAGAATGGACAGAAAAGATATTGCACCATTTGTTAGTGTCATCTAGGATAGATATTAAATTTCTTTAGATCCAAAGGTCTATTCTTGCACAGATTTTAACACTACTTATTGTGCCACTAATTTATGAAAATCACATGAGCCCTCTCATTGGGATTATCCAAAGATGGACTTGTTTTCCCATTTAAACCATATAGACTCATACAAAGATCTTGACACTGTATATAGTGCCACTAATAGTGTATACATATGGGTCCAAACAAAATGATCAATGCGGTTACGTCCAAAGGTGGCAGAACGACGTGATGCTGTCCTTGGGAGAGCGACTGCCGACTTCGCTGGAATTGCGCTGGCACTGGAGGTGACTATACTGTAAGTGTACTTATTATATGGGGGGGCAAACATGCTGATTGAGATGCGGTTGTGCGAGTAGTGGACAACCCCTTTAACACAGCTTCATACATGTTGGACCCTGGAACGGATGTACAGTTACGTCCATGTGCAGTAAGGAGTTAAAGGGGTTGTCCCATAAACAACATAATGTTAAACACATGATTTCTGGGTGGCCCTGCTGTAATACCAGACTCAGCCCATGGCCAAGAGTGGCGCTGAAGTGCGAACAAAGTGATTAGAGAACCTAAATAACTCTGCCATAGTCCTAATTACTTCAGACAGTACGACTGGATGTCTGTTTGCCCTCATCTACTTACTATGATCCGTGGATTAATTCCCTAAACTCTTCTCTGTTGGGAATCTTTGTGCAGGTTCTCACCACCTCTTAAAAGGATGCTGTGAACTTGATCCAAGTGCCCCGTAGAGATGGCATGGTCACCACTTTTGGTGGTATGGTTTTACTGCCTAAGGCAACATTTTTGAGTACCTGCGCCCAATGTAAAAACTGTCCTAGAGCCCCTAGACGCCACATACAATGTATAGTGCTATTTATAACGTAGAAAAGTCTTTGGGGCTTCGCATACATCAGGGCTGGAGTGCGGTGATATCTCCTGTAACTGCGATTGCTTGGCCACTGCTCAAGTCTAACGAGAAGTTTAATATATGTGTGCAGACATCTGTTTTAGATTGTTAAAATGGTAATTACTGTTATTTCACATTTTGGGTGGGAGACGGTGTCAAGCAAGAGAAGGTTAGAGGATTAAAAACTGAAATCTCTGAATTTTTGAAATTGACGCCATTTAGGGTGAAGAACATTTCTAGTATCGGCTTGAACATAATTTTTGCATTACTAAACTTTGTTGCATCCCCACCACCTGCACCCAACGTATTTCAATCTCCTGCTTCGTCCATAATCAGGGTCTCGATTTTGTTTTTGATGTCTGTGTGAAGTTTATTAACTGCAGAACTCATACTCTCCGAGAACATAGGAAAAGACTTTCATGTTACCCACTTGTTAGCTGGATATAACACACGCCGTGTCCCTGTGGAGTATCAGCAGAGTGAGGTCATAGCTGGAAAGGTACCACTCAGCCGCTCCGACACTGTGATGGGCTGGCCGCCAGCTATGTCTCCCCTCTGCCCTACACCATACACAGCATGGGTTCCACCCTTTAAGCCAATCAGATACATAACGTAACCTATAGGGAGGGTGCCTGCACAGGGAAACCACAAGTTGGGCGTCTCTGAGTTTCCATGTGCTCACTTGCTCGCCCAGTGGGCATTAATTTGGTGGAATGGGTGGAATGTCACAGTTGTAATGAGGTACAGGACCTCCTGGAGCATGTGTCACTCTGCAGGAGGGGAACCTGCACTAAGCTCGAGTTTTCCCTAATCATAAGCAGATCTATAGATGGCAACATGGCTTTCCTTTACCAATTGCAAAAATTTAGTTTGCTGCCATAAGTACTTAGAATAAGAAGACAGAATGCATTGTTGATGACCAAGTCACTTTTTTTTAACTATTCAGCAGACTCTTTCATCACTCCCTATGCCCCCGCCACAAGTCCTAGCCACAGAGTTCAGTATAGTTTCACATAAACACTTCTTTGGAGCTCTCTTGCCTCCAAGCACACAGACAGAAAAAAAACTGAGTGGCCAGATGTTTAAGCTGCCGAACCACTCCCTCGAGGTGGAGATATGGTGAGTAGCTGTCCAACCCATCTCTTACAACTACTCACAAAAAAAACACAACCCTGTCATGGCCAGTTAACCCCTCAGTACATAACATGCTGGAGAGAAACTTCTGGTTTCACATCTCAGAAGATGGAAATCTTCATGATACATTTGTCCCCTCAAATGCTTTGCCAGTTACCCTGTCACATATCCCCCCCTTTGCCCAAAGCATTCCTGAAAACCTCCCAACTTTAGAAGATGGGAAAGAGGACAAAGTTGCGTCACGCACAGCGCGCCGCGGCAAATTTTAGGCCATGCCCTCGACCACACCCATTTCCCAACTAGCCACCCCCATGTCCACGCCCCAACCACACCCATTTAGCACTGGTGATCACACTGACTGGTACTGAGGGCACAGTGACTGGTACTGTGGGCACACTGGTACTGAGTAAAAGAAAGAAAGAACAGAGAGAGAAAAAAGAAAACAGAGAGAAAGGAGAGAGAGAAAGAAAGAGGGGAAAGCAAGAAAGAACAGAGAGAAAGTAGAGAGAGAAAGAAATAAACAAAGAAAGGGGAAAGAAAGAACAGAGACGGAGAAAGAAAGAGGGGAAAGAAAGAACAGAGAGGGAGGGAGAAAGAAAGGGGAAAGAAAGAACAGAGAGAGAAAGAAAGAAAGACGGGAAAGAAAGAACAGAGAGAGAAAGAAAGAAAGAACAGAGAAAGAAAGAGGGGACAGAAAAAAAGAACAGAGAGAAAAAAAGAACAGAGAGGGAGAGAGAAAGAAAGGGGAAAGAAAGAACAGAGAGAAAGAAAGACAGATGGGAAAGAACGAACAGAGAAAGAAAGAAAGAAAGAAAGAGGAAAGACAGAACAGAGAGAGAAAGAAGAACAGAGAGGGAGAGAGAAAGAGGGGAAAGAAAGAACAGAGAAAGAAAGAGGGGGAAAGAAAGAACAGAGAGAAAAAGAAAGAAAGAATAGAGAGAGAAAAGAGGGGAAAGAAAGAACAGAGAGAGAAAGACAGAAAGGGGAAAGAAAGAACAGAGAGAGAAAGAAAGAGGGGAAAGAAAGAACAGAAAGAAAGAAAGAACAGAAAGAAAGAAAGAGATGAAAGAACAGAGAGAGAGAAAAAGAAAGAAAGAGGGGAAAGAACAGAGAGAGAAAGAAAGAACAGAGAGGGAGAGAGAAAGAAAGAGGGGAAGGAAAGAACAGAGAAAGAAAGAAAGACAGGGTGGGAAAAAAGAACAGACAGAAAAAGAAAGAAAGAATAGAGAGAGAAAGAAAGAGGGGAAAGAAAGAACAGAGAAAGAAAGAGGGGAAAGAAAGAACAGAGAGAGAAAGAAAGAAAGAGAAAGAACAGAGAGAGAGAAAGAAAAAAATAACAGAGAAAGAAAGAAAGAGGGGAAAGAACAGAGAGAGAGAAAGAAAGAACAGAGAGATAGAGAAAAAGAAACAGAGAGAAAGAAAGAGGGGACAGAAAAAAAGAAAGAGGGTAAAGAAACAACAGAGAAAAAAAGAAGGGAAAGAAAGAACAAAGAGAGAAAGAAAGAAAGAACAGAGAGATAGAGAGAAAGATGGGAAAGAAAGAACAGAGAGAGAGGAAGAAAGAGAAAGAAAGAACAGAGAGAGAGAAAGAACAGAAAGAAAGAAAGAGGGGAAAGAAAGAGAAAGAAAGAACAGAGAGAAAGAAAGAACAGAGAAAGAAAGAACATAGATAGAAAGAAGAAGGAAAGAAAGACAGAGAGAAAGAAAGAAAAAGTATAGAGATAGAAAGAAAGATGGGAAAGAAAGAACAGAGAGAAAGAAAGAAGGGAAAGAAAGAACAGAGAGAAAGGGAAAGAAAGAAGAAGAGAAGAAAGAGAAAAAGAAAGAACAGAGAAAAGAAAGTTAGAAAGAGGGGAAAGAAAGAAAGAACAGAGAGAAAGAAAGAAAAAGAACAGAGAGAAAGAAAGATGGGAAAGAAAGAACAGAGAGAGAGAAAGAAAGAACAGAGAGAAAGAAAGAGGGGAAAGAAAGAAAGAAAAAGGGGAAAGAAAGAACAGAGAGAGAGAAAGAAAGAAAGAGGGGAAAGAAAGAACAGAGAGAGAGAAAGAAAGAAAGAGGGGAAAGAACAGAGAGAGAGAAAAAGAAAGAGGGGAAAGAAAGAACAGAGAGATAGAGAAAAAGAAAGAAACAGAGAGAAGGAAAGAAAGGAAAGAAAGAACAGAGATAGAAAGAAAGAGGGGAAAGAAAGAACAGAGAGAAAGAAAAAGAACAGAGAGAAAGAAAGATGGGAAAGAAAGAAAGAACAGAGAGAAAGAAACAGAGAGAAAGAAATAAAGATTCTATAAAGATACTATAGCAGCCCGGCTCCCATTGTAGTGCCCACCTGAGCCTCCCAGTGCAGGACATATCATGATCCGCTCACATGGCCGACATCCCCGATTCCAAGGTGAGGACACGGTGATGGATGTGAAGCATTCCCTGAAGTGCCTCCATGGTTCCGTCACAATCTCCTCCCGAAATTACCTCATTTCCAGTCATCTTCCAGCACGTCACTTCTGGTGGAACATCACGTGAGAGTTTTAAAGTGCTCCTTGGGGCTCCGGCATGTACTCCTGTGTCCACGGGAAAAGCTCCCGGCCGGGACAGCGGGGCAGACTCCCAAAATCGGGAGTGTCCCGCTGAATTCAGGACGGTTGGGAGGTATGAATGCTCCCCACCATACACCTTGTACATGCACGGCTCTGCACACCTCATACACACATGGTTCCACTTTGTATGCCTCGTACACACACGGCTCAGCTCCATCCACCTCGCACACACAAGGCTCCACTCAGTATACACAAGGCTCCACTCCGTACACCTTGTACACACGCAGCCACGCTTTGTACACCTTGTACACATACGACTCCACTCCGTAAACCTTGTACACATGCGGCTTTGCAGCATACACCTCGTACACACGCAGTTCTGCTCCGTACATCTTGTACACACGCGACTCCGCTACATACACACAAGGCTCCACTCCATACACACACGGCTCTGCTCCGCTCTGTACACACACGGCTCAAGCACGGAGCCCTGTGTGTACGGAGCTGAGCAGCTCAGCTTTTTGTACACTTCACACACACAGGGCTCCGTTTCATACACACACAGCACTGCTACATCCACCTCGTTCACACGCTCCGCTCCGTAAACCTCGTACACGCGCGGCACGGCTCAGCTCCGTAAACCTCGTACACACTACAACACTGCTACATCCACCTCGTACACGTGCAGCTCCGCTCCGTGCACCTCGTACACACTACAGCACTGCTACATCCACCTCGTACACGCGCAGCTCCGCTCCATGCACTTCGTACATGCGCGGCTCCGCTCCGTGCACCTCGTACACGTGTGGCTCCGCTCCGTGCACCCGTACATGCGTGGCTCCGCTCCGTGCACCTCGTACACGCGCGGCTCCGCTCCATGCACCTCGTACATGCGCGGCTCCACTCTGTGCACCTCGTACATGTGCGGCTTAGCTCCGTGCACCTTGTACACGCGTGGCTCCGCTCCGTGCACCTCGTACACGCGTGGCTCCGCTCCGTGCACCTCGTACACGCGCGGCTCCGCTCCGTGCACCTCGTACATGCGCGCCGCTCTGCACTCAATCGCTCTTGTGCACCTTGTACATGTGCGGCTTAGCTCCGTGCACCTCGTACACGCGCGGCTCCGCTCCATCCAACTCGTACACGCACGGCTCTGCTACATCCAACTCGTACACACACGGCTCTGCTCCGTACACCTCGTACACACTACAGCACTGCTACATCCACCTCGTACACACACGGCTCTGCTCTGTACACCTCGTACATACTACATCACTGCTACAACCACCTCGTACACAAACGGCTCCGCTCCGTACACCTTGTACACACACGGCTCCGCTCCGTACACCTCGTACACACACGGCTCCGCTCCGTACACCTCGTACACACACGGCTCTGCTCCGTACACCTTGTACACACACGACTCTGCTACATCCAACTTGTACACACTACAGCACTGCTACATCCACACTGTAAACCCGAGTCCCGACCCCCACATACACTTACCCTCATCCAGCACCATGACAACCATCACAGCAGATCCTGCACACAACGAGGACACTGGTCATGTGACCCCCTGACTCCTCCCCTCCTGTGACCTCATCACAGATCCTGTGGGCACAGAAGATTACAGCAATAGCAGCGTCATTGCTAGCTGCAGTGAGGCTGAGCTGTAGAGACAGGGAGGGCAGGAAGGGGTGCATGGGGGGCTTGGCGGCTTATCTCACTGCGGGACACATAGTGTTGGGAACGGGGGGCGTCAGAATCGGGACTGTCCCGCTCAATCCGGGACGGTTGGGAGGTATGATTCCTGTGTATCTTCCCGGGTTTATGCGCTACATGACAACTAAAGTCCTGGAGGCCTAAGAACTACCTAGTTACTCAGGCATTCTTTTTCCTTAACCATCTGCATGGTCTGACACTAGTTTAAACCTTGGCTTAGTAGGTAAGACTTCAGCGTATCCACGGCACATTTGATGGCTAAGCACTCTTTCTCAATTTTTTCTCGCAAAAAAGAGAGCTTCCGGCTCAGATACAGGATGGGATCTTGAGTCCCAACTCGACTTCTGAATAATCCATCCGGACCACAAATTCTTTACTAAAGTCCGGTGCAACCAGAACCGGCTGTTTACATAGTGCCAGCTTCAGCTCTTATTTGACCATCGTCGATTTGGTGCCTTTAAGGAGATCTGTCAGTGTTGCAGCAATCATGGAGGAATTTGGGATAAACCACCAGTAATATCCCACAATTCCAAAAAATGCCCTCACCTGCTTCTTGGAAAGCGGTTGCGGCCACCTCTGGATTGCCTAGACCTTGTTTACTTGTGGCTTCATTTTGCCTCGCCAAACGAGTACTTGGCCTTTTCCTTCCCCACGCATATTTTTTTGGATTTATGGTAAACCCCACCTTTCTCAGAGCATCCAGAATCAGCTGTACGTTTGGTAGATGACTACCCCAGTTGGGGTTGAAGACAACGTCATCGAGGTAGGCTTCTTATGAGGAGCTAGGATCTGATCTATGGCCCTTTTTGGGCTGGGGCTGTCTTCTCCTTGGCACTCTAGGACATAAGGATCTGCCAGTACCCCTTCATTAGGTACTGGAAGGTTTTGATGTACCGCGCAGGTCCAAGTCTTTCAATGAGTTCATCGACGCAAGGCATCGGATACATCGATGAACATAGCCTACCCACATATGTCCCAACATGTAGCCTTCCATATGTATACCCACATATAGCCTTCAACTGTATGAATCCTCACACATAGCCTGTCCCCATATGTATCCCCACATATAGCCTAACCCAACATATAACCTACTACCCCATATGTATCCTCACATTTAGCCTTCTCACCATACAACCCCACATATGCTTACCCCAACATTTTGCCTACCCCATGTATCCCCCATATTTTTTCCCCCTCACATAGCCTACCCCCATGTATCCCCCCACACATGTAATCTCCACACACACTTGTATCCCCACATTTAGCCTTTTCACCATACAACCATACACCATACATACATATGTATCCCCATATATATCACCACCCTATATAGCCTACACCACATGTATCCCCCACACATAGCCTACCCCCCGTATGTATCTCCACATATACAGTACAGACCAAAAGTTTGGACACACCTTCTCATTCACCGATTTTTCTGTATTTTCATGACAATGAAAATTTTAGAATCACACTGAAGGCATCAAAACTATGAATTAACACATGTGGAATTATACATTACACTTTACAAAAAAGTGTGAAACAACTGAAAATATGTCTTATATTCTAGGTTCTTCAAAGTAGCCACCTTTTGCTTTGATTACTGCTTTGCACACAGAAAAGGTGAACGGATGGATTCTACATGCCTGTTCCCACCGTGAAGCATGGAGGAGGTGGTGTGATGGTGTGGGGGTGCTTTGCTGGTGACACTGTTCGGGATTTATTCAAAATTGAAGCGGCTGCTCTACCAATGAGCCACAGCTTTCATTGATACATGCAGAAGTATTTGGTACTTTTAACATTATTGCCGGCAATTTATGATAAAACAAAATTTTCTTTCATTTTGCTTCGTTTCCTGTGATCAGTAGTTCCCAGGACTTGAACTCAGGCCTGCATGCTCACAGGCTTTTCGATCTAACAATGAGCCACACCTTTTAATAATGGACAGAGCAGAATTTGGTACTCTTTACCTCTATTGACGGCAATGAATTATAAAACTAAACTTACCTAACTTTTTCACTGTTCTTATGTGATAACGAGTTCCCAGGACTTGAACTCATGTCTGCATGTTGACAGTCTGTGGCTCTACCAATGAGCCACAGCTCTTATTGATGCACAGAGGAGAATTTGGTAATTGTTACCTCTATTGCAGGCAATGAATCCAGGAACAAAATAAGCATAACCATAGAGATACATTGGACATAGCACTCGGGTCAAGGGATGGCTTTTTGAGGATAGGTGCGATTGTGGCATGTTTGAAAGCAGAGGGAAGGTACCAGAAGTTAGTGATAGGTTGAAGAGATGGGTTAGGGATGGGATTAGTGTAGTTGTGAGGTTGGGGAGGAGGTGGGATGGGATGGGGTCAAGTGCACAAGTGTTGAGGTGTGATTTGGAGAGAAGATGAGAAATCTCTCCTTCAGTGATTTTGGAGAGGGAAGTTTTGGGGTTATGGCATTGGTCAGGCATACAAAGGGGTTGTGGTGGTCGGACAGCAAAGACTTGCCTTGTTTGGTCTATCTTATTTTGAAGTGCGTGGCAAAGTCCTCGGCAGAGATTAGGGAAATTGGAGGGGGCAGTGGTGGGCGGAGGAGGTAGTTAAAAGTGTTGAACAACTGTTTGGGGTTGTGGAATAAGGAAGATACAAGAGATGTAAAGTAGGTCTGTTTAGCAGAGGTGAGAGCTGATTTGAATGCGAGTGTTGCTTATTTGAGTGCAGTGAAATCATGTTGCGGATGTGTTTTCTTCCAACACCGTTCTGCAATTCTGGATACTAGCCAAAGCTTTTTAGTGATGTTATTGTGCCAGGGTTGTCTATTGATTTGTCACACTCAGCTATGCATGACAGGGGCGACCAAGTCGATGGCTGATGCAAGTGTGGCATTGTAGAAACTAGTGGCACTGTCTGTGTCGTGGAGTGAGGATATGGATGCCAGTGGTAGAATAGAGTCAGAGAGCGTGTGGGTGTCTAGATGTGCGAGGTTTCTGCGGGGGTGCGCATGTAGCTGGACATGGGTGACAGGTGAGGAGAACAGGGATGAGAACATGAGTAGATGGTGGTCAGATAGAGGGAAAGGGGAGGTGGTGAAGTTAGATAGGAGCAGAGACGGGTGAAGTGTTGGCATATGCAACAGATTAGGACTTATTTTAAGTAAAAGGAGGACTTTATGCTGACCTGACAGTAGATGGCGATGTTGTATAACGTTTCCTTCTGTTTAATGTATTGTATAAGAAATAGTCTCACTTGTACTTTCACTTTCGTTTTTGTTCCTGTTTCCTGATGCAATGCTGAAATGACTGTGCATTTTCCTTTTACCTCATGTTGTAAGAAGTAAAAGCTTGTTATCCCATGCAGCCTGCTCTGTGAAGTTTTCTACTGCAAAGGTGTGGATTCAGAAGCTGTGCAACAGGTTATGGGCCCAGACACACAGACACCCAGACCCAGTCACCCCAGATACAGCGTACCCAGAGAATCCAGACACCACAGATCCCAAGCTCCAAGAATACCAGATACCCAGGACACTGGAACTCTCAGCAAGACCCTGGTGAATGCAGAAGAATTCTTCAGTGCAAGTCTCTCCAAAAAAGTAAGATAAGTTAAAAATGACAAGTAGCACAGAGCTAAAACTTGCAGTAGCTAAACTGAATGATGAGAACTAACAGCTATGGAAGTTCAAAGTAGAGATGTTATTGTCTAAAGATGATTTATGGGAAGTAATCACTACAGATAGACCTGATCAGGATAATCAGACATGGGATAAGAAAAATAGACACGCGAGAGCCACCATTAGCTTATTAGTGGATGATGCTCAATTAATACATATAAGAAATGAAGAAACAGCGAAAGGAATGTGGGTAGCATTAAGAAAGCTATATGAGAGACCCAGCTTAAATCACAAATTATTTTTATTAAGAAAGCTTTACAGTATGATACTAAGTGCAGACAGTGACATGCAGAAGCATATATTCTCAATGATGGAAGTGATATCACAGCTAAGATCTATTGGTGAAGACATTAAAGAAAGTCATATAGCAGCTATATTGTTGTGCAGTTTACCAGATTCGTATACAGCTTTAATAATGCACTAGAGACAAGACCTGAAACAGACATTACATTAGATTTTGTGAAAACAAGACTCATAGATGAATATCAGAGAAGAAAAGAACAAAGCAATGATTCTTCTACTGAAAAGGACAGTGAAAACGCTCTTAAAGCTACAGAATTTAAAAAACCCTATAATAAAGAGACAAGAGAATACTTCAGATGTAAGAAAAAAGGTCATTTAAAGAAAGACTGTACCATATGGAAAGCAGAACAACAAAAATTACAACATAAAAAGCATACACAGAAAGTAAAAAACACAATTTCCGATTTGTGTGAGAATAATTGGAATAGCACATTCAAAATAACAGACAAGAAATCATCACTTGGTTGGCTTATTGATTCAGGTGCAACGAGTCATATGACAAGTGACAAGAATTTCTTTACTGATCTTGATTTAGATAAGAAAGTAGCCATTTATCTTGCAGATGGAAGCAAAATAACCGCAGAAGGTATCGGACAAGGTATGCTAAATTGTTCAAACAAGTTCGGACAAGAGTCAAAGATACTTGTACAGGATGTGTTGTATGTTCCAAAATTGGAAGGCGGATTATTATCTGTGAAACGTTTAACAGCAAAAGGACTTACAGTAAAATTCAAAGACAATGAGTGTGCAATTATTGCAGGTAACAAGATGATAACCAAAGTCAAGGCAGATGAACAATTATATCATTTTGACAAACCAAAGGAACAGATGAAGGTATGTACACATGATCACAAAAACTGTATTCACATGTGGCATAGACGTCTAGGACATAGACACCCGGACAGTATAAGGGAACTACAGAGAAAAGAATTGACAAAAGATTTAAAGATATCAGATTGCTCAATTACCATAAGATGTGAATGTTGTATAAAATCCAAAGCAACAAGGATATCTATTCCAAAAGAAAGTGAGATGAAAAGCAAAAAAACACTTGATTTGGTGCATACTGACGTATGTGGACCCATCAAAGTGACTACATCAGGAGGCAATAGATACATGTTGACTTTTATAGACGACTACTCAAGATACACAGTCACATACTAATTAAGAACAAAAGTGAAGTTTTTGATAAACTTGTAGACTATGTAACAAGATCAAGTAACAAATTTCAAAGGAAGCCAATTGTCATCAGAAGTGATAATGGAGGTGAATTTACAGGTCAGAATAGAAGACTACTTAAGACAAAATGGAATAGAAAATCAGAAAACTGTTCCAACACACCTGAACAAAATGGAGTAGCAGAAAGGAAAAACAGAACTCTAACAGAAATGATGAGATGTATGCTGACAGATTCTAAACTACCAGAGAAATATTGGGGTGAGGCAGCAATGACAGCTACATATCTACAAAACCGACTTTTTTCCAGAAAACTGAACAAAACTATGAAACCAAGTGTCAATCATTTAAAAGTTTTTGGATGTAAAGTTTTTATATTCATTCCAACAGAAAAACGTTCCAAACTTCAAAACAGATTCATGGAAGGAATATTCGTTGGATATAGTGAAAACTGCAAAGGATATAGAATCTTAGATCCCAAAACAGACAGAGTTACAGTGAGTAACAGTGTGACATTCATTGAAGATTTAAATGAAGACATTATGATTTCAGTTGAAACAAAAAATTAGAAAAACAATAGTGACATAACTGAAGAAATATCTGATGAGAAAGAAGTAGAAATTAATGAAGAACAAAATACTGAAAGTGAAGAATCACAATTACAGACACAGTACCAAGACGTTCAATAAGAGAGAACAAAGGAAAACCACCAAAACGTCTCTCATACAAGAGAAGTATAAGAAAAATCTATGAACCTACCTCTTGGGAAGACATATCTAAACTTTCTGAAGAAGAAGCTAATAAATGGATAGAAGCAACAGAAACAGAAACAGAAATTAAATCCATGCATGATTCAAATACATGGACACTAACAGATTTGCCAGAAGGAAGAAAAGCCATAGGATGTAAATGGATTTTTAAGGTAAAATACCAAACAGATGGCACACCTGAAAGACTCTTAGCTAAAGGGTATTCTCAAAAATATGGAGAAGACTATGATGAAACTTTGCTCCAGTTGTCAAACACACTACAATAAGAACTTTACTTACAGTTGCAGCAATGGAACAGATGGAACTAAGACATCTGGATGTAAATACAGCTTTTTTGAATGGAGATTTAACAGAAGACATTTACATGGAACAACCTCCAGGATTCAAAGATGAAAGAAATCCAAACAAAGTTTGTAATCTACAGAAAAGCATATATGGTTTAAAACAAGCAGCTAAAGCATGGAATGACAAAATCACGGAAGTACTAACATATGAAAAATTTCAAAGAAGCAAAGCTGATCCATGCTTGTACACAAAAAGGCTGTGTAATAGATGGATTTATGTACTCATATATATTGACGACATTTTGATTTGTTTTAAACAAGAAAGGGATAAAGAAAACATTCTAAAAACCCTGAAACAACATTTTGAAATCAAAGACTTGGGAAATGTAAAACAGTACCTAGGAATACAGATAGACAAGAAGTACTGTGGTTAAGACAATTGTTGACAGAATTAGGACAATCACACTTGGAACCAACAAAACTAAAAGAGGATCAAGGAGTCTTGAAGTTGGAGTATTGCCCTACTGAAGAAATGACAGCAGACATTTTCACGAAGGTGTTGAATGCTGATAAACATCAGAGACTAATGAAGAAATTGGGTTTGATTGAATAAGTCCTTATTGTTGAGAAAGGGTGTTGGCATATGCAACAGATTAGGACTTATTATAAGTAAAAGGAGGACTTTTATGCTGACCTGACAGTAGATGGTGATGTTGTGTAACGTTTCCTTCTGTTTAATGTATTGTATAAGAAATAGTCTCACTTGTACTTTCACTTTCGTTTTTGTTCCTGTTTCCTGATGCAATGCTGAAATGACTGTGCATTTTTCTGTTACCTCATGTTGTAAGAAGTAAAAGCTTGTTATCCCATGCAGCCTGCTCTGTGAAGTTTTCTACTGCAAAGGTGTGGATTCAGAAGCTGTGCAACATAAGACCAGGACTAATGTGTGTCCGTCTGTTTGAGTGGCTGAGGAAGACCACTGGATAAGTCCAAAAGATGAAGTAAGGGACAGGAGTTTGGAGGCTGCTGACTGGTGGGTATAAATGGGGATGTTGAAGTCACCCATGATGATGGTGGAAATGTCAGCAGAGAGAAAGTGAAGAAGCCAGGTGGAGAATTGGTCAATAAAGGCAGTGGTGGGGTCTGTAAGTCGGTATATGACAGCCACTTGGAGATTGGAGGGAGAGTAGATGCGGACAGAGTGGACTTCAAAAGAGGGGAGGATTGGGAAGGGAAGAGGAGGGATTGGGTTAAAGGTGCATTAGAAGAAAGGAGAATGCCCACTCCTCCACCATGTCTGTTGCTAGGGCAAGGAGTGTAGGTGAAGTGGAGGCAGATGTAAACCAGCGCAGCAGGTGAGGCAGTGTCGGAGGGTGTCAGCCATGTTTCTGTGAGGCCCAGGAAGGAAAGATTACGAGAGGTAAAGAGGTTGTGAATCTCGTGGAGTTTATTACAGATGGAGTGGGCATTCCAGAGTGATCCAGAAAGAGGGAGCAGGGTGATGGGCGTCAAGGGCACGGATTTGAGGTGGGCAAGATTTCCGGTGTTTGTATTGGGTTGGGAGCCATAGAAGGGGTAATAATGGGAGGTATGAGCTGTGGGGGTCCAGGATTGAGAGATACAGTATGTCGCCAGCAGTGAGGAGAAGCAGAAAGAGGGAGGGCAGGTGGGAGAAAGAGAGTGGGCAGCTTGTTTTGTGCTTTATTAGTAGAGATCTGAGGTTAAGAAGCAGGTCAGCGGAGGTCAGGTGGGGAGGCAAGAGGGAAGAAGAGATTATTACTTGGTTAGAGGGTACTGGGGTTTGCGGATAGCGAAGGAGAGTGAGGAGTAATGGAGCCCAAACTGTTAGAGCGTATGTCAGCATGATGAGAGTAAGTGTGGAGAAAGGAGGAAGAAATGTAGTACATTTAATAACAAAGGTTAGACGTACCTTATGTTCACTTCTGGCTCATTTCTGGCATATTTCTGCTGTATCCTTATAGAGACAGACCATGGTCAAAACAGACCCGACAGTCTGAATTTATAACAAGCTAAGCAGACATGAAATAGGCCAGGAGTGATCAGGAGGGAGGGGCAGCAAGGAGACTGATCACAGACACAGGAGGGGATTAATTAGAAGTCAGAAGGGAAAATGCAAAAGGGAATGGTCAGATCCAAATGATATAGGAAAGATGTGTATCTTGTACCGTGTTAGCCAGTAGATAGATACCATCTTTTCAGTTAGCCATTAAAAGGTATCAACCACTGAGGACTCTCAAGTCTAAATATTTTTCAGATCCAAATGGACAGTTAAAGTCAACTGTCTGTTAGTATCACGGAATTAAGGTGAGAAAATATGCAGGGGAAGACAAAAACAGTAATAGCAGACATAGGATGGGATTGCAACCAGTAGACATACCAGGAATAGCTGACAGATACAGGGTGAGTGTGATCAGGAAAGATGGGTGATGGTGATGGCAGGGGTGGGATTCAAATTTTTAACAACAGGTTCTGTGTTTGTGTGTAGGAAAACCACACCCATTTTTAAAACCACACCCATTCTAAAGCCACACCCATTTACACGTACCTTTTCATCAAACATATACAAACCCCCTAGGAGCACACACAGACCCCACAACCGTGCATAACCCCCTAGGAGCACACACAGACCCCACAACTGTGCATAACCCCCTAGGAACACACACAGACCCCACAACTGTGCATAACCCCCTAGGAGCACACACAGACCCCACAACTGTGCATAACCCCCTAGGAGCACACACAGACCCCACAGCTGTGCATAACCCCCTAGAAGCACACACAGACCCCCCAACTGTGCATAACCCCCTAGGAGCACACAGCTGTGCATAACCCCCTAGGAGCACACACAGACCCCACAGCTGTGCATAACCCCCTAGGAGCACACACAGACCCCACAGCAGTGCATAACCCCCTAGGAGCACACACAGACCCCACAGCTGTGCATAACCCCCTAGGAGCACACACAGACCCCACAACTGTGCATAACCCCCTAGGAGCACACACAGACCCCACAGCTGTGCATAACCCCCTAGGAGCACACACAGACCCCACAGCTGTGCATAACCCCCTAGGAGCACACACAGACCCCACAGCTGTGCATAACCCCCTAGGAGCACACACAGACCCCACAGCTGTGCATAACCCCCTAGGAGCACACACAGACCCCACAGCTGTGCATAATCCCCTAGGAGCACAAACAGACCCCACAGCTGTGCATAACCCCCTAGGAGCACACAGACCCCACAGCTGTGCATAACCCCCTAGGAGCACACACAGACCCCACAGCTGTGCATAACCCCCTAGGAGCACACACAGACCCCACAGCAGTGCATAACCCCCTAGGAGCACACACAGACCCCACAGCTGTGCATAACCCCCTAGGAGCACACACAGACCCCACAACTGTGCATAACCCCCTAGGAGCACACACAGACCCCACAGCTGTGCATAACCCCCTAGGAGCACACACAGACCCCACAGCTGTGCATAACCCCCTAGGAGCACACACAGACCCCACAGCTGTGCATAACCCCCTAGGAGCACACACAGACCCCACAGCTGTGCATAACCCCCTAGGAGCACACACAGACCCCACAGCTGTGCATAATCCCCTAGGAGCACAAACAGACCCCACAGCTGTGCATAACCCCCTAGGAGCACACAGACCCCACAGCTGTGCATAACCCCCTAGGAGCACACACAGACCCCACAGCTGTGCATAACCCCCTAGGAGCACACACAGACCCCACAGCTGTGCATAAACTCCAAGGAGCACACACAGACCACACAGCTGTGCGTAACCCCCTAGGAGCACAAACAGACCCCACAACTGTGCATAACCTCCTCACCCCCCACTACACAGCCCCCAGTATCAGCCCCCAACCCGTTAATAAATCTTCCACGGTGTCACTGAGGACTCTCACCTCTGATTTCCCTCCTGCAGCTACAGACGCCGGCATCAGACTGCTGAGACCAATATCTAATGGCCACTTCTCTTCCTGGCTTTGGCAGAATACTGCCCCCTCCAGGAAACTATGTCACACCTGGAAGGAGCCCATACAGTCTAGCATTTGGGAAGAAGGAGCTGTGCAGTCGTCAAGGTGACGGCCGTGCACAGCTCCCGGCCCTATACACTGTGACGCGGTCGGCTGTGTCTGCTGCCGGCGCGTCACAGTACAGCAGGCACGACCGCACACAGTTTGCTGTGCGGCCGGCCCTGAAGATGTGCTGGGGCTGTGGGGCCAGTACCGGATCGCGGCCCTGAATCTCCCCGGTTCGGGGAACCGGCAGCTTTTTTAACAAGCGGTTCCATCGAACCGGGGAGAACCAGCTGAATCCCACCCCTGGGTGATGGGATTGCAGCCAGTAGATATAACAGGAATAGCAGACAGATACAGGGTGAGTGGGATCAGGAAAGATGGGTGATGGGATTGCAGCCAGTAGACATAACAGGAATAGCTGACAGATACAGGATGAGTGGGATCAGGAAAGATGGATGATGGTGATGGGATTGCAACCAGTAGACATACCAGGAATAGCAGACAGATACAGGGTGAGTGGGATCAGGAAAGATGGGTGATGGTGATGGGATTGCAGCCAGAAGTTGTTTACTGTAAGTGATATTTGTATTTTGATGTAACCCCTTCTCATGTACAGCACCATGGAATTAATGGTGCTATATAAATAAATAATAGAGTATACTGTAGCCCCCTCATAGTAATATGTAGCCCCCCACAATATAATGTAGTCCCCTGAGAATAATGCAGTCCCACCACAGAATATAATGCAGCCCCCCATAGAGTATACTGTAGCCCCCTCATATAACATGATGTAGCAGCATGGTGGCTCAGTGGTTAGCACTGCAGCCTTGCAGCGCTGGAGTCCTGGGTTCAAATCCCACCAAGGACAATATCTGCAAGGAGTTTGTGGGTTTCCTCCGGTTTCCTCCCACACTCCAAAAACATACTGATAGGGAATCTAGATTGTGAGCCCCATTGGGGACAGCAATGATAATGTGTGCAAACTGTAAAGCGCTGCGGAATATGTTAGCGCTATATAAAAAATAAATATTATTATTCTAGCCCCCCATATATAGCCTACAACCCCATATGTATCCCCATAGATAGCCTGCCCCATATTTATCTCCACATATGCCTATATGTTTATAGCCTACCCCCCATATAGCCTGACCCTATATGTATCCCCCATATGCATCCAATATATATCCCCACAACTATATGTTAATAGCCTGCCCCATATGTAACCCCCATATAGCCTGTCCCCCTCATATGTATCCCCACATATGGCCTACAATGCCATATGAATCCCCCCCCTATTGCCTATATGTCACAGCTTCATTAAATTACACATTTGCTTCTTCTCCTGTGATCAGGACTCAAACTTGTGTCTCTTTGTTCACAGTCTGTTGCTCTACCAATGAGCAACAGCTTTTAATGATGCAAACAGGAGAATTTGGTAAACCTCTATTGCCGACAATGAATTATAAAACAAAATTTTCTTTATTTTTGCTTGTTTTTCTGTGATAAGGAGTTCCTAGGACTTTAACTCATGTCTACATGTTCACAAACTGTTGCGCTACCAATGAGCCACAGCTTTTAATGATCCACACGCAAGAATTTGGTACTCTTTACCACTATTGATGGCAATGAATCCAGAAACAAAATAAGCATAGCCGTAGAGATACATTGGATATATAACATAAAAAAACTTCCAAACTTCCTCACCCCCCACTGGTCTTTGTTGTCCTTTCTCATTCTCGGGTCCTCTACCAGAGGCCTGGGAGTTTGAGGGTTCTGCGCAGGATCTTAGCTGTTCCCAGGATTGCGCTTTTCTGGATAGAGAGCTCAGATGTTGCTCCTGGGATCTGTTGTAGTCATTCTTCCAACTTATGGAAGAATAAGCACTGCTCCATGTGCTCCTATCACCACTGGAATCACTGTTGCCTTCACCTTCCACATCTTCTCCAGTTCTCCTTTGAGGCCCTGGTATTTCTCCAGCTTCTCATATTCCTTCTTTCTGATGTTGCTGTCACTTGACACTGCCACATCTATTATCAATGCTGTCTTCTGATGTTTGTCTAATATCATAATGTCTGGTTGGTTAGCCAACACCTGCTTATCCGTCTGGATCTTGAAGTCCCGCAAGATTTTAGCCCTTTCATTCTCCACCACTTTTTCTGGGGTCTCCCACCTGGACTTAGGGTTCCTGTATACTTGGTTGTGGCGTTCGGTATACACTGTTCCTGCTTGCATTTTGCATCCTGCCACTGTGTGTTGGACACGGTTTCTGAGTTTTCTTTGTATAGTCTGCACCTTGGGTCTTGTCTTGTGTGGTAGATTCCTGCTTCTATGGATCTGGCACTTAGTGCTTGCTCTTGTGCCGCTATGATTAGTGCCTCAGTGCTGTCTCGGAGTCCAGCTTTCTCCAGCCATTGGTAAGATTTCTCCCTGTCAGCCACCTCCATTATCTGTCGCTGGTACATCCCATGCAGCGGCTTGTCTTGCCATGGCGCTTCATGTTCCTGTTCTTCCTTCCAGATCTGTTGTTGCTGCCTTAGGCTTTCTCTCATCAACTCATCTTTTGGTACCATTTTTCTGATATATTCCTGGATACTCCTTGTTTCATTCATGATAGCGGCTTGGATGCTTATCAAGCCTCAACAACCCACCTTTCTGTTGGTATACAATCTTTGGGTGCTAGACTTAGGGTGGAGACCTCCGTGCATTGTGAGGAGCTTTCGTGTCTTCACATCTGCAGCTTCCATCTCTTCTTTTGGACAGCACACTATGCCAGCAGGGTATCTTAAAACTGGCAGGGCATATGTGTTGATGATGCGGATTTTATTCTTCTCATTGAGCTGGCTCTTCAGGACCTGTCTTACCCTTTGATGATATTTGGATGTTGCTGCTTTCCTTGCCTCCTCATCATGGTTACCGTATCCCTGTGGGATGCCGAGGTACTTGTAGCATGTCTGTACGTCTGCTATGTGTCCTGCTGTTAATTCCACTCCATTAGTCTTGACTACCTTGGCTCTCTTTATTACCAACCGGCAGCACTTCTCCAGTCCGAACGACATCCCGATGTCTTCACTGTAAATCAGGGGTCTCAAACTCGCGGCCCGCAGGCCAACTGCGGCCCTCGGGACACTAGTTTGCGGCCCCCACCTCATGGGCCCTCGGTACATGCTTTGCGGCCCTCGGCTGGGATCACACATGCGAGAAACACCGCATGTGAAATCCCAGTCACTCGTAGTACCGCTCATTAAGGTCATGAATATGGATGCCACTCCTCTCATAGGCGTGGCGCCCATATTCATAAGCTTAATGAGCGGTACCACAGAAAGATGCCGGCGCCGGGCATACTCACCTCATCTCCTGCTGCCGCCGCCCGCGCTTCCTGTCTCTGACACAGAGAGCAGCGCCGCTGGATGATGTCATCATTCAGCGGCCTGCTCTGTCAGAGCGAGGAAGCACGGGCACCGGTAATGCTGCGGACAGGTGAGAGGTGGTGTGTGTGTGTGTGTACAGGTGAGAGGTGTGTGTGTGTGTGTGTGTTGTGTGTGCGCGTTGTGTGTGTGTGTGGTGTGTGGTAGGAGAGTGATGGGGAAAAAGCAGTGATGGGGAAAAGAAATGTGGAAAAACAGTGATGGGGAAAAGCAATGTGGGAGTAGAGGGAAAATGCAATGATGGGGTAATGGGGAAAAGCAATGTGGAAAAACAGTGATGGTGAAAAGCAATGATGGGAGTGATGGAGGAAGAACAATGATGGGGAAAAGCAATGATGGGAGTGATGTGGGAAAAACAATGATGGGGAAAAGCAGTGATGGGGAAAAGCAATGATGCGAGTGATGGGGAAAAGCAATGATGAGAGTGATGGGGGAAAAGCAATGATGCGGAAAAAGCAATGATGGAAGTGATAGGGAAAAGCAATGCTGGGGAAAAAGCAATGATAGGAGTGATGGGGAAAAGCAACGATGGGGTAATGGGGAAAAAGCAATGGGGGAGAATGAGTGCTGGGGGAATGACTTCTTGCTGTTAACCAGTTAATGTTTTCTTGTCCACCACACTGCAGTGTCAAAAGAGGAAGGAAGCGAGACAGGCAGCAACATCGCATCAGAGAGCTCTTGACCTCGAAACAAAAAATCCTCAGATCCTGGTATTGTAACATAATATTAAGAATAATTCATTTAGTCGTGATAGCCTATTTCCACCTGTTTTGTAAGAGCTTTTCTTGTGGAAAACCTGATGCGGCCCAGCCTCACACAGATTCTACCTCCAGCGGCCTCCGGGTAAATTGAGTTTGAGACCCCTGCTGTAGATCCTTGTCAGGTGGATCAGTGAATCGGTCTCGTTGTTTTTTGCATACAGCTTGATGTCATCCATGTAGAGGAGGTGGCTGATGGTGCTTCCACTCTTGAACTTGTATCCATAGCCAGACTCTGTAATTATGTGACTGAGGGGGTTCAAGCCTATGCAGAACAGCAATGGGGACAGTGCATCACCTTGGTATATGCCACATTTGATGGCTACTTGTGCTAGTTGTCTTGAGTTGACTTCCAATGTTGTTCTCCATAGCTCCATTGAGTTTCTGAGGAAGGTTCCTAATTTCCTGTTGACACTGTAGAGAGCCAAGCATTCACAGATCTATGTATGTGGCATTGAGTCATAGGTTTTCCTGTAGTCAATCCAGGCTGTGCTGAGATTGGTCTGTCTGGATCTTTAGTCTTGAGTGACTGCTCTATCTGCTAGGAACTGTTGCTTAGAGCCTCTGGTGTCGGTCCCAATGCCTTTCTGAGCCGGATTCATGTACTGGTTCATATGGTTCTGTAGCTTGGTGGCTATGAAGCCTGACAGGAGCTTCCATGTTAGTTGTAAGGCAGGTCACTGGCAGTAGTTGGATGAAACTGTTCTATTATATATATATATATATATATATATATATATATATATATATATATATATATATACACAACATATACAATATAAAATGAATAAATTTACATTACAATTTACATACAATTTACATAAATAGATTTTTTTTCTCATAGGTGACCTTTAAGTGATCGTAACTACATACTACTTGCCATTAGACATCCATTTTTATATCTGGCGCCATTAGCATTATTGTACTTGGCATCAGGCATGACATTATTATATCTGGCAGCCATCATTATTATACTTGGCAGTAGATACACCACTCTTTTTACAGGGCAATGGCACTGGACATGAGACTTAACACTTTTATTTAGGGTGTCGCTATTATAGGTGATAATAAGCATGGCAGTATTTTTTCTAGGTGGCAATGTTATACTTGGCAACGTTGAAAGTAGTAAGACTAGATCAACATACATCAGAGTTGTGACTACATTGGTAGCTGCAAACATGCCATTGGAATAGAGCAATGACCAACACGCTTATATCATTCATGTCAGCACCCGCTAGGTACGGTATATATGTGTATATTTAGTACCACATCTAGTCCAAAATTTGACTACATAAAGAATTTTAATTTTCCTGTATCTTTGGTAAAGGATGATATCTGAAAAATCTTGTGTCTTTATAAGATGAGGGAAAGATTGTCTGGAGAGCGCCAAGCTTGCGTGGGGAGACTTAAAGGCCAGGCAATGCTCCCCGAGAAAAAGAAAATGCAAGTTAACTCTCTTCCAAAAGGAGGAAAGCAGGGTTTCTAGTACCACCAATTTAAGGTAGCCACCTTTTCCATTAAAGGAGTCTCCTTGAGCCAACCAACAACCTACCCTGCTCTGTTGAGGAGCAAGAACCCTGAAACAGCTGCCTGTGAATGGAGGTCTTCTCCATTTTTCTTGAAAAAAAGCATAATTTTAATACCTTTTATAAAATAGGAATGCCATTTAATTGTCTTAATGTTCTTACCTGGGTGCAGTGGTGAACATAGATGGAATAACGATAAAGCCAAATATGGAGCTTGAGTTAGTAAAAATGGAGAACAAAATGGTGCTACATCGGGTAAATACGGTACGTTTAAAAAAAACACCATGAGTGGTTGGAAGTGGAGAGGGGTATGGTTGGTTGCTAAATTGGGCACAACTCTATCCAATCACTTGTGATCAATTGTAAGCAGATGATGTCAGTGATAGACTTATGCCATCGATACCCGAATCCCTCAGAAGCTGGGGTGCCAACCTTGCCCAGGAAATTCAGCAGACTGGTTAGTGGTATTCAACTGATGTGATAACAGTGCAAAGATGTGTATACGAAGACACAAAGTGGAAGTTTTATTAAACTCTATCGACTATTACCGTTTCTGTGGACATCATTTGCTCCTTCATCTTTTCACGGGTACCGAAACAGTTGCATACTACAATCTAGTCCTAGAGCTAAATATGTACCGCAAATAATATATGGAAAATAAATATAACAAAAGGGCTTCAAACTCAAAATCATATATCATGCCCTATAGGCAATCCTTTATTAATAAAATACCACAATCGGTAGCACCAGAAAAAAGTGACATACAAAAAAAAAAAACGTGTATTCCTACCATAAAGACTCAAGGGGTGTCCTAGAGTCCCTAGTAGCGGTCTAGGCTGTCGCCTACCTGTCGGCGGAGGTTGGCACCCAAAGGGGGAGCGTTGTGGCGCCCCCGCTCCACGATGGCTATCCCTGGTGTCCCTATTGGGCCCTACGCATTAGGGAGTCCCTCTGCCCAGATAATAAGGGGACCCCTACAAATATACAGAGACCGACTCAAGCTAAGGGTAACCCTAAGTCCCCAGAGTAGTTAAAAACAATATGCAAACACACAATGTGGTGGGTAATGTCTCGATAGTTTGCACTGATTGCCGTGCACCTTAAATATACACACCAGTCTCCATTGTCAGGTAAGGAACTGAAATAAATGCACCCTTGGGTGTCACGGGCTGATAAGACAAAGTATATGAGTAGAGTGCATGACTGGTACCAATTTCTACTCACGCCTTATATCATGCATAGGTAAGATCCTTTAATATGCAGTCCCTGCAGTCCCCTGAGACATAAATCACTCTCAGGTATATGAACATAGATAATATAATCAATGGCAAAAATTAGCCCTATATTGTGCCCTTATACAGAGGATCTTTTAATATGCAGTCCCTGCAGTCCCCTGAGACATAAATCACTCTCAGGTATATGAACATAGATAATAATCAATGGCAAAAATTAGCCCTATATTGTGCCCTTATACAGAGCTTGATATACATGTCCTTAAAATATCGCAAAGGGGAATGCTTTCTAGCCCGTGTGTGAAACAATGTATCGACTCTCTAATCCTCTAGGTATACCAAACAAGGTTGATCTCAAATGTTGTAAGAGCCTTCTCAGGAGCCCCAATTATACATCATGCATTATAACAGTAGTCACAGTACTCTATATGCGCCTCAATTGTGTCCAAAATTAAGTGCCATTATATATCCCATGAATAGGGAACCACATGTATAAGAGCTATCAGTATTCTCTATGACAAAGATGTATGCCACTATTCAATACATATATTATGGAGGCGTTTGTATACTGTACTAATCCTGCTAAAAAGGTAACAGTAATAGGTGTGTATTGCGAGACATAATAGTCACGGGAAGATAAGTCAAAAATGTATATCGATACTCATCTCTCCTCGTGGTCACCCCACCAAAAAAATTTTTGAGAAGTCTACTGCACTGCTCAATAGACTTATTGAGGGAGTGTTGAAATTTAAGACAGACCCTGATTTCAACAGAAGGGAGTTATTGCTGCAAACGTCAGTAGAGAGATATCAGGCTCTGCTGAAGGAACGTAAGCAGCTACAATTCCAGCGCGACCTCAAGGATTTCAGTGACAATCAAATATTAGTTCTCAGAAGGAGATACAATTGGAGCAGGGCCGGCGTCAGCACCCGGCACACCCGGGCAAGTGCCGGGGCCCTGAGCAGGCGGGGGGCCCACTCGCCGTCTGGCACCCCCGCGCCCGTTAGCGGAGGAGAGCGGTGTCAGCGCCACCACTGGGCCCCCCCCCGCTTGCTCAGGGCCCCGGCATCAGCTGGCACAATACTTACCTCTCCCGTGCCTCCGCTGCCGCAGCTCCGGGCTCCAGAGGGCGCCGGCGCTTCCTCTCACAGCAGCGCCGCTGAATGACGTCATCATTCAGTGGCCGGCTGTGGCAGAGAGCGCGGACGCTGAACAGGTAAGACGTCTCTGTGTGTGTCTCTGTGTATGTAGTGCGGTGCTTTGTGTGTGTGTGTGTGTGGTGTATGTATGTGAGAGAGTGCTTGTGCTGTAGTGCTGTCTGTGTGTGATGATGGGCAGGCATTGATGATAATGGGCAGGCATTGATGATAATGGGGAGGCATTGATGATAATGGGCAGGCATTGATGATAATGGGCAGGCATTGATGATAATGGGGAGGCATTGATGATGGGGAGAAGATGATGATAATGGGCAGGCATTGATGATAATGGGCAGGTATTGATGATAATGGGCAGGCATTGATGATAATGGGCAGGCATTGATGATAATGGGGAGGCATTGATGATGGGGAGAAGATGATGATAATGGGCAGGCATTGATGATAATGGGCAGGCATTGATGATAATGGGCAGGCATTGATGATGGGGAGAAGATGATGATGGGCAGGCATTGATGATGATGGGGAGGCGATAATGATGATGGGAGGAGATGATGATGATGGGGAGACATTGATGATAATGGGGAGGCATTGATGATGATGGGGAGGTGATAATTATGATGGGAGGCGATGATGATGATGGGCAGGCATTGATGATAATGGGGAGGCCATGATGATGATGGGGAGGATATGATAATGGGCAGGCATTGATGATGGGGAGGAGATGATGATGATGGGGAGGCCATGATGATAATGGGGCAGGCATTGATGATGGGGAGGAGATGATGATGATGGGCAGGCATTGATGATGATGGGGAGGAGATGATGATGATGGGCAGGCATTGATGATAATGGGGAGGCAATGATGATGATAAGGAGGCAATGATGATGATGGGGAGGAAATCATGATGATAATGGGGAGTCTTTCCACAGCGCCCTTTCCTGAGGCGTAACAGTGCAGAATGCAGTACAGCGCAGAGGAGAGCTCCATATTTTGTATGGAGCATTATATGGGGACCAGTATCCTGTATGGAGCATTATATGGGGACCAGTATCCTGTATGGAGCATTATATTGGGTCCAGTATTCTGTATGGAGCATTATATGGAGACCAGTATCCTGTATGGAGCATTATATGGGGACCCGTATCCTGTATGGAGCATTATATTGGGTCCAGTATTCTGTATGGAGCATTATATGGGGGGTGACATCCTGCATGGGTATTATATGGGTGATAAGGGGGAGACTGTGGTGCCCATAATATTGTATGGAGGACTGTACTGTCCAGTCTGTACTGTGCGCTGTGAGGATTTGGCGGTTTTTGAGCTATTGTACAATTTACAATAGATATCACTCATGTAATGGAAGAAGTAAAGTATTTGGCATTGTACTATACCCATATTTCTCTGCAGTATCTGTGCATCGTGAATCGTGGTCTGTGTTAAAGGGGCCTACTGAGGCTCTTTCGCCCGGGGCCCATAAAAACCTGGAGCCGGCCCTGAATCGGAGGCATCATCCTCTGACATTGACACCTCCGATACTGAAAGAGTTGACACGGGTTTAGGAGGTGTACAACAGCATAGGGGATCCTTTCACAGACAGACATGGCAGGTGGGAAGAGGAAGACCGGTGAGAAATCCCAGGAGAGGAAGGGGGCCTCAAGAGGAGGTTACCAGATGGCATTTTCTACGGGTTCCAATCCTACGGGATCAGGTGCCTCTTCCTCAGCCTCAGTTGCATCTTCCTCTTCCTCTTTTTTGGAACAAAGTGCGAGGACAGGGTACCATCTTAGGACCCGGTTCAGTTAACCAGGGGACGAATTATTAACCTGACCTCGCATGATCTGACAAGGGAGGAAACAGATGTACTATTAAGAGGCCTTAGTTTTGTACCCACAAATAGATTCAACTGCTTTGAATGGGTGAAGGATCTAAACCTGTTCGGCAGAAAACTTAAATGGAAAAAGTTTTTTATACAACATGATCGTGAGGAATGTCAAAAATATGGCATACAGGAAGAGGACATGGAGGGATATCAAGCCCTACGTGATCTCCTGAATGAGAACGATAGAGTCAGTGAAGATGGGAAGGGCCCCTTCACTAAACTCAAAAACAAGAGTGAGAGGATGCCCCCGCCAGGGGACACAAGTAACAATGATATTTTTTTTGTCACTAGTGGAAAGAGACCTGAAAAAGATCGGGGGGTCCGGATTTGGAGAAGGGGATAATTTGTCACATAGGGAACGGGAAGCACTTGACAGGCTGAGCAAAAATGATCAGCTTATAGTTAAACCCTCAGACAAAGGGGGGAACCTGGTCATTATGGATCATTGTGACTATCGTAAAATGTGCTTAGATATATTGCTTGACAAGGTGACATATGAAGTCCTGAGTAAGAACCCTTTGAATAACTATAAAGAGACATTAAAAGGACTGCTTGAAGGTGGTCTGGGGTCCAAACTCATATCCAAGACGGAGTTTGATTTTCTTCTTCCAAAATTCCCGGTGGTGGCCACCTTTTATGCATTGCCGAAGGTTCATAAGGGTTTAGTCCCTCTCAAAGGTAGACCCATCGTATCTGGGGTGAACTCTCTTACTCAGAACTGTGGGATATACATAGATGAGATTCTTCGTCCCTTTGTGACATCGTTACCTTCGTACCTGAGAGATACATCAGATCTATTATTAAAATTGGAAGACATCCAGCTTGAGGAGGAAGTTTGGTTGGCCTCCATTGACATCGAAGCCTTTTATAGCAGTATACCTCACCATTTAGGCATCAAAGGTGTGGAATTTTTCTTGCGACAGAGATCTGTAGGCTGTGGGGAACACAATGAGTTTGTAATGATGTTGCTCAGATTTGTTTTGACCCACAATGCCTTCACCTTTGATGGTATGCACCTCCACCAGCTTAGGGGCACAGCGATGGGGAGCCCGTGTGCCCCATCGTATGCTAACTTGTTCCTGGGCTGGTGGGAGGAGACTGTGGTTTTTGGTGAGGATACCTGGTGGCAAGATATGGTATCATTGTGGTACAGATACATCGACGATGTATTTATCATATGGGCAGGTACGAAGGAGAATTTTGAGAGATTCGTGTATGAACTGAACCAAAATGAGTTTAATCTTAGGTTCACCTTTGAAATACAGAAGAGGGAATTGTCATTTTTGGACATTAGTGTTAGAAGGGAGACACAAGGGAACCTGTCCACGAGGATCTACCGGAATCCCACAAGTACTAATAGTCTCCTCCACTGGCAAAGCCACCACCCTGTCCCTCTTAAGAGGGGGATCCCTAAGGGGCAGTTCCTTAGACTCAGAAGGAACTGCTCGAGGGATGATACATTCCTTATGCAGGCAGGGGATATGCATAGGAGGTTCAGAGAGAGAGGCTATCCCCATCATGTGATTGACACAGCCTTTGAGCATGCTAGGAGAGTGGATAGGCAACAGCTCCTACGTAAGAAGCCGGCTAATGAGAATGTAGACATTACCAGAATTATTGGCACCTTCGATTCTGAGCATGTTGAAATCAGACGGATCCTTATGAAACATTGGGACATTCTCAAAATGGATCCCGATTTGAGAGATTTAGTCGGGGAGCGACCTAGTGTTACATATAGGAAAGGGAGATATATCAGGGATCGTCTGGTACATAGCCAGTATAAAAGACCTCCTAAAGCAGGTACATGGTTAGACAGAAAACCTATTGGCTTTTTCACATGTGGAGATTGTAGCCTTTGTAAATGGATGTCACCCACCAAATCCTTCGTTAGTGCCCACACAGGTAGAAGATTCTACTTGAGGGATTTCGCCAACTGTAAGACCACGGCTGTGGTATACAAGGGGATGTGCACGTGTCCCAAAGATTATGTGGGCAAAACAAAAAGAGAATTCAGAAGAAGGGTGGGTGAACATATGGGCGACATCAAGAATAACAGAGATACCCTATTGGCGAGACACATGAACAATCATCATGGTGGTAGGATGGGAGAAGTGAGTTTTATGATCATTGAGGTAGTCAATGTGAACCCGAGAGGGGGAGACGTGGACAGAATGATACTCAGACGCGAATGTGAATGGATCTTCAGATTAGAATCCCTTGAACCTTATGGCTTGAACGAACAACTGTCATTCGCCTGTTTCTTATAGTCATGATCTTGGTTGGTGACCGCCGTATTGAACTGGCTATGCAATATTATGTTTTCTTTCTCTCCATAGTGAGAGATATTTATGTATCCTATCTATTAGAATGACTCCCTATTTGTTTAAAATATTTTCTTGGTGGATTTGTCTTATATGCCCCTTTATTGGTCTATCACTCCTTATAGGCCGAAATTGTTTTTGTTTGAGTGATGATATGACAGATAGGCCATTTATTAAAGGTTGCTATATGCTAGTTACAATAAAGCCGCTGGATGCCACTTTATGATGGCGTTGGACATTTGCACACTTATAGATGTGCGGACACTGTTTTTTGCTGGAGGAAAGGGGGCTAGAACCGGCAACCGTTGAATTGAGTTGGTATGACAGAATGCGGAGAATTGGCTGTCATGCCTCTAATATAGCCGCCACACTTGCAGACACCATATAGGATCTTTAGGCGGCAGACAACCCCTAGCTGCTTCCTGTATTACGAGTGATTACCAGGTTAGACCCGCACTTTTTCAGCAGCGATGGGAGTGGTGGTCTCCTTGACACAGCGGCTGCTGTACACACCCCCTGGATTACGTCATTCCCTTACACTTAGGCCGCTCAATGCTCGGAGAGGCGGATGTGACGTAAGGAGGAGGAGCTCATGAGGTGGTGGCGATCCCACAGGGTGAGGCGTGGCCGATCTGGCGTACTTACAGGCGGCAGATACAAATAGAAGTGAGTCATACAGCATTTGTTAGTCTATGCACCATAATCTTTGACACCCGATACCGGAGCATCTGGCCTCCTGATGAGCCCACAGGCGAAACGCGTTGAGGCGCTATATTGGATTTTGGTGGGGTGACCACGAGGAGAGATGAGTATTGATATACATTTTTGACTTATCTCCCCGTGACTATTATGTCTCGCAATACACACCTATTACTGTTACCTTTTTAGCAGGATTAGTACAGTATACAAACGCCTCCATAATATATGTATTGAATAGTGGCATACATCTTTGTCATAGAGAATACTGATAGCTCTTATACATGTGGTTCCCTATTCATGGGATATATAATGGCACTTAATTTTGGACACAATTGAGGCGCATATAGAGTACTGTGACTACTGTTATAATGCATGATGTATAATTGGGGCTCCTGAGAAGGCTCTTACAACATTTGAGATCAACCTTGTTTGGTATACCTAGAGGATTAGAGAGTCGATACATTGTTTCACACACGGGCTAGAAAGCATTCCCCTTTGCGATATTTTAAGGACATGTATATCAAGCCCCCCCCGACCTACTGTCTCCTGCCTCACAATCCTGTAGAATGTAAGCCCGAAAGGGCAGGGTCCTCTCCCTCTGTATCAGTCTGTCATTGTTAGTTTGTTTACTGTAAGTGATGTCTGTAATTTGTATGTAACCCCTTCTCATGTACAGCACCATGGAATCAATGGTGCTATAGAAATAAACAATAATAATAATAATAAAAAGCTCTGTATAAGGGCACAATATAGGGCTAATTTTTGCCATTGATTATTATCTATGTTCATATACCTGAGAGTGATTTATGTCTCAGGGGACTGCGGGACTGCATATTAAAAGATCCTCTGTATAAGGGCACAATATAGGGCTAATTTTTGCCATTGATTATTATCTATGTTCATATACCTGAGAGTGATTTATGTCTCAGGGGACTGCAGGTACTGCATATTAAAAGATCCTCTGTATAAGGGCACAATATAGGGCTAATTTTTACCATTGATTATTATCTATGTTCATATACCTGAGAGTGATTTATGTCTCAGGGACTGCAGGGACTGCATATTAAAGGATCTTACCCATGCATGATATAGGGTGTGAGTAGAAATTGGTACCAGTCATGCACTCTACTCATATACTTTGTCTTATCAGCCCGTGACACCCAAGGGTGCATTTATTTCAGTTCCTTACCTGACAATGGAGACTGGTGTGTATATTTAAGGTGCACGGCAATCAGTGCAACCTATCGAGACATTACCCACCACATTGTGTGTTTGCATATTGTTTTTAACTACTCTGGGGACTTAGGGTTACCCTTAGCTTGAGTCGGTCTCTGTATATTTGTAGGGGTCCCCTTATTATCTGGGCTGAGGGACTCCCTAAGGCGGTAGGGCCCAATAGGGACACCAGGGATAGCCATCGTGGAGCGGGGGCGCCACAACGCTCCCCCCTAGGGTGCCAACCTCCGCCGACAGGTAGACGACAGCCTAGACCACTACTAGGGACTCTAGGACACCCCTTGAGTTCTTATGGTAGGAATACACGTTTTTTGTATGTCACTTTTTTCTGGTGCTACCAATTGTGGTATTTTATTAATAAAGGATTGCCTATAGGGCATGATATATGATTTTAAATATGTACCGCCTCATATTGTTGGCTTTTTCCACCTAGGACCTTCTTCACATTATCTCCAAGTCCAGTTGTCTAACTTTTAAATCTATTAGTTTCTAGGTCTATGACAGCAACTGAATCTTTGACTTGGGTAAAGGAACTTTGTGGAGTGGACTTAGCTACTGCCCAGTCTGCCTCTATAGTGTCTAAGCTTTTGCCGAGATGCTGGTACCCACCGGGCACACTTGGCCAGTAATTCGCTCAGATGCTAAGCATCAGCATGCTCACGATACTTTTTTCCATTGTTGTCATTTTCAACATTGGTTAGAGCCAGTCTGTTCCAGGCACTTCATTATACCAGATCATCTTCATGGCTGATGAAACCTGTCGGGTGTATTACACTAAGCAGGTGTCTGTCTTCTGGAGCCAATATTTTAGTGGTAGGAGTTTATCAGAATCCATGCATGGCGCGGCAGCCATTACTCATGTAGATTAAAGTTGTCAAGCCACTCAGACATTATTAGAGTGACCTCGTGAGAGCTAGACCTCCACCAGATCTCTCACGTCTAGGAATGAAAATAATGCAGAGAAGCTGGCAAATCCAATCCCATCTGAGGCTATTAATACAGACTTAGTAATAATTCCTTCAAGGTTTAGTGCTGTAATCCTTGCATATTTATAGCTTTTAACAACTATGGAAATGTACACAGCTATTTACTGTATCGGATATATGGCAAAATGCTGTGGTCGTCCAGTTACAGAAACACCTAAAACTTACTGCAAACCCTGACAGCTTGCAGCCGGCTCACAGCTGTAGCGTTGTATGGCTAAAGAGACCCAAGTTGGGGATCACTAGCATTATGTTTTTTGCCCATAGATCATACAAATTGATAAAACAGCTATGTAGAAATGTGCAAAATGTACAATCCTGCTTGGCATTGGTCTAACCTAAATGTGGTCATTGGTTTCTTCTGGCTAAATACACTGTCAGGTTAATGGGGTGGCTTTAAGTGAGCGTAATTATAGTGGTTGCTGGAGTTGAACTTACAACTAGAGCTCCGAAGTCGCAAAAGGTCTTTTTTCACTCATATGAGAAGCCCCATACCCATGATAGTTGGGACTTGGCATGAGGGTCCAAAAGCTTCAAGTTATAGCACTGACCGACTTTCTGGAGAACTATTATCTATCACTGACCCAAACTAGGTATAGCCAACCTCAATAGTGGTCTTTGCTGTCTTTATTAATGAAGGCAAGTTTTCATTGTAAAGAGCCTTCTTGCAGGAAACAATTTGTAGTTTTGTCTTCAAGTACAATACTATTTGTAGGTTTGCCTTTAAGTAGGATACCATTTGTAAGTTTGCCTTATTGTAGGATACCATTTGTAAGTTTGCCTTATTGTAGGACACAATTTGTAGGTTTGTCTTATTTTAGGATACCATTTGTAGGTTTTCCGGTCACGTGGGGATACCATTTGTAGTTTTGCATTATTGTAGGATACGTCTTGCAGGTTTGCATTATTGTTGGATACCACTTGTAGGTGTAACATCCCTGCAGACATCATGGCATGGCTTCCCATCTGCCATCTTACTCACCACTCCAGGCCATGCTGTGAGTTCTGTCCTCTGCCGGCTAATAGCTGTGAACCTCATGTTCTTGCTTGCTGCATACTTCCTGGCTGTATGCTTAGGGTGGCGGCCCCGGCACTTCCTGAGTCTTATAGAGACAATGTGCACCTTCCTAAGGTGTCCTCAGCCAATTGCCAAGAAGCATCAGGTATTAAGGCATCCCCACCCATTGGAGGATGCCTGAGCAACAAACTCCCTCAGTCAGTGTCTTGTTGATGAGTTGCCAGGTCCTTTCCTGTTTTCCGCCTTCTCTGGGGGCTGCATACCCAGACCTGTTATTATGCTTGTGTGTCTTGTTTCCTGCCTTCCTGAGGGCTGCATTCTCAGGCCTGAATCCTTGTCCTGTACTTGTTCCCGTGTCTGTTCTTGTCTGTACTAAGTCTTATACCTGAACCTGTTTGTATCCTTGTCTGTAACCTTTCCTTCCCAGTGGTGTTTCTCCTTGTGTCTTATCCTGTTTCTTGCAAATCCCGTACCAGCACCCGTCACTATCTGGTTGTCGCTGCACAACAATAGTGTCCCTGGTGTTCACTTGGTAGTTCACGGCAAGTATGTGTGTCGTTCGGTTCTGCTCTGCTCTCCTGTTCCGCTACCTACGGCTTTCCTCTGCTCTCCGCTCGCCGCAACCTGCAGTTCTGCTCTTCTCGCCGCACCCAGCGGCTCTGCTCTGCTCGCCACACCCAGCGGATCCGCTCTGCTCGCCGCAACCTGCGGTTCTGTTCTGCTCTGCTCGCCTGCTTCGCAACCTGCGGTACTGCTCTGCTCTCCACTCTGCAACTTATAGTTCTGCTCTGCTCTGCACCCTATGGCTCTGCTTTGTTCTCTGCTCCGCAACCCTGCGGTTCTGCTTTGCTCTGCACCCTGCAGTCCTGCTCTGCTCCCGCCCCACACCCTGCGGTTCTGCTCTGCTCCCGCTCCACACCCTGTGGTCCTGCTTTACTCCCACCCCGCACCATGCAGGTCTTTGTCCCTGTAGTCTGCACTGGATCCTACCTGTTCCTCTATCCCTCTAGTCTGAATTGGCTCCTATCAGTTCTGGACTCTCCAGTCTGAACTGGCTCCTACCTGTTCCCTGATCCCGCTCGTACCTGCCAGTGTTCCTGTCACTCCAGCCGTGCCCGCCTGCCTGCCAGAGTGCCAGCCGTGCCCGCCTGAGTGCCTGCCTATACTTGCTTGCACCTGCTATTAGCGTTCTATCCACAGTGGGATCAACTGCTACTGCCAGACACTGCCCTGAAGTGGTACCTGGCAGCTACCTACCGCACAAGCCTGACCTCACCATCAGAGGCTCCAGTGAACACCAAGGTAGCTGCTTAGTCACCCCCTCCAGGGTTTTCTGGTTTGTGGCACAGTGGGGCCACACCCTCACGCTCGCGTCAACCAGTCAGGGAACGAGCGTTACAGTAGGTTTGCCTTATTGTAGGATACCACTTGTAGATTTGCCTTCATGTAGAATACCATTTTTAGGACTGCCTTCACGTAGGATACCATTTGTAGGCTTGCCTTCAAGTATGATACCATTTGTAGGTTTGCCTTCACATAGGATACCATTTGTAGGTTTGCCCTCATGTAGGATACCATTTGTAGGTTTGCCTTATTGTAGGATACCATTTGTAAGTTTGCCTTCACGTAGAATACATTTTTAGGACTGCCTTCACGTAGGATACCATTTGTAAGTTTGCCTTTACGTAGGATACCATTTGTAAGTTTGCCTTCACGTAGGATACCATTTGTTAGGATTTGCCTTCACTTAGAATACCATTTGTAGGATTGCATTCACGTAGGATACCATTTGCAGGATTGTCTTCACGTAGGATACCACTTCAACTTCAACCTATATTCTTGGTAGACAACCATACCTTATCCCCAACCAAAAATATCGGCCCAGAAGACGGTCGCTTGTCAGCAAAATGTTTGTTTGCCTTGAGCCCCCCCAATGTTCCTCTGGACCTCCCTCCAAACCTCCTGCAACCGCTGAATAGCCGAATCAGCCCCAGGACACCCGAATCCAACCTAGAATATTCACCAAAGTGAGGGTGAAAACCGTAGTTACAAAAGAACAGAGAAGTGGACTGATTAATCTGATTATTAAATGCAAACTCCACCACTGGCAACGAAGAGCAACAATCATCCTGCTGGGATGTGGCAAGACATAGAAAAAGCAAAAGCTCCAGTGTCGGCCGGAGGAATTGTAGACCAAATTCACCAAATCAATCGTAATATACAGCAAAGGTGAACATAAAACATAAACTTTAATATAATTGTATAAAATCACAAAGAAAAAATAAGTCACCCAAAAAATCAATAGAAGATGCTGACAATTGTGTCAGTTATATAAGCCCTCCTGAGATTGTGAAAGCTAAGACCAGCAACTTCATACAGGATAGATTGAACCACTTGCAATCATCAGGTGGTAATTACAATACCGAGGTGCAACCAATTGGGGGGTATGCAATCAATCACCCTCCGAATTCTAAAGGAAGTCACCACGGAAACACATAAATAACACACGATAGATATTATATGTGAAATTGATGGGAGATAAAAAATTAGAACGATCTCACCATTGGTATGAGGAGGGAGCAGGAGCCCTTTTCAGGAACCAAATACGAGGCACTGGATCTCTGATGCATCCAAAAGCAGGACAATTCCCTGTCACTCCCTAAGGGGCTATCAATAGACTAACCCCCAAGCTCTCGCCCTCACAAGGGCAGTCCACAACTAGACTCTCTCTACCTATTAAGAACGTATGCCAAGCCAAGCATGCACTTCTATCTCTGGGAGTCAGTAGGAATTGATGCCAATCAAACAAGTGTGTATGTGAGAGCTATTGAAGGTGTATGGCCACCTTTACTTTTACTTGTTTTCAAGCAGAAGATGCTTCAGGTATTGCTCCTTTTTCTATCATTTTCTCTGCGATTTTTAATCCATCACATTTTTATTAGCGTTTTTTTTCTAAAATGTTTTTTTCCTTGCTGTGTTTTTTAGCTTTCTTTTCTGTGTTTTTTTGGGCGTCTTTTTATTTTATTGATTAATGACTTGTATAGTAAAGTATGGAGCGGCTTCTAAGCAGAATTCACCTGAAGAATGGTCTGCAGTCAGATGGCCATCTCAGAGCGAGATCAGAACACAGTGCACAGACTGGCCGGTGGCTCTCCCGACCCAAACATGACAGGTTCATGTATTTCTATGAACCTCAAAAGAGAACCTACAGAGTAACCATGAATCACCAGTAAAGTTAAAACATAGTTTATTTAAAAAATCTATTAAAAAATAATTATCATTATATACATAAGGGTCTACAAAGGAGGAAGTAAGGGGAAGAGCATCAAAAATCCAATATGAAATACAACACTCAGCAGAAAATCACCTCTTGAAACAATTTATATGAAGAACATATGGCATTATAAAAGCCAACTGGCCATGAACAATAGGTGAAAAAAGTATAGTTATTAAAGAGAGTGTTGCTTACCCATGAAGAGGAGGATAGGATGAGCCCACCAAGCTCCCTTGTGAAAGCTTAAATGCGAAACGCGCGTCGGGGTTAAACATCGAAACAAGTGTCCCTAACCTGGATATAGATAATGTGCTCTATGAATGTTGTAATATTGATCATGTATTTCTATGCAGCTGTCACACTTAGGTCTGGAGAGCCGCCGGCCAATCTGTGCACTACGTTTCGATCTCGGTCCAATTTATACGCCCGTCTGACTGCGCCCTTAAGCGGGAGGTTAAAAGACATTCAAAAGCATGAACGTATGAAGAACAAGGGTTTTTTGTATAGAAACGAATAGGACGATTATTTTGAGGGTTTTGTTAGTGGTTTTTCTGGGTTTCATTTGAGGGATGACTTCGGCAAAAAAATACTGGAAAAAAAACGCAATGTGAACATACCGTAAAAGTACTCCACAAAAAGAAAAACTCTTCCCTCAAAAAAGGTGCTTTTCCTGAAAAAGTTCAAACTCTGTGTGAACATAGCCTTACTATTCCTCCTGATGCATTCCTTAGAATTTGGCTAGCCAAATCCAGTGTTTTGGCTCTGGGCCATGACAGTGTCATATTGAATCCTATCACCATGCAACTCCCTCTTTGCTAACCTGCTAACTATACATACATCAGAAATCTACTTATAGTAGTTTTTTCACAGTAACATAATAATATAATGATTAATAGTAAAAAATATTGTAGGCTTTTTCTCTAGTATAAAAAACTATGAGAAACAAATAATCACCGTATATCCAGGAGTAGAGGAGTTAATCAACCCCGGAGGAAGGGGCCTCCATTATTCATGTAAACAGCTCCAGTCTCCATCTGGAACCGAGCCTCGGAAAATAAAATGTGCACTGTTATGTGTTCCCTTGTTGATGTGTATACAATAGCAAAGCTTGGAAATGGTACAGGGAGATTGGGGGGGGGATTTCGAGGGCGGCCCCATAATGATGTCCATTTGCAGAATAAACATTTAGCAGGAAGTGTCCTGGCAACAATTCCCACTAGACCATTGCCGGCAGAAAAGTTTCTCCGAAGCCAAAAAAGTTTTAGAGGCGGAAAAGCGTGCAAGCAGTAAGACCGCTAACTCTGTGAACGAGAAGAGATCGTAGGCTGGTGTATAGTATTGAAAAAGGGAGAGACACATAATGGACTGTTTAGTTAGGGGACTATAGTGTTTCTATGAAGTGCAAGGATGTGCAAAAATATGGAATAATCCTGGAATATGAGAGGAGACCTTACAAGTTCATGGAAGACTCAGCAGATTTCTCAGGCCCTGATCAACTTGCCTGGAACCTGCCGTATAAAATCCATTCCAGAAGATTTCTTCAACTAGAAAGGCGAGAAAACAGTGTGCGGAAGGGTGGGAATTTGAGGAATGGTGAGATGGGTAAAGGGCATGATGGGGTGTGGTTTGGTAAAAAATGGCATGGCTATGTACAAAAATTGCGAAGGCAACAGCTCTTATAGGAAAACCTGATAATGGGATCTCGTTAAGCATTGATTGATCAAGTAAATCTGCCAACAAATGTAATAATATAAACTATACACTCCTAAAAGGTACTGTCCTCACAGAATGACTGTATAAACTTAGTACAGGCGCTCTGTGCACCCGTGGCCACCCAGACGAGTGGCGTGCGTGTGTAGCCCTGGTGTGAAGGCACACGCAGTACCCTGGAGAGTGTGTGGAGAGATAGCAGTTCAATGCTCTATACCCATTCACTCAACATACACTAGACACACCCTTAGGGTAGTTTAGTCACTTGTGAGGGAGTGGTCAGTGTATATTCGTTGAGTGATTAGAGTAGTCAGTTTCCTGTCTTCGGACAGAGCAGACGTGTGGAGTCTAGCTGGGACTTGGAGGGAGGAAGCAGTCCAGCCTGGTTCTATCAGCAGTTCAGCAAGTGGAGGCCAGTAAGGGCGAGATATAGATCACCTCAGCCTGGTCAGAGCTGTACCTCACTTGAAGACATTGATAAAGAAAGAAGAGTTTAGTACAGAAATACTTCAGTCTCCTGTCCCAAGGACAGTGAAAGGTTCAGAGACGTGCTCCTGCCTAGTGGATTACTGAGAGTCTGTCAACTAACTCTGAAGGAAGAGAAGAAGGGAGTGATTATATGACTTTTTGCAAGTGTGAGTGTTTATGCTACAAGCGCGGACAAGGCGAAAGGCACAGTGGAAGGAATATTTAAAAAGTGCTTTGGATTGAAGAAGTCCTGCACATTGTTACCGGTCACTGGGGACCGAAGGATCACTAAAGCTTCACGCTTAGTGGTAAGAAAACCAGAGACTTACCGGACCTTAGGTCGCGGCAAGCAGCCCCGAATAGTCGGTACGTAACTGGGGTCAGGGGGAGTGAGGACCTTGAGCCTGATCAGCAAGATAGGAATTCAGCTCTCTCACAGGAAGGCTCCGACCACAAAACTGACTGGGCAGTACAGCTTTGGAATAGCTGGAGTTATAGAGGGAACTACGCTTCATGCTGGTTGTACTCATTGTTGTGAAAGTAAAGGAGGCCCCTAACTTGTCCAGCTGCTATCTCGAAATACATTCTCCTTGGATCAGCCTCCCTGGGACCTGCCTTACCATCTTACAAGTAAAGGTATGGAAAGACGCTGACTGTGTGAGACTGAGTTATTGATTTGCATGCCTGCACAACCCGGCTTTACCTACCGACCTGAGGGAAGAGTCCCACCTGTAGGGGACCCGACATCTAGCTGCCTCACCATCCCCTCAGAGATCTACTGCAGCGCTGGTACAAATTACCAGAAGACTACAGGTGGCGTCACGAATTGTATATAAATCTATCCCCTGTAAATATACCCCCCAAGAAACGCCAGACCGCCAGGGCCACAGACCGAGCCACCGCTACCTGTGACAAATCCCATAGACTTCCATGGGCTCGGCTCTGAGTACCCCATTGCCCTGGTAACCCACAATTGTGGTGGCGGGTCGACACAAAACTTTGGCGTCACGAACAGGATGCGAAACTCGCAAAATTGCGAGCCCTGTGTGCCTATGGAATTGTTTTTGTGAAAAAGGACTGTTGCACTTTTGGCGCCAAAAATCGCCATCTTTGTCGCCATATTCGCGCCCTCAGGCGCTGGAGAAGAAGGTGGGCGTACTTTCGTGGGCGTGCACCCCCATGTGGCGCGAAGAAAATGCCTGCCCTCTCAAAGTGCTATTACAACATGCGATCCTGCCCTACAGCAAAGGAGGTCCGCCTCCTCTTCACCTTCCCTGCGAGGAGGAGGAGACGCAAACCCCGCCTCCACGGAAGAGACCGGATGTCTCTGGAGGAAGAAGAAAAAACGCTCTGGAACATCATGGAAGCAGGACGTGTGCAGCCGAGCAGGGAAGCGGAGGGAGGCAGGCCCCGCTCCCCGGCCAAGCTGCCACCAGCATCGGAACCATCCGTGGTCCTGCACCTGCAGCAAGCGTTGCTAGAAATTCAGGAGGAAAATGCATGCCTGAAAAAAATGGTCCAGCACCAGTCTGGATTTGAAGAGATCGAGAGACGCCGGCGTACCCAGGAGCAGCGGAGGCTGTGGGACGCGGTGTTCTCTCCCCTCAACGACCCCCCACGATTCGAGTTACCGAAAATTCTGCTGCCCAAGGCGAAGGAGCAACCGGAGGCTGCCCCCGAAAGTACCGATCCTGATCCCACCGGTGAAGCGGTGGAGGCGAAGGAGGTTGAGGAGGTACCGCCAGTTCCGGAACGCCCGCCCGGCCAGGAGGCCGCAGCAGATGATCGATCCCCGGTAGGGACACCGGAGGAAACCCAGCCGTCTGTGATGGAGCAGCGACAGCAGCAGGTTAGTGCGTCCCCAATTGAGCCATTGCGCACACCTGCTTCCTGCTCTGCATCACACCAGCATTGTGCGACCACTTCTGCATCGCAAAAGTCTGATGCGATCTCAATTGAGCCACTACAAAAGCCTGCTTTTTGCCCAGTATCTTATGCTGCAGCAGCGTCCCCAGAGGAGGACGGGCCCTGCGGCCTAGAGGACCGGAGTGAACCGGCCCTGCAGGTAACCAGCGATGATGACACCCTGCTGGAACCCCCGACATCCCCACCAGCCCAGTGCACACCAGCCACACAGACCCCGATGGTGGAGTCGATGATCTTGGTGCTGGGCACTGGGCCCAGGAATAGGAACGGTCCTGTGCGACCATCGCATTGTTCCAGCCCCCGGGATGGAAAGTGTAACCAAAGTTAACAAAGAAATGTGAAGAACCGGTAAGATCCAGACAGGGGTCTACCATATGTACTGTTGTAAAAAGTTTGAGAATGTTTGCCAAATCTTGCACTTTATTGCTAGAGATAGTTACTATGCTTTTCTATATTTAGTAGAATGCCCGGCTGGGTACCAAAGAAAAAAAAAAAAAGTTGAAAATTTAATGCATAATAGAAATGTATTTATATCTGTGTCTTCGTTTTACAATGGACTCAGAGGCTGAGGACTGTGCCAGCCCAGAACTTATCTGTAAATAGTTGCGCTTCGGTGCCTAATATTGGTTTTACATAAAACCAGCACAACTACCTCTGAATACAAAAACCCGTGTGGTGTGGCACTGAGTGAGGTCTGCATTCGGATGTCCTGCAGCCCACCCAGGACCCACGTTGAAGGTTTGGTGCGGGTCCTTCACAAGAATACTGTGTATTTATTGAATGTTTTGATGCCTTAATACTTTTTGTATTTTTCTATATTCAATGTGTTGTTTGCAACGTTCAAGACATCCTCACCTCCCGGATGGGACGAATTAATGTTCATGTTTGATGTTAAATGCATAAACAAAATTGTCTCTTTGTATTTTACAGCCCGGGAGTGCTGTCTTTTACCATGGGGGAATGTGTAGCCCTGGTGTGAAGGCACACGCAGTACCCTGGAGAGTGTGTGGAGAGATAGCAGTTCAATGCTCTATACCCATTCACTCAACATACACTAGACACACCCTTAGGGTAGTTTAGTCACTTGTGAGGGAGTGGTCAGTGTATATTCGTTGAGTGATTAGAGTAGTCAGTTTCCTGTCTTCGGACAGAGCAGACGTGTGGAGTCTAGCTGGGACTTGGAGGGAGGAAGCAGTCCAGCCTGGTTCTATCAGCAGTTCAGCAAGTGGAGGCCAGTAAGGGCGAGATATAGATCACCTCAGCCTGGTCAGAGCTGTACCTCACTTGAAGACATTGATAAAGAAAGAAGAGTTTAGTACAGAAATACTTCAGTCTCCTGTCCCAAGGACAGTGAAAGGTTCAGAGACGTGCTCCTGCCTAGTGGATTACTGAGAGTCTGTCAACTAACTCTGAAGGAAGAGAAGAAGGGAGTGATTATATGACTTTTTGCAAGTGTGAGTGTTTATGCTACAAGCGCGGACAAGGCGAAAGGCACAGTGGAAGGAATATTTAAAAAGTGCTTTTGGATTGAAGAAGTCCTGCACATTGTTACCGGTCACTGGGGACCGAAGGATCACTAAAGCTTCACGCTTAGTGGTAAGAAAACCAGAGACTTACCGGACCTTAGGTCGCGGCAAGCAGCCCCGAATAGTCGGTACGTAACTGGGGTCAGGGGAGTGAGGACCTTGAGCCTGATCAGCAAGATAGGAATTCAGCTCTCTCACAGGAAGGCTCCGACCACAAAACTGACTGGGCAGTACAGCTTTGGAATAGCTGGAGTTATAGAGGGAACTACGCTTCATGCTGGTTGTACTCATTGTTGTGAAAGTAAAGGAGGCCCCTAACTTGTCCAGCTGCTATCTCGAAATACATTCTCCTTGGATCAGCCTCCCTGGGACCTGCCTTACCATCTTACAAGTAAAGGTATGGAAAGACGCTGACTGTGTGAGACTGAGTTATTGATTTGCATGCCTGCACAACCCGGCTTTACCTACCGACCTGAGGGAAGAGTCCCACCTGTAGGGGACCCGACATCTAGCTGCCTCACCATCCCCTCAGAGATCTACTGCAGTGCTGGTACAAATTACCAGAAGACTACAGGTGGCGTCACGAATTGTATATAAATCTATCCCCTGTAAATATACCCCCCAAGAAACGCCAGACCGCCAGGGCCACAGACCGAGCCACCGCTACCTGTGACAAATCCCATAGACTTCCATGGGCTCGGCTCTGAGTACCCCATTGCCCTGGTAACCCACAATTGTGGTGGCGGGTCGACACATGCGCTATGCTAGGAACCTCACTCCAGTCGTGTACAGGAGTGACATTTTTGGAGTATGGAACGCCATAGCTCATCATTAATTAGACAAGCTGCGGCATTACACTCACACTCACACCCCGCCCCAACTCCACCGATTGTTGGAGCTAGAAGAAACTGTCAAGAAAGCGCCAAAATTTGCAAAATGTAAAGCTCTGAGTTGTGCCTTAGTTGAGCAACTTTTCAGAGCTTTTATGCCAGAATTTTGGGCCCATAGTTGACTATACTTCTCAGTTGAGGCAAAAAAAAAAATGATGTCAGTGTAGGAGATGTTTGTATGTTTGACAACTACTGTCCAGTTAGACATTTATGAGGAATGGTATCCCCAGACATGGTGTGTACGTGGCCTCACTTGCTAGAAAAAAAATAAGTGACTAGTGCGCAACCTGTTCTAATAGCAGGTCAATGCAGGGAGAATGCAATCTGTTCTGCATCATTATATTTGTGGATGTGGATAAACCTGAAACACGTGGTGCCATGAAATCCACTGCAAAACAAATGTGCAATAAGAAGATCGGTTCATATTTGTTTTTTTTTAATATCCTCCTATGTGGGAATCAGCAGGAAAGTACAGGGGCTGCAGGCGATGTTCACTGGAACAGTGGGGCGGATTTACAGCATTTCATACTGCCCCTTTTAATCCATACTTGGTTACAGTAAAATGTGCCAAATTTATGGCTGGAGGAAATTTACCGAAAACAATGGCTATTTGTAATGAGGGATCATCTCGGGATTGATGGTGACAGGTTTCCTTTCAGGGTAGGTTCACATTGGGTGAATACTGCAATTTTTGGAGCAAATCTAATCCAGGTGCTGCATACACATATCGGCACTTGTAGAAATTGAGTTCCGGTAGTCGATTTCTTACGTTGTTCGGCCCGATTCCATATGATTCACATCACTTCCTCCGGATGTCAATTATGTCAGTAGGAGAGTGAAGCCACAGCTCTCACTTCCTCCAGATGTCTTGATTTGTCCATGGGCGGGGAGAGTGAAGTGAGCGCTCTTTGGTCATGGGGATTGCATGACAATGTCACGGGAGCCCCGGGAGAGACAGTGCCAAGACTGCTGGAACGGCACTGGAGGTGAGTATAAGTGTTATTATTTTACTGGTGGCAAGCAAAGGCATTCAGAAGGCGCTGTCCCAGTAGTGGACAACCCCAGTAACTGAGAAACTCTCAGGAAGCTCATTCTGAGTTTGTAACCCTTTTATCTCTCTTTTTCTAAGCTCCTCTCAGCTGATTTATGACTACAGATTACATCAAAGTTGAATGTGCCGGGAAACAAAGAGCCTGTAAAAGCCAAACGGTGCAATATTGTTAAGAAATTCCATTTGCAAAAATGATTTTTAGCCCCTATATACATGCATTTAAATAAAAAAAAGTCCCTAAGGTTAACAACCCCTTCAACAATACAAAATTCAGTTGTGAAAAATGCTCTAAAGTGTTCACTATGTTCTTGCTCCCCGACCACTTTTGCGGTCCAGTTTGAGGACTGTTGCAAGTAGGATTTTTTCTGTGAATACGTTTCCTGCACATATACCCATTACCTATCACTATATGCAGAGTACCAGTATGTAATGACCCCTGAGGAATATTACACTCTGAGGGTTTATTATTATAATTAATGGCTTATACAAGTAATCCAAGCCTGACTAATCCCAGCGACTTACACCGGAAACCAGCGTCGCAGGGAGAGAGCGTGTTCTGGCAGTGCAGGGCTGGGGGGAGGTATATGCAATGCAGGGCGCTATTACATTACGATGAGGGGTGTTTCTCAACCAGGGGCATATTCTCCTTTATATAGAAGGTTAGCATCTTCAGGGTCTATATATTATAAATATGATACTCTATCTGGTGTGATTACATAATGTCATTGGGTCTCTAATCCATGGGAGTATAATAGCCCACAACTATGGCAGAAAAAAAAAACAGACAGGGCACGCATGGGAAATTCCACCTGCTTTGGAGGTGGTAGTGGCTCCTTTACCTCTTGGGCCCCTGTGTGGCTGCACAGGTTGCACCAGTGACGTCTCTGCCCCTGCTACAGATCATGTGATCCTTAAAGGGGGTTATTCTTGAAAAATCAATTTATTCAGAATTTTTTATGAAATGCCCTCCCTTCCTATATCGCCACTTCTTGTGTACACTGCAGCGTCAATCAAGTCCGTACATTAGGTTATGGTCGGCACTCTGGGTGAATGGTGATAGGATTGATATCCCGATAATAATATAGGAAAGACCACAATGCCGTTTAGTGAAGAAAATGACATCTATTGATGTCACATTCAGGGGTACCACTCGTTACAAGATGGACAACTTATTGGACCTTGGTCAGGGTCTGTTAGGAGCAGTGTAGTGGATGCTATATGGAAAGGTTGACACATACCGTGCCTGTCTGCCTCTCCATTGAGAATCCACTACATGCATCTAACAGGTCATGACCAGAGTGGGTGCAAATCGTTTCCCGCCCATCGGCAACCTGTGGCCGCTGGAAAGGAGTCATGAGAACCGCCTTCTACCTCCCAGCATCCGCGGCTCTTCTTTTAATTCGCTGGCCTTGAGCGACCTCACAATGCAAAGAAGACATCATGTCAGGCCAGCTAATCGAAAGAAGAGCCTGAGATGTCGGGAGGTAGGAGACAGTTCTCAGGACTCACGTCCAGCGGCCACAGATTGCCAATCTGGTCAATGGACTGGGTCCTGAAAAACTGATTCACCTGATGAAGATAAAAAAAACAAAGAGCATGTCACTTCTTTGAATCATCTCCTGCTGGAAAATGCTTCAAGCTGCGCACTGTCCACTCGAAAGAGTGCAGAATATTCTGTAAAAAAAAACTCTTCAAAACAACATCAGGTAATTAAAAACTCCTAAAAAAGCTCTTCAAAGAAGGAGTGTTTCCTGAAGAGGTTTCCACTGGAAAACTTGTCTTTTTCTTTACCTCCTAAAAAAAATATTCCATGTGCACATAGCCTTATCTGCACCTCTGATAAATCAGAACCTCATGTCCTCGAACAAGACACTGCCCCATCTTTTGTATATAACATACATGCCGCTCAGTCTGCTATCACAGATGGCTTCACGTGTTATATATGTTTAATTCTCTCCTTCCTTTTTATAAATTCCCTTGTCCTCAAATTCCCCGTCTTGAAATGTAAGCCAGCCTTACCCTGCATCAGTCCTTGTCCATCAGTCCTATATTCATTGCATAGTCTGCATTAGGCTCAGATATGAAGATGCTGATTATGATATGCCATGAACGGTTTGTGTAAAACTAGGTGACAGTGAAAACTACTATGAACTTTATTAAAGGGATCCTGCCAGCTGGTTTTTCCACAACAAGCTGCGGCCACCGCTATCAGGGGCTTATCTACAGTATTCTATAATGCTGTAGATAAGCCCCCGATCTAACCTGAAAGAGAAGAAAAACGAGTTATAATATACTCACCCGAGGGGCGGTCCGGTCCGATGGCCGTCGCAGGTCCAGGTCCGGCGTCTCCCATCTTCATGCGATGACGTCCTCCTCCTTGCTTTGTGTCGCGGCTCCTGCGCAGGCGTACTGATCTGCCCTGCTGAGAGCAGAGCAAAGTACTGCAGTGCGCAGGCACCGGGAAAGGTCAGAGAGGCCCAGCGCCTGCGCACTGCAGTACTTTACTCTGCCCTCAACAGGGCAGATCAGTACGCCTGCGCAGGAGCCGCGACACAAAGCAAGGAGGAAGACGTCATCGCATGAAGATGGGAGGCGCCGGACCCGGACCTGCGATGCCCCATCGGACCAGACCTCCCCTGGTGAGTATAATCTAACTTGTTTTTCTCCTCTTTCATGTTAGATCGGGGGCTTATCTACAGCATTAGCAGCAGCTTATTACGGAAAAACGAGCTGACAGGTTCCCTTTAAGTTTGTAAGGCATTTTTTTAAGTTTTAGAAGATAATTAGCTTTTATTTTAACCCTACATTGCTACCATTGCTACATAAATGGAAATGGCCCACTAACTTGAAAGCTCACACTTAAAGAGAATCTGTCACCAGGTTTTTGCTATTTAATCTGAGAGCAACATGATGTAGGGACCGAGAGTCTGATTCCACGAATGTATAATTTATTAAGCAGTGTGCTGTAGTTTCAATACAAGCAGTGTTTTATCAGCAGAAGATTATCACTACTGGTCAAGGTGTCTCATGCTGCCTAGTCAACTTCTGTCTGTAACCACATCCCCATCACTGATTGGCAGCTTTCTGAGTGCACTGTACATTGTCACCAATCAGGGGTATGTGTGACAGCTCAGAATTCTACAGAAAACATAGATTTTATCAAAACTACATCAAGCAGTCCAGTAAGTAACGCATTGCTGGAATCAGGATCTCAGCCCCTACATCATGCTGCTCTAAGATCACATAGCAAAAACATGCGAGTAGATTCCCTTTAAGACAATGGCACTGGGGTGATATAATAAGATGCTGTATGTACCCACCTTCTCTGTCTGACTGTTCTTGGCACATGGCTCTCCATGTTCATTATGATCTGTAATCTTTTCCGCCTGCTCTAAGTATCAGGCACGCATCCAATAATACTGTACTGCCAGAGGCATAACCCTAAACAACTGCAGAAATAATGTAAGATCACAGCTCAGCCCAAGTTAATAGACAACCAACCCCAAATGATGAGACCTAAATTCTCCTTTGAATTCTTTACCTATGCCGTCCACCAATTAATATGGGTCCATACTGGCAACTCTGGGAACTGGGTCTATATTGGGAATTCTGCACAATGTCCATAAAGTAGACATGACAAAAGGGATACCAATATGAACGAGCTAACATTAGGATGGAAGACTTGTTCCCCTGAGCTCTACTCTTCCTTTCTGAATATCCATCCACTCTTGCTCATGCCTCGTCGAATTATGGCCCAGACCCCACCATTACCTGCAGGCCTTGGGCCTCCTGACCCAAACGCAACAGCCTCCTAGACATATATGAAAGCTGCTGATTTTTGGCCAGGAGACCCTCGGCCAGATGGATCGGAAATTCAGTTGTGTAGAACAGGCCTTATAAGTTTCACTGTCTCTTCATCATCCTCTAATTTAATACTACAGTATATAAATTGCTTTATGGCTGTTTGCAGCAGTCTATTTAAAGTTGGAAGAGGTACTTAGTGCATTTGCCAAAAACCTGTCGTAAAACACTTTGAAAAGTTGACAAAATTTTTGTGCAAAATGGCGTTGGGCAAAAACTTTGCAACTTTTAGCATTTTCATGCCAGTTTCAAGAAGCTTCGCCCAAAGGGATCAGAACTGGGGAGCAGGTAGGACAGGATGTGACTACATCCACCAGTCAAATTTCAGGAAAAGCGTTGTTGTTTTTTTGCGCCAGAAATATTACTCCGATCACTGACTGGAGTAACATTTCTTCCAAGGTGCAGAGAAGCGCACGTCACTAATAAGTGGCGTGCCCTTGTTAATGAAATTGGTGCATCTTATTCTTATACACCCCTCATTAGGACTAGAGTACAAAACACTCATCTTAATGAAGTAGACGGTCCTACTTGGCAGTTGACCTCTATTTGTATGTACAGGAAAGGCTGTCAATCACTGGTTAGGAACGCCCACTGGACTCCTATGCAGAGAAAGAGCAGGAATTTATTAGAATAAAATACAAGTTATACTCAATCTTTTTCCACAAAACTATATATCAATCTGCTCAGCTCCTCCAGCTCTATAACTTGCCACTCAAAGATCACACACCATGTTGAACATGACAGGTTCCCTTTAAGCTGGAAGATATCCAAATGGACATCTGTTTACCGTTAAAGAGCTTCTCTCTGACAGTATGAGATACAGACGGACATGGTATTGACTCTAATGTTCCTGTGCTTGTGTAATTCTTGTCCAAATGTTGTACTTTGTACACCCTAAGAGTTAATCAGGCGTCCTTCCTCCCTGGACACACACCCAGCCTCAATTATACATCACAAAGCTGTTTCTGTGAGTCTCTGCTTTACATCAGAAGTTGCAGCCCGGTGAAGGATCTGGGGGGTGTTTGGACCAAGATCTAGCGGACCAGGAATGTCTTGGACCTACCCTAGGCTTGTCTGCTTCTGCTCACTGTCACCAAATGCTCAAGAACCTGCGTCTTTGCGATGACCATGTGGGTGGAAAAGGACATTGGATCGAGGCCGATTCGCAAGGTGGCCTACAGCAGAGTTTGCTTTGTCATAGCTATCGTGAATTTGTCATTGCTTCACATGTGGGTGGGCGGTCGTGATGCTCAACTTAGGCAACGTGCTAAGAGACTGCCAACTTTTCTGTCCCAGAGCTTGTAATTAAATGACAAATGTAAAACAACCTACCCCACCCATTTCATAGCTGTGATTCATGGACCACTGGTTAGAGATGACCATCTGATATACAGTAATATACTGTAGTAATATTTTAAACTGAACATACTCTAGAGACTGTAGACGACTATACAGTAAATACTGATTTAGACCATTTTCTTCTTAGTGTTGGATCCTATTTGTGGCATGAAATAGAGTGACCAAAGGCACTGATATTAGTGGAAAGGTCCATCTGCCATATTGGATTTTTCCAGCTGTTGTGTCCTTGTTTCCATACTTGGACAATCACTAGTGACAAATGACAGCTATGCACCATGGGGCATACTCATACATGTGGCGAGATAGACCTCAAAAACATTTCCGTACATAATTTTTAGCTTAAAGACCCACATACTTGTTGGGCTGAATAAAAGTTGACCATACCAGTCGATTTATGGTGGAATCGGCCAACCATCTAATTTGTATGGGGGCCTACCAACTCTCTCCGACAGATGATGTCGAGTGAGAAAATGATCTGTTGAATTCAAACAGCCGATCCTGTTGTTCTACAGGAGATAAACCTCAAGAAGTCTATTCGCAGCTCTCTCATAGGGAACAGGAGCACTAAGCCGAGTGGTCAAGTGTAGAAGGAAGGTAGCCGTTGGCCGAATTATCTTATTTCTATGGCCAATTTATGTCAAAGAAAATGACAGAGAACAATCTGCCAACTGACAATGGTTTATCAAGTTATCAGGGTTAGCCCATAAACAGGGATGGGTGGTCCTTATGGGAACCCACTGTTGGGGGCTTCGCCAATTATTACAATGGGGTCCTGTTTTTCCCATCTGAATAAAGCATGGGTCATGCATGTGCAATAGCACTCCATTCATGGTCTATGATGGTAATAGCCGAGCTCAGTCCTGAGTGCAGACTCTGAGTGGAGTAGAAGTGTGCATGCTCGATCACCGCTCTTGTCATTGGTGGGGTCCCCGCAGTTAGATCTTCAGCGATCATGCATTCATTTTCTAGCTTGTGGAGAGATAAATGTTAACAGGTCGACCTATTAAGCTCATAGCATTATTATGGGGAAACTATATATATTTCTACATCATAACTAATATACCAGGTCAGCAGATGAGATGTACAAAAATGTGTGGAATCAATTAAGGGATATATTTTTGCAAAATAAACTTTTTTTTCTTATGTGATTTAATTGAATTTCTATACAATGTAATACATAATAAGAACATGGGGAAAGCAAAAGGAGACGAGAAGGGAAGGATGGGGTGGAGCAGGGAACAATAAGGGGATGTGGCCATTAGTGAACCATTCCTGATAAACCGTTTAATTCTGATGGAAAACAAAATCTGGTTGGGTTGTCTGTTGTAAAGTAAAAAATCTTTACATACACCTATTAGGGCATTTTTGGGTAAAAAAAAAGTTCTTTATTAGGTGCTTTGCTTTCTCGCTGTGGGAAACATTAACCTTAACTGCCCCCTTCCCCTGCCTCAATAAATGGAATATATTCAAGGGATCCACATTTTTCATTATAAACTGGGGGTGATCTAGATTGTAGTGTATATTCCATTGCTTAGTATATGTGTCTAGATCCTAAAGATCCAGAAGCTCCGGGCATATATTTACCGATCTTTCCTCTTTTCACAGTTGTTTGCCCTCTATTGTGTAAGAATGGAGGAGTATGCTTTAAAAAGGACAAGTGCCTCTGCCCACCGAACTTCACAGGGAAGTTCTGTGAGACTCCTTTATCCGCCAGTCCAGGAATTGCTGCATACACAATCAGAAACAGTAGTCTGGACCAGAATGTGAAGACGTACACGTTGCCGCTATCCAACCATCAGCCAGAGAAAGACGGTATGAAGAACGATGGCATTGACTGCCTTGTATATATATGTTCAACTAGATCCAGTTCCACAGTATAATATCTCTATTAATTCTTCAAGATCTCTGCTTGCAGTCCATTAATGCCCAGGACAGATTTATACCCCAGTAAATTATAAGTAATGAAGGACAAAGAAAGATAAGAAGACAACGGGAAAAGTAGTGCTGCACAAATTCCTCAGCGGAATTCAATGGACCCAATATGAATTAAAAGGGACTTTTTGGGTCCATTGGTATTCTTAGTATAGCCAATTATTGAGAATGAGCGTTCCTTCATAATCAGCCTGTCTAAACAGAATGCGAAAATTATTTTAAAGCTTTCTTAAAAATCATCGTTCTCAGCAGCACGTTGTCGTGTGCTGATGTGAACAATTTTATTGCATGTGCACAGAACAGTCATACAGTCATACTAATGATCGTACTGTGAACATGAAAGTGAGATAGGCCGGTCTAAACAGGCTATTAAACGATCGCCAATTGATTTCTACGTAAATGACCGGCAGTAATTTACTGCGGCAGGTCTAAACGCATGTTGAGTCTGACGAAAGCAACATTGTGTTGTGAGTGTCTTTTTAAGCAGACGCCTTCAAGGAAATGTATCATTGCAAAATGACCTATTGTCTAAATTAGGTTTTGGGTGTTAAATGTATTTTTTGGGCAATTTTTTTTTTCATTTTACAATCTGCAAAATATAGTTGATATCTTGCCATTTTTGTTTAACGGTGCTTCAGTGCAATAGACTTTGAATAAAACGGCAGAGCACATGCACCATTATCACTCCATTCAAAAGTCTTGCAACCCCTGAAGAAGCGGTGACACAACTCCTTCCTTCTGGCAATGGGTAAGGGGTCCCTATGTTGGGACCCACTTCAATCCAACAGTCATTTATCCAGTGTGTAGGTGATAAATCACTTAAACCAGAACATCCCTTGAACCTAGATGAGAACAGACCTTCAGATAGAAATGAAAATGCATTGACTGCTATTTGTACATAGATCGCTATGCACATGTAAAATACCTGGACAAGGCTAACCCAATCCATGTGTTATATCCATACTTTGTTTCGCCACAAACAGGAGGAACATCCATAGTTAATGTCCATGTAAAACACCCTCCGGAAGCCTCGGTGAACATCCATCAGGTGGAACGCGTGGATAGTCGTGATGGCCTAGCAAATGCTGACCGTAGGGTCTTCTCTCGCACACCGGAAAACAGAGTCCCTGTGCATAGAATCCAGGCTCAAAGCAGCCCCAGAAACAATGGCTACACTGAAAACTCCGGCTATGGGTACTGCTTCAGAAGACTTGAAAATGGACAGGTATGAGAAGTGTCCAATCTGAGATACCATACACATACATTTCATCACTATATTAAAGTGTCTCATTACATATGAACTACACATCAAGGATGGTAGAAACCTTTAGAACAGCGGTTCTCAACCTGTGGGTCGCGACCCTGGCGGGGGTCGAACGACCAAAACATAGTGGTCGCTTAAAGCCATCGGAAAATACATATTTCCGATGGCTTTAGCCCAGTGGTGTAACGTGGGCGGGCGAGCGGGGGGCGGTCCGCCCCAGGTGGCACGTGTGTGGGGGCGGCGTGGCAGCAGCAGCAATTCCTCCTCCTCTGTGAGAGAAGCGCGGAAGTACAGTGCAGCGGCCCGAGACCCTCCGGAGTTGAGCGGCGGGTCGGTGAGCCCACTGTGCGGGGAGATGGGGGGACCCGGCCTGAGCAGGCGGCACAATACTTACCTCTCCCCGTGCCTCCGCAGCTCCGGGCTCCAGGGGTGCCTGCAGGGCGCCCGCGCTTCCTGTCACAGCAGCGCCGCTGGATGACGTCATCATTCAGCAGCCGGCTGTGGCAGAGAGTAAGCACGGGCGCCGGACAGGTGAGATGTGAGGTGTATGTGTCTGTGTGTATCAGTGTGTGTGTGTGTCTGCCTGCGTGTGTGTATGTGAGAGAGTGCTGCGGTGCTGTCTGTGTGTGGTTCTGTATGTGTGATGGTGGTGGGAGAGGCAGTGATGGCGGTGAGGAGCAACGATGATGATGGGGAGCCAATGATGATATTGATGGGCAGGCAATGATGATGTTGATGATGGGGAGGCAATGATGATGGGAGGCAATGATGATGATGAGGATGATGGGAGGCAATGATGATGATGAGGAGCCAATGATGATGGGCAGGCAATGATGATGATAATTGGGAGCCAATGATGATGGGCAGGCAATGATGATGATGATGGGGGAGGCGAAGATGATGGGGAGCCAATGATGGGCAGGAATGATGATGATGATGATGGGGAGCATGATGATGGACAGGCAATGATGATGATGATGGGGGAGGCGATGATGATGGGGAGCCATGATGATGGGCAGGCAATGATATGATGATGGGGAGGCAATGATGATGGGCAGGCAATGATGATGATGATGGGGAGACAATGATGATGGGCAGGCAATGATTATGATGATGGGGAGACAATGATGATGGGCAGGCAATGATGATGATGATGGAGAGGCAATGATGATGTTGGGGAGCCAATGATGATGGGCAGGCAATGATGATGATGATGGGGAGGCAATGATGATGTATGGGGAGCAATGATGATGGGGAGGCGATGATGATGATGGGGAGGCAATGATGATGATAATGGGGAGTCTTTCCACAGCGCCCTTTCCTGAGCCGTAACAGTGCAGAACGCAGCACAGTGCAGAGAGAGCTCCATATTTTGTATGGAGCATTATATGGGGACCAGTATCCTGTATGGAGCATTATTTGGGGTCCAATATTCTTTATGGAGCATTAATTTGGCCCATATACTGTATGGAGGGACTATGTGGTGCCCATAATATTGTATGGAGGACTGTACTTATTTTTTGGTTTGGGGGTCACCGCAACATGAGAAACTGTATTGCGGGGTCACGGCATTAGAAAGGTTGAGAACCACTGCTTTAGAAGCTGTATACAAACCTTACCATCCACACCTTACACCACTACTTAGTTTCCTAGGTGAAATAACTACTAACAAAAAGTGGAATAACTTTAAAGTCCACTTTAGTTATATACATCTTCTTTTGGCTGATTTGGTTGAGTGCAATTTTTTTTGCACTCATGCTGACGTCTGTCTATCTGATATATTGATGTTATCTGTATGGTCTACATGCAACTAGATTCATACAATTGACAATTCAGGCCTTACGCTCTTCAGACATACCAGTTTGTCATTATCGAGTTGACTTATGACCAAATGAACACATTTTAGCAAACAGTACTCTCTCGGTGTATATCGGTGTCCAGGAGGCATGGGGGAAAAACAGAGACCAGACAAAAAACAAGATTTAGTTTACAGATCTTCAGATCTGGTCCCACCTACTATCCTCACCCAACCGAACCCATGAGCTTAAGAGTAAACCCAATCGTAAACCCAATACCCTCATTGGTATGGTGGACAGGGGAGTCCTTCTTCAGGCCTAGCATAAGACTCAGTCATAAAACAGGCCCAATTATGTGTCCAAATGGTATCTGAAGAAGTCAAACTAAATATACAGCGTTCTAGTAGTCATCAAGTTTGTAGAAAGTTTTTGTGGACCGTCAAATATGATTATTTTATGGCTAAAGTACTAAGTATGAGGCTGGGTTTCCAGCCTCAAGGATCATGAATGGGAATTATTAAAAAAAAAAAGGATTAAATGTGGCATCTCAGCCTCCTACATCTTTGGGAACCAATGGAAAGGCTATTATATGGAAATGAGCACCAAGGCCTCATTCAAAAATCTGTTTTAAGGCCGAGTTTTTTTTTCCATAGAGCATGTACCCATAATAATCTATGTGGCTGTTCCCATGTCCCTGTTATTTTATGGACCGAATGTCTGCAAAAAAATGAAAACCTAGTTAAAGATGTTGTCCAGGACCTTTTTTTTAACTATGGGCTTAAAAATTAACAGAAACAGGCAGGTAGTTGCTAACAGAGGCAACTACATGCCTGTTGTACATGGTGCCGGCTCGGAATGGTCACTGACCGCTCTTTCCAGCGATTCAGCTGTTCCAGGTCAACAGAGCAGCTCTTCTTCTTCTGGGCTGCTCTGTTGACTGAATGACAGACAGCTTTCCGTAGTTAGGCAGTGGGGGAGCTGGCTGTCAATCAGCATGATGTCATCAGTCACGGCACATCAACAGAGCGAAGCGGAAGAGAAGCCACTGCTCTGTCAATGTGATGTCAAATCTCTGGCATGAGAGGTCTGTGACCCCTCTGTGCCAGCAAAGATCGGTACCAGACAGAACAGATAGATAGTTAGCAGCAATCAGCCTGTTAGTTCTTAGGCATATTGTTAAAGAAAATAGTCCCAGATAACTAAGCTCACCCATTCACGTCTATAGGTACAGGTAAAACTCGGACTGCACACTAATGCCATCCGGAATGTATAAAACAGCTGGCCATTTTTCGCTACCTGATAGGAGGATCTTGAGAAACATCCAACAGTATTTTTTTGCATATTAAAAAAACTGATGGTAAAAACTGACAAACACTGATTATTTATTTTTTTTATACAAGAAAAAAAACCACTGACGTTTGAATGAGGCCCAACTGTATCCGGCAGAATTACTTTCACATCCCACGTTAAATAAAAGTTCCTTTAGGCATTTTCCCCCTGCAGAACTTAGAAACAAAAAGAATACAAAAACAATAGTAAATATTTGTCAAAGCAGGATTTACATAATTAAAGGATAATATGCAGAGAAAAACAGCGAATTTTTTTTTTACTTTAATTTAATCCAGTCAATTGGAAACCAGAGCGTCTCTTACACAATCCTGTAAAGCAGTCACAATGTGAACATTTTCCTTATCATTTCTGACACCAAATATAGGCAACGAAGAGTTACTCACACATGGCTTCAATCAGACCCCTGCAGGTGCAATTACTTTGGCTCTTTGCCCAAAATCTCATCTGGATCTGCTTTTCTCTGCTTTTCATTACATTTGTGAAAATTCATAGATAGATCTGGAACATAGTACAAGATGCAATCTCACAAAACACCAGAGAGCCGAACCGGCCATAGATGTTTCGAAGAAGGTCTGTAGGACATAGATGGACATTTGTTCGCAAGATCATAAAAAAGGCTGCCATTCTTTGAAGTGTTTGGTGTCCCTACACAAAAAAAAGTTCACCAAAATGTTGAATAAATATTGGGCATGTTCTCTGTCACGACTGTTTATCCTTATTTGTGAAGGCCAAGAAAAAGCACAGATGAAAGTCCGGAAATTAATCCATCCAGGCCAATCAGATATCTGTCAGTCTTGGAAGTAATCAGGTTCACTTCATAGTTGGCCAAAACTGTCAGAACCATTGTAGCAGATTATTATCTAACGTCTATGTCCTTTCTTCAAGATTCTGCCTTCTGACACATATAAATGGTTGGCTCTTGGCCGATTAGTTGGAGTCATCTTCTCCGAGGCTAATGATTGACTTCTAAGTCTTCTGATTAATGGAGAAAGTGTGTTTTCCAAAAGATGACTACACTATCTCAGGGGGTCTTATCAAGCAGCCTTTTCTTCAAGAGTGTTCAATATGACAAATCCTCTCAAGTCGTAAAAAAGCACAAAGATGAGTCTCCGTCAATGACAGCAATACTACCCTCATAACGTCCCGTTGGGAACACTGGACCCAACTTATGTCATTTCTTAACTCTGACGAAAGAACATCTGCTTTTCTGTCATTTTTGTTCATTCAGATTTATTCTTGCTTTCCAGTGTGGTTCACCTGTCCCTGGCCTGCGGACTCAGGATACCTGCTGCCGGGGGACCGGAGTAGCCTGGGGCGTCTATGACTGCACGCCTTGCCCTGCGCTTAATGGTAAGTTTTTCTTCTTCTGAAATCTACATCTTGGCTCCCATGTTCTAAAGTTTAACTTATCGTGTAGTCTGATGTCGTATTCTCTTTTGGTCCGTCATCTTGCGGATATATTGTGAGCTTTTCCCAGTGAATATGTCGGGCATAGTGACATTAAATGCTGTTTA
>JARQOD010000008.1:35332365-35359166 GCA_033576555.1 Oophaga sylvatica
AACGGATGGACTCTACATGCCTGGTTCCCACCGTGAAGCATGGAGGAGGTGGTGTGATGGTGTGGGGGTGCTTTGCTGGTGTCACTGTTGGGGATTTATTCAAAATTGAAGCGGTGAGCGGTCCAGCTCACCCCAAACCATCTCGATTGGGTTCAGGTCTGGTGACTGTGGAGGCCAGGTCATCTGGCGTAGCACCCCAACACTCTCCTTCTTGGTCAAATAGCACTTACACAGCCTGGAGGTGTGTTTGGGATCATTGTCCTGTTGAAAAATAAATGATGGTCCAACTAAACGCAAACCGGATGGAATAGCATGCTGCTGCAAAATGCTGTGGTAGCCATGCTGGTACAGTATGCCTTCAATTTTGACAACCGTGTCACCAGCAAAGCACTCCCACACCATCACACCTCCTCCTCCATGCTTCACGGTGGGAACTAGGCATGTAGAGTCCATCCGTTCACTCTTTCTGCGCGCAAAGCAGTAATCAAAGCAAAAGGTGGCTACTTTGAAGAACCTAGAATATAAGACATATTTTCAGTTGTTTCACACTTTTTTGTAAAGTGTAATGTATAATTCAGCATGTGTTAATTCATAGTTTTGATGCCTTCAGTGTGATTCTACAATTTTCATAGTCATGAAAATACAGAAAAATCATTGAATGAGAAGGTGTGTCCAAACTTTTGGTCTGTACTGTATGTCGGACGGTCGATTGGCTTCTGATACAGGGATGTCTCTATTTCATTGTTCTTTAGCTTAATGGTGGTGTCTAAAAAGTTAATTTCAGTGCTTGAGTAGTTGAGTGTTAAATTGATGGTGGGATGAAATTGATTGAACTGTTCCTGGAATGTCTTTAGCTGTTGTTCAGACTCCGTCCAGATGATTAAAATGTCATCAATGTAGCGGTAGTAGGCCAGAGGCCTGATGGGACATGAGGACAGAAAGTCGCTTTCAAGCTTGGCCATGAAAAGATTTGCATACTGTGGAGCCATTTTACTTCCCATAGCTGTGCCAGTCTCCTGAAGATAGATCTTGTTGTCAAATTCAAAGTAATTGTGGGAGAGGATGAATTTTGTGAGTTTCACCACAGAATCAGCATCATTCCCGGTGTTTTCCATGAAGACTTTGCTGGCATTTAACCCCTTCATGACCCAGCCTATTTTGACCTTAAAGACCTTGCCATTTTTTGCAATTCTGACCAGTGTCCCTTTATGAGGTAATAACTCAGGAACGCTTCAACGGATCGTAGCGATTCTGAGATTTATTTTTTCGTGACATATTGGGCTTCATGTTAGTGGTAAATTGAGGTCGATAATTTTTGCGTTTATTTGTGAAAAAAATGGAAATTTGGCGAAAATTCTGAAAATTTTGTAATTTTCAAATTTTAAATTTTTATTCTGTTAAACCAGAGAGATATGTGCCACAAAATAGTTAATAAATAACATTTCCCACATGTCTACTTTACATCAGCACAATTTTGGGAACAACATTTTTTTTTGTTAGGAAGTTATAAGGGTTAAAAGTTGACCAGCGATTTCTCATTTTTACAGCAAAATTTACAAAACCATTTTTTTTAGGGACCACCTCACATTTGAAGTCACTTTGAGGGGTCTATATGGCAGAAAATACCCAAAAGTGACACCTTTATAAAAACTGCACCCCTCAAGCTACTCAAAACTACATTCAAGAAGATTATTAACCCTTCAGGTGCTTCACAGGAACTAAAGCAACGTGGAAGGAAAAAATGGACATTTTAATTTTTCCAACAAAAATTTTCTTTTAGCATCAATTTTTTCATTTTTACATGGGCATCAGGATAAAATGGATCCTAAAATTTGTTGGGCAATTTCTCCTGAGTACACAGATACCTCATATGTGGTCATAAACCACTGTATGGGCGCACGGCAGGGCTCAGAAGGGAAGGAGCGCCATTTGACTTTTTGAATGGAAAATATGCTGGAATATTTAGCGGTTGCCATGTCACATTTGGAGAGTCCCTGTGTGCCTAAACATTGGAGCTCCCCCACAAGTGACCCCATTTTGGAAACTAGACCCCCTAAGGAACTTATCTAGATGCATAGTGAGCACTTTGAACCCCCAGGTGCTTCACAAATTGATCCTTTAAAAAAAAGAAAGTACTTTTTTTTCACAAAAATTTTCTTTTAGCCTCAGTTTTTTTCATTTTCACATGGGCAACAGTATAAATTGGATCCTAAAATTTGTTGGGCAATTTCTCCTGAATACACAGATACCTCATATGTGGTCATAAACCACTGTTTGGGCGCACGGCAGGGCTCAGAAGGGAAGGAGGCCATTTGACTTTTTGAATAGAAAATATGCTGGAATATTTAGCGGTTGCCATGTCGCATTTGGAGAGTCCCTGTGTGCCTAAACATTGGAGCTCCCCCACAAGTGACCCCATTTTGGAAACTAGACCCCCTAAGGAACTTATCTAGATGCATAGTGAGCACTTTGAACCCCCAGGTGCTTCACAAATTGATCCGTAAATAAAAGAAAGTACTTTTTTTTCACAAAAATTTTCTTTTAGCCTCAGTTATTTTCATTTTCACATGGGCAACAGTATAAATTGGATCCTAAAATTTGTTGGGCAATTTCTCCTGAGTACACAGATACCTCATATGTGGTCATAAACCACTGTTTGGGCGCACGGCAGGGCTCAGAAGGGAAGGAGCGCCATTTGACTTTTTGAATGGAAAATATGCTGGAATATTTAGCGGTTGCTATGTCGCATTTGGAGAGTCCCTGTGTGCCTAAACATTGGAGCTCCCCCACAAGTGACCCCATTTTGGAAACTAGACCCCCTAAGGAACTTATCTAGATGCATAGTGAGCACTTTGAACCCCCAGGTGCTTCACAAATTGATCCGTAAAAAAAAGAAAGTACTTTTTTTTCACAAAAATTTTCTTTTAGCCTCAGTTTTTTTCATATTCACATGGGCAACAGTATAAATTGGATCCTAAAATTTGTTGGGCAATTTCTCCTGAGTACACAGATACCTCATATGTGGTCATAAACCACTGTTTGGGCGCACGGCAGGGCTCAGAAGGGAAGGAGCGCCATTTGACTTTTTGAATGGAAAATTAGCTCCAATCGTTAGCGGACACCATGTCGTGTTTGGAGAGCCCCTGTGTGCCTAAAGTTTAGAGCTCCCCCACAAATGACCCCATTTTGGAAACTAGATCCCCTAAGGAACTTATCTAGATGCAAAGTGAGCACTTTGAACCCCCAGGTGCTTCACAGAAGTTTATAACGCAGAGCCGTGAAAATAAAAAATCTTTTTTTTTTCTCAAAAAATGATATTTTGGCCCACTATTTTTTATTTTCACAATGGTTACAGGAGAAATTGGACCCCAAAAGTTGTTGTTCAGTTTGTCCTGAGTACGCTAGTACCCCATATGTGGGGGGGAACCATTGTTTGGGCACATGTCAGGGCTCGGAAGGGATATAGTGACGCTTTGAAATGCCGACTTGATGGAATGGTCTGCGGGCATCTTGTTACGTTTGCAGAGCCCCTGATGTGCCTAAACAGTAGAAACCCCACACAAGTGACCCCATTTTGTAAACTAGACCCCAAAGGAACTTATCCAGATGTGTGGTGAGCACCTTGAACCCCCAAGTGCTTCACAGAAGTTTATAATGCAGAGCCGTGAAAATAAAAAATCATTTTTATCCTCAAAAACTGATTTTTTTAACCCGCAATTTTTTATTTTCACAAGGGTAACAGGAGAAATTGGACCACAAAAGTTGTTGTACAGTTTGTCCTGAGTACACTGGTACCCCATATGTGGGGGGGAACCACTGTTCGGGCACACGTTGGGGCTCGGAAGGGAAGTAGTAACGTTTTGAAATGCCGACTTTGATGGAATGGTCTGCGGGCGTCATGTTAGGTTTGCAGAGCCCCTGATGTGCCTAAACAGTAGAAACTACCCACAAGTGACCCCATTTTGGAAACTAGACCCGCAAAGAACTTATCTAGATGTGTGGTGAGCACTTTGAACCCCCAAGGGCTACACAGCAGTTTATAACGCCCGGGCATGAAAATAAAAAAATCATATTTCTTCCATAATCAGGATTTTTAGTCCCTAATTTTTTTATTTTCCCAAGGGTAACAGGAGAAATTAGACCCCAAAAGTTGTTGTCCAATTTGTCCTGAGTACGCTGATACCCCATAAGTGGGAGAAAACTACTGTATGGGCGCACGTCGGGGCTCGGAAGGGAAGTAGTGACGTTTTGAAATGCCCACTTGATGGAATGGTCTGCGGGCATCATGTTACGTTTGCAGAGCCCCTGATGTGCCTAAACTGTAGAAACTCCCCACAAGTGACCCCATTTTGGAAACTAGACCCCGCAAATAACTTATCTGGATGTGTAGTGAGCACTTTGAACCTCCAAGGGCTACACAGAGGTTTATAACGCCCGGGCATGAAAATAAAAAAATCATATTTTTTCCACAAACATGATCTTTAGTCCCCAATTTTTTTATTTTCCCAATGTTAACAGGAGAAATTAGACCCCCAAAGTTGTTGTGCAATTTTTCCAGAGCACGCTGATACCCCATATGTGGGGGTAAACCACTGTTTGGGCATACGTCGGGGCTTGGAATAAAGGGAGCACTGTTTGACTTTTTGAACGCAAAATTTGCAGGAATCAATGGTGGTGCCATGTCGCGTATGGAGACCCCCTGATGTGCCTAAATAGTGGAAACCCCTCAATTCTAACTCCAACCCCAACACACCCCTAACCCCTACACACCCCTAACCCTAATACAAACCCTAACCATAACCCTAACCCCAACACACCCTAACCCTAATCCCAACTCTAACCATAAACCTAACCACTAGCCTAACCCTAATCCCAACCCTAACCCCAAAACACCCCTAACACTTATCCTAACTCTAACCCTAACCACAAACCTAACTCTAATCCCAACCCTAACCCTAATTCCAACCCTAACCCAAATTCCAACCCTAACCCAAATTCCAACCCTAACCCAAATTCTAACCCTAACCCTAAGGCTGGGTTCATATTGCGTTTTACCAGCCCGTTCAACACGTAGCGTTGACCGGCTGGTAATAGTATAGCATAACGTGATCGCGTTATGCTATACCCGCTAGCGCAGATGAATCATCAGATGATTCATCTGTGCTAGCGGTGATGGAGCCCAGATGCTGCAGCCCGTGTCCGAGGCTCTGTCACTGAATGACAGCACGTCGCGAACGCATGCCGCTTTACGGCATGCGTTGCGATGAGCACAAAAATGGGGTGAATGGCAGCGTTAACGGACTGCGTTACACCGCGTTATACCGCAGTGAAACGCAGTCCATCTAACGGACTGCCATAATGCAATAAGAACCCAGCCTAACCCTGAGGCCCCGTGCACACGTTGCGGATTCACTTGCGGATTTTTCTAAAATCCGCAGGTAAAATGACCTGCCTTTTACCTGCGAATTTAGCGCAGATTTGCTGCGGTTTTTCCCTGCGGTTTTACAACTATAATGGAATAGGTGTAAAACCGCTGCGGAATCCGCACAAAGAATTGACATGCTGCGGATTTAAAACCGCAGCAAATCCGCGCTGAAAAATTTGCAGCATGTGCACAGCGTTTTTTTTTTTACCATTTATTTGCATTGTACTGTACATGGTTTCTGGATCTGCTGCGGATCAGCAGCGAAATCCGCTGCGGATCAGCAGCGAAATCCGCTGCGGATCAGCAGCAAAATCAGCTGCGGATCAGCAGCGAAATCAGCTGCGGATCAGCAGCGAAATCAGATGCGGATCAGCAGCGAAATCCGCTGCGGATCAGCAGCGAAATCCGCTGCGGATCAGCAGCGAAATCCGCTGCGGATCAGCAGCGAAATCCGCTGCGGATCAGCAGCGAAATCCGCTGCGGATCCCCAGCGAAATCAGCTGCGGATCAGCAGCGAAATCAGCGGCGGATCAGCAGCGAAATCAGATGCGGATCAGCAGCGAAATCCGCTGCGGATCAGCAGCGAAATCAGCTGCGGATCAGCAGCGAAATCCGCTGCGGATCAGCAGCGAAATCCGCTGCGGATCCCCAGCGAAATAAGCTGCGGATCCGCAGCGAAATCCGCTGCGGATCAGAGGCGAAATCCGCTGCGGATCAGCGGCGAAATCCGCTGCGGATACCCAGCGAAATCCGCTGCGGATACACAGCGAAATCCTGCGGATCAGCAGCGAAATCCGCTGCGGATCCCCAGCGAAATCCCGCGGATCAGCAGTGAAATCCCGCGGATCGCAGCGAAATCCGCCGCGGATCAGCAGCGAAATCCGCCGCGGATACGCGCGAAATCTTGGTATCACGAAATCCTGCGGTCAGCGAATCGATCGCAGCGAATCTCTGCGGATCACAGCGAAATCCGCTGCGATACGCAGCGAAATCCGCCGGGATCAGCAGCGAAATCCGCTGCGGATACGCAGCGAAATCCTCTGCGGATCAGCAGCGAAATCCGCAACATGTGGACAGGGCCTAAAAGGAAAAAAAAAAAATTCTTTATTTTATTTTTTGTCCCTACTTATGACAGGGGGGGGGTTAATTTACTTTTATTTTGATCACTGTGAGAGTTTATCACAGTGATCAAAATAAATTGTAATTTGGAAGGCGCACTGCGCATGCGCCCGCCATTTTCCAAGATGGCGGCGCCCATGAAGAGTCCCGGGCGGCCGCCGGGACGGATCAAGAGGCCGCAGAAGACCGGAGGAGGTGAGTATATTGGCGGGGGGGTGATCGGAGGGCGGGGGGGAGCGGAGCACACCGGAGGGGACAGGATCGGAGCGGCCAGCAGATGATAGTAACGGCGGTGACCGTTCGCCGCCATGAATCGGCGGCGGCGGCCGATCACCACCGTTACTCGGTGTGGGGAGGGTGGGAACACAGTGTCCAGCCATGGCCGATGCTATTGCTGCATCGGCCATGAATGGATTGTAATATTTCACCACTTTTCAGTGGTGAAATATTACTAATCGCTCTGATTGGCTGTTTCACTTTTAACAGCCAATCAGAGCGATCGTAACCACGTGGGGGTTAAGCCACCCCCACTGTGGTGATGCGCAAGGGGTCCTGTGCCTGCGGGTCAGATGACCATTCAGTGATTTCGGTCCCCCGACCCGCAGGAACATGATTTATAGCATGACGCCTACGTTGGCGTCATGGGTCGGATGGCACAGGTTTTCATGACGCCAACGTAGGCGTCATGGGTCGGGAAGGGGTTAATCCATCCTGGTGTGGGATATTAGAGTACAAAGATTCCACATCCATGGTGGCCAGGATGGTTCCTTCTGGTAGGGGACCTATTGCTGCTAGTTTATTCAGTAGGACAGTTATGTCCTGAATGTAGCTGGGTGTATCCTTTACCAGGGGTTTAAGAATACCCTCTACCCATCCAGATACCTGCTCAGTAAGGGTGTCCACACATGAAATAATCGGTCTCCCTGGATTCCCAGCTTTGTGGATTTTGGGAAGCATGTAAAATGTCCCTGACATTTTCTGATCACACATTCCCTTTAAGGCCGGGGTCACACTTGCGAGTGCAATGTGAGAAACTCGCGCGAGTCTCTCGCCTCAATACCCGGCACTGCCGCTGGCACTCGGACCGGAGTGTGCGGCTGCATGTATTGCTAGGCAGCTGAACGCTCCGGTCCCGAGTGCCGGCGGTAGTGCCAGGTATTGAAAAGAGTTTCTCGCATTACACTCGCACGTGTCAACCCGGCCTTAGAGTACAGATTTTTACAACTCTTGGATGCCGGTGTATAGAGTAGATTTAGGAGCTGAGCCCCCTGCACACATGGAGGATGCCAGCTGTGTTATACAGCCAACAACTGCCTGTAACAGCAGCGACCAGAGCTAGCTCCGGCCGCTGTCAATCTCTGACAATGGCATTTAATTGGTGCGATTGCATGTTGTTTCAGGTGTTCACCACCTCCCGCTGCCGTGGTGGAGCAAATAGGCAGACATGGCAGCTGGGGGCGTATTAAGACCCCCATGGCAGCCATCTTGGGATGCCTGTTTAACCCATCCACAGAGCTTCATGAGACCATCATTTAACATATACTCTCACTAGTTAAAAAAAAAAAAAAAACTTTACAAGTTACATACGGTAATTCTTCTGACCTATAAAAGAAATATTTCCTGGTCAACTTTTTTGCACAATAAACGCTGTAAAAACCAGCCCCCCAAAAAATGGCAGAATCGCTTTTTTTTTCCCACCATTCCACCACACTTGTAACTTTTTTTCTAGAATTTACAGTCAGGGCCAGAAATATTTGGACAGTGACACAATTTTCGCGAGTTGGGCTCTGCATGCCACCACATTGGATTTGAAATGAAACCTCTACAACAGAATTCAAGTGCAGATTGTAACGTTTAATTTGAAGGGTTGAACAAAAATATGTGTTAGAAAATGTAGGAATTGTACACATTTCTTTACAAACACTCCACATTTTAGGAGGTCAAAAGTAATTGGACAAATAAACATAACCCAAACAAAATATTTTTATTTTCAAAATTTTGTGGCGAATCCTTTGGAGGCAATCACTGCCTTAAGTCTGGAACCCATGGACATCACCAAACGCTGGGTTTCCTCCTTCTTAATGCTTTGCCAGGCCTTTACAGCCGCAGCCTTCAGGTCTTGCTTGTTTGTGGGTCTTTCCCTCTTAAGTCTGGATTTGAGCAAGTGAAATGCATGCTCAATTGGGTTAAGATCTGGTGATTGACTTGGCCATTGAAGAATGTTCCACTTTTTTGCACTCATGAACTCCTGTGTAGCTTTGGCTGTTGCTTGGGGTCATTATCCATCTGTACTATGAAGCGCCGTCCAATCAAGTTTGCAGCATTTGGCTGAATCTGGGCTGAAAGTATATCCCGGTACACTTCAGAATTCATCCGGCTACTCTTGTCTGCTGTTATGTCATCAATAAACACAAGTGACCCAGTGCCATTGAAAGCCATGCATGCCCATGCCATCACGTTGCCTCCACCATGTTTTACAGAGGATGTGGTGTGCCTTGGATCATGTGCCGTTCCCTTTCTTCTCCAAACTTTTGTCTTCCCATCATTCTGGTACAGGTTGATCTTTGTCTCATCTGTCCATAGAATACTTTTCCAGAACTGAGCTGGCTTCTGGAGGTGTTTTTCAGCAAATTTAACTCTGGCCTGTCTATTTTTGGAATTGATGAATGGTTTGCATCTAGATGTGAACCCTTTGTATTTACTTTCATGGAGTCTTCTCTTTACTGTTGACTTAGAGACAGATACACCTACTTCACTGAGAGTGTTCTGGACTTCAGTTGATGTTGTGAACGGGTTCTTCTTCACCAAAGAAAGTATGCGGCGATCATCCACCACTGTTGTCTTCCGTGGGCTCCCAGGTCTTTTTGGATTGATGAGTTCACCAGTGCTTTCTTTCTTTCTCAGGATGTACCAAATTGTAGATTTTGCCACTTCTAATGTTGTAGCAATTTCTTGGATGGGTTTTTTTCTGTTCTTGCAGCTTAAGGATGGCTTGTTTCACCTGCATGGAGAGCTCCTGTGACCCATGTTTCCTTCACAGCTAAAACCTTCCAAATGCAAACACCACACCTCAAATCAACTCCGGCCCTTTCATCTGCTTAATTGAGAATGACATAAAAGGGATTGCCCACACCTGTCCATGAAATAGCCTTGGAGTCATTTGTCCAATTACTTTTGGTCCGTTTAAAAACAGGGTGGCACATGTTAGGGAGCTGAAACTCCTAAACCCTTCATCCAATTTTAATGTGGATACCCTCAAATGAAAGCTGAAAGTCTGAACTTCAACTGCATCTGATTTGTTTTGTTTCAAATTCATTGTGGTAATGTCTAGAACCAAAATTAGATAAATGTTGTCTCTGTCCAAATATTTATGGACCTAACTGTATCATTCTAAACTACAGCGTGTCCTGCAAAAGAAAAAAACAAGTCCTCATACGGCTACATCAGCAGAAAAAAAAGATCGATCTTTTAAGAGAGTGAAAATGAAAATTTGCAGCGGCGAAGGGGTTAATTCAGTGCTATGGAATTTCTAAAAATCTGTTTGCACTTGGCTCCTTCTAGTGGTGGCTGTGTGTAATTACACCGCTTTTACTAACTAGGTGTTCAGTAGAGAAGCTGCGGTTTTTATTAGGTGACAAGTGCCTGCACAGCCGTCCCACTGCTCCTTCCTTATGTAAATATATTGCTGATAAGTTCCCTTTTTACAGGTAGAATTGAAAGAAGAAAATGGAGATACCGCCACTAAAATGTAAATGATGAAATAATATAAAAAAATAGATGTTTTGGCATTAATATGTTTCTGCTGTTTCCTCTAGATATCAACGAGTGTCTGACTGAGTCTTCCTGCGGGCCTAATGGAAAATGTATTAACACCGATGGCTCTTACCAATGTGAATGTGCCCCTGGATTCAGACTGAGCAGCGATAAAACACAGTGCACAGGTCAGGGGACATCAATGTGCAAAGTTCTGCATCGGCCATACCGTGCTTAGCTGGTAAAGCCATGGCCTTCAGCCCCATGGACTTTACATGGAGTACCAGCGAATATGACCAAACTGTACTCTGTATGTGATGCACTGTTTATTCCTGGTTCCAAAATGAGTTAACTGAGAATCCATCAGCAGGCTCATTCTGACTTAGGAGTTTTTAACTCTAATCTTTCTCCTTCTGAGCTGCTCTCATCTAATTGCTGGATACATGGAAGATGAGCTGAAATTTCAGTTGATAAATCAGCTTAAAAGAATAAACGTTGGTAGGGCAAGAAGGTGCGGCAGAGGCAGCCACATGAGCTGAAATCCTGACCACCCACAGGGGGCCGATGGCTGCATGTTTGTGAAATATTATCAAGTGATAAGTGGCCATAGTAGTGAGTGGAGTCTCAGTCACATGAAACCAGCTGCACCATCTGGCTCCCCAACGAGCTATTAACTCTCCCATCAGAGCGAGTTCACTAATGGATTCTCAGTTAACTCATTCTTCAGCTGGCAATAAACAGTGGATGTAGAAGGCAAACGGTGAATTGCAACCCAATTACAAAACTGACTTTTTTCAACAAAAAAAAAAAAAAAAAAATTCCATCCAAAGGCATATTCTTCATCAACCACTACATTTTGATTATGGTGTAATCGGCGCATATTTTATCTGCTGCAGATATTAACGAGTGCCTGGAAGGAGACTTCTGTTTCCCACGTGGCGAGTGCCAGAATACGGAGGGTTCCTACAGATGCGTGTGTGCGGAGGGCTACGTCACTACCCCCGATGGCTCGTCATGTATTGGTAAGTTCAGAAGCGCTGGGCACAGATGTACAATGGGGACAGACACCCGCGGGCAGTACAAGCCTCAGGGTCAGTGTTACCCGTGAGGTTCTTATAATAAATGTACACTGATGTATTCTTAAAAGATAAGGATGAATGTCAGACCGGCATCTTCTGCCAAGGAGGACGCTGCATCAACACCGTGGGATCCTTCCAGTGCATGTGTCCAACCGGTTTAAGAGCCACCTCTGATAACAGCAATTGTATAGGTGAGATGGCGATCATCCCGATCATGGATGTCCTGCTACATCATCACCCCATGAAATAATAAATAATGTATCCGCCAGATATTAATGAATGCCAGGAGCGAGGAGCCGCTCTGTGTGGTACACAAACCTGTGAAAATACACTGGGGTCGTATCGGTGCATTGCGTCCTGTGATAGCGGCTATAGGCTGACGGCCTCCGGTGACTGCGCGGGTGAGAATAGACGTGTTTTCTGTCCTTTACCTCTGCCTCATGTTCTGGTGTAGTCACTTCAAATGGAGCCATATTGCTGTCCATACACATAAAGCGCTGGCCGAGCCTTTATTTGGCTGACAACTATCTCTCCTGACTCCCCCATGCACATGAATGCTGGGCTAAGTCCGGCAAGTTCAATGAGGCAAGAGAAGAAAGCCGCCGCTGTTCTTTACTTACCCTCCCTAGGTCCAGCACTGAGCCTCCACCGCTGCTCCCTGACTGGCTGCAGTGCTGACATCACATGTAACACTGGAAGCAGTAATAGAGACTCAGTGCTGGACCTGGGGAAGGTGAGTAAAGCACGGTTTGTTTGTTTTTAAAACAAACTGCAACCGGGAGAGAGGGGTTTTCTGAAACTGCCAAATCCCTTTAAGTCATATCAATCACTCCGAAAACAATTCTATTCATGTCTGCTATCATTGACTTTTTCTAATTTTACAATAAAGTACAAGATACTGAATGTCATCTTCATTTTATAGATATCAATGAGTGCGCTAACAACTCGACGATCTGCGGAGACAACGCCGTTTGTGAGAATCTTATTGGCACCTACCGATGTACATGCAACTGGGGCCATGAAATGTCCAGCGAGGGTCAGCATTGTGTAGGTATGTCACATCTATGTACTTTTATTTTTGCCAAATCACCTTTACCTTCTTTTTCTACTTCTTAAAGCAATTGTTTAGGATTAGAAAAACATGGCTGCCCTCTTCCAAAAACTGTGCTACGCTTGGGTACAGGTCACTACACAAACTCTGCGACGTCTAAAAGCTGGCACTCAGAACAGCTGATCGGTGAGGGTGGCGGATGTTGAATCCCCATCTATCTGATACTCACAGTCTATCATGAGCACAGGTCATCATTATAAAAGCAACCCTTTAATTGTGCTCATGATTCAGGCTGCATGAATCACATGACAAGTTCTCTTTAGGACCTTTATGGCCCTTTATCAAGACCTTTAGGACCTTTAGCACGAGAAAATGTCCATGCATTAGGGTAACGCCACATGTGGTGGAATTTTTCTGCCATGGATCTCACAGTAGTGATTCGATAGCAAAATCTATGCGTTCCCTGTGGTTTGTTTGCTGTAGATTCATCAGGGATTTCATTGAAGGGGTAGTAGAAGCCATGTTAAATATCCACGGCTTATTTGTTCTTCAGTGTGACTTTTTCTGATACATGGGAATGGCATTTCATATCTGCATACATGTGCAATTTACTGTCATTTGATGTGAATTTGCAGTGTGGAAAGATTTCAATTTTTGTTGCCCAAAGCCTTTACATAGTAGAGGACCAAAATTATCTAAAATTGGTGCAAATGCTGCCAATGAGAAAAAATGAGCGCCGAGCCATATGATATGCTTTGCTTAAAAATCCCGCAATCCTTTTCACTAGAAATTATTCTTCTATTCACCGAGTGTCCTCTGCTTTGCAGGATTCTTGATTGTTCGCACCCATAAGGGAATGTGGACACGACGGCTTTTTCAGGCGGATACCGCCTGAAAAAACTCTACTGGTAAAACGCTAGAAAGAAGAAGCAAAACGACTTGCTGTGCACTTTCCGTTTTTTGTCACTCATTTTCACCACTTCAAACTTTGAAAGCCTTAAAGAGGCTAAAAAAAGTTACTGTCCCATTGCGGTGGCTTCTGGCCACCACTATTTTATATACAGAATGTGAAACAACGATGCCAGCGCGGAGGTCGTCCGAGACGACGTCACAAAATATGCTTTACGAAACGCACCGCCGGAGTTTTTCTGAAGCATCGTCCTCTTCTGCAGCATGTATACTAAAATTGGAAAGATACAGAGAAGATTAGCATGGCCAACAGGCAACGATGACCAGAAAATTTGTGAAGCGTTCCATTAAAAAAAAAATGGTGTCTAAAAGACATCATATGCACATACAGTATATACTTATGCTCTCTAATGTCTGGTCTTTAGTAATGTCTTGTGACTCAATGTACAGATGTTTTTTGTTTGTTTTTTTACGTTATGTAGATATCGACGAGTGTTTGGAATATGGAGATTCGATCTGTGGATCTTTGCGATGCCAAAATACACCGGGATCCTACAAATGCATAAGTGACTGTGAGCCCGGCTATCAGCTGTCCTCTTCTGGAGACTGTACTGGTGAGAACCCAAGCTGTCCATCATTTACTAGGCTGAAATGATTATGCACGTGGTGGTGTGACTGTGGCTTTACCATCATGCAATCATAAAATGAAAAGGCAGCGCCGCTTGGCTCGAGTCCTAACTCCGGGTATGTTCATGTGTCAGATATCGACGAATGTCTAAATAAGACTGTCTGCGGGGAGCACGCCCTGTGCCTCAATCTAGTCGGAGCCTACCAATGCCTGTGTGACCAGGGCTATGAGGGGGAGAGGGGCGATCAGCGCTGTGTGGGTGAGTGCCTTCATTATGGGCCAGACGAGAGGTTTTAGGCTGGTATGATAAAGTACAATTACTACGAAGCGTGGCAACTCAGATTGCTTGTTTGGCCCATAGTGATGAGCGAACGTGCTCATGCTCGAGTGCTAACCAAGTGTCTTCGGCGTGCTTGAAAAATATGTTCGAGTCTCCGCAGCTGCATGTCTCGCAGATGTTCGACAGTCACAACACATGCAGGGATTACCTAACAAACAGGCTGTCCAACACAAGTGAGACATGCAGCTGCGGGTTCTCAAACATATTTTTCGAGCATGCCGAAGATACTCGGTTAGCACCCGATCATGCTCGGATAACACCTTATCGGAGCACGTTCGCTCATCACTATTGGCCAATAGTTACTATGTCTTAATGGCAAGATCGAGCTCTGCCAGATACTGTATATATGCTGGCAGAGTCTGTTAGAGGCTGCCCAATCATGTTGTTCCCTTGAGAACAGAATGATTAGACATGTTAAAATGCAACATGCCCAATCCTTTTTTTTCTCCCAACCTTCTGCTGTCGGGAGAAAGTCAGGACGACCCCAAACAAATAAGATGGTCAGCCAGTCCCGTGGGTTCTGCTGTCATTCATTTAATGTGTATGGCCACCTTAAGGTTTTTTTTATGACATCTTGTACACCAAACTTTTGTTCACGGTGTGATTTGTTCAAAGATTTGGACTATATATGAATAAAGGTCTATTTCATCAGGCTATGAGCAAAAACAGATGGGTGTGGATAACACAAAATGGCACAATCCCATAAATCAGGGGTCAGCAAGCTTTGTGACTCAAACTTTTCTGAAACTACAACTCCGACCATTATATGATAGGAGGCGTCAGGCATGTTGGGAGTTGTAGTTTGTCAACATAAGTCAAATATGTAGAATTGAGAGTCCTCAGTGGTTGATACCTTTTAATGGCTAACTGAAAAGATGGTAACAAATTGCAAGCTTTCCAGACTACTCAGGTCTCTTCATAAGTTTCTCACCAATTTTTCTATCTACTGGCTAACACAGTACTAAGATATACATCTTTCCTACAACATAAGTCATTAATTTCAGCTGTTAAGCTTAGTACATATCAAAGAAGCTAAAATAAAATAATGAATCCAGGTCAGCTGACTGGTGATCACCTTTGGTCAGCCTCAACAGCCCAACACTGAGAAGACGTTATAAAGCCAAAACTTTAGGATGATAAAATTGGAGTTACCGTCACTGTTAGACTACTTCAGTGTGTCCCTATAAAAATGGTTTGGCCTAGCAAAAAAGGTGGATAGGTTGGAAAAAAAAAGGCAGGGTGCGCCAACATTTTTGGAACAGCATTAATTAATCTGACCAGAGTATTAGGACTGATATTATATATGCCAGCCCTAGTCATAGTTTGTTTAAACTTTTAAGAGGCTTCTCAGTAAATTGGGCTCATCTTAATCCGACCTCAAAACAGTAGAGGACCCAATTATGATTTTTTTTACTCCAATTCCTTGTGACTCTTTGAGTTGTTTTTATGCAATAAAATTAAATACCGGCTTGAAACAAATTTGTCATTTGTGCCTAAAACCGAGTTTTCCTTTTTTTTCCCACTACTTCTGCTCCTTTAGCTGAGCTTTGCCTGTTGTCTGCCCTCATTTATACCCATGGTGTCTCTATTTATGCCTTTAATTTCCCATGCCTTTTTGGTATATAGTGATTGTGCAGGGTGCGTTATGTCTTTTTCCAGGTATGCTCCCTCAAACAAACCTGTACTTTCTTCTGTCTGAAGTCCTGTAGATAGAGTTGGCATGAAACAATTGGCTTGGCCCATTCCATCAGCCACGAATATGGCCTGTGGCTGCTACATGGGAGTACAACCTCTTACATTCTGTCATCCATGGCTGTTCTATTGATTACCCAGCCATGGCAGCTAATCAAAAGAAGAGTCACGGATGCCAGCAGGAAAGAGGTGGTACTCCCACTCCCGTGCGGTGGCCATAGACCACTGGGACAGGCGACTTGATTCGCATCAACTTTACCTGTCGACCATCACCAGGGGTTTCTGTCACTCCACTTGTGAGTTTTCATGTTTTTTTAAGATTGTGCCAAATTCGGCATACACTGTGTTCCATTTTATAAATTTTACGCATTGGCTTAAGAAAAAGTCATACCAGACCGACTATATGTCTAGAGTGATCAAGTGCATATTTATCCTAAAATTGGCCACATTTTCCATTTTCAGTAATAATAAATCTTTCAGGCATGCCGCCTCCTGTTACCCTTTTTGCCAAAAATTGTTAATAGAAGATCGAAATCCCTTCATGTGCTTTGGGTTTGGATTAACCATCTTTGCCAAGGATGGATCACCCCTGTAAATATCTTAATCAAGCATTGGGTATATTCTCCTGTTTTGAGGGAACGGCTTAGACTGACCTTGGGTTTTGTTCCTAACTTTCCTTGCAGGATACCCAGCAAAAAAAAGTTTACATGTATACTTACAAAGATAAGTAACCAAAAACTATGGAAAAACAAGCTTCTCTGGAGTACCAAAAATAAAAAATACACCTTCAAACCTCCTTGAAGACTATTCAAATTCTAAAATAATTTGGTGCCTGGTGTACAGTCTTGTTCTGTTGTTTTTCTCCAGGAGTATTACGTGCTGAATTTTGACTTACTAAACCTTGGAATCTCCTCTCTTCTAGATGTTGATGAGTGTGAGACGTTACAAGAGGTATGTGGGACGGCCCTATGTGAGAACGTGGAAGGATCCTTCCTCTGCATCTGTCCCAACAGCAATGAAGAGTTTGACCCAATGTTTGGAAAGTGCATACGGACAAGCTCCGCAGGTGAGAGGTTCCTGGGAGATCTCGGGTGTAGGACTATGACCATTGCTGACCAGACATGATGGAGTTGACTAGTGCATGGTTTGGATCTTAGATGGGATGTATTTTAATTTCTTTTTCATATTTGAAAGTTAATTTAACGTTATTGTATTTTTCCATCTTCGTTACTACAGCCCGTCCTGCATATCCAAGCAATACCGCCTTAACCAGGGTAGAGTTTGTGGCTACCCCAGGCCTTAAGGAGTGTTATTACAACCTGGAAGACCCCAATGTGTGTGACAATGTGCTTTCCAGGAATGTCAGCCAGATCGAATGCTGCTGTACAGTTGGAAAAGGATGGGGACAAGCATGCCAAATCCAGAGATGTCCCAGCATGGAATCGGGTAACATCCTGTAGACCACTTTTCTTGAAGGGCTTGTTTAGATTTAGGGATCGTATCATAGTTTATTCAGTGTCAGGATTATAGCATAAACATTTAGTGAAAATGCCTCCTTCAAAGGGCCATTCCCAACTGGCCAAATTATCACCTATCCATTATCAGCTATCCATGGGATAAGTGCTGATCTTTGGGAGTACAACAGCTAGGACGCCTGATCCAGAAAACGTGGCTCTGAAATGCCTCATTAGCATGGAGCAGATACAGCACACTATTCATTGTCTATAGGACAATGGCAATTTCAGGGCTTTTTCTTTAGATTGTTGGGGGTCCTAGAGATTGCCCCCCCCAGTAATCTATGCACTATGTCACAATGTATTGCACTGGTTGTAGTATTGTTGGCACAGGAACGACATACCATTATTATGTAGGCATTAGAGGTCATTGTATGAAGGCATCATGTATATTGTGATTCTATTTATCACTGAATGGTAGCGGTGCTTGCACCATTATATGAGAAGTACACTATATGGCAGCCCTACTGGGTCTTTTTGGCCTTCAGACATTATTTGTCCAGGGGTCTCAATCATGCATGATACAGCTCTGGTTTCTCAAGTCCTTTTTTTATTTATTTTTTTAGCTGAATACCGAAGGTTGTGTCCTGATGGAGTTGGCTATATCGCGTCAGGTCAAGGAAGCAAAGGTTCGTGCTAAGGATACATTTCTGTACTGAACTGCGACATCATTGGACAGGTTGTGGCTGTAAGATGGGACCCGCATCTGTCATACATTGGGCTTCACACTTTAAACAAACTTTCCCTCTAATCATTTATTTACCATGTGTTTCTATTTAAGATGTTGATGAATGTAAGCTCTTTGGACCAGAACTCTGCAAAGGAGGTGTATGTCTTAACAAGGATCCACTATTTGCCTGCTACTGCTCAAATGGCTACTACTACGATGTCCATCAAATGGAGTGTGTAGGTAAGGGTCACATAATGCTGCACGCTGACTTCAGAGAGGCACTATGTATATATCCTGTTAATCGTCACTTAAAGGGGTATTCCCAACTCCAAGATCCGATCTGAATATGTAGTAGGTGTAATAATAATATTAGCAAATTCATCCAATTAGAAATGTAGTACAGTTCTTCTGATTCACTGTGTCGCTTACCCCATGTGCAGGGCATTACAGCAGCTGAGATATCCATGGTGACGACTACTAACAGCAAACTGTCACTATATTAGTGGTTGTAACCATGGATACCTAAGCTACTGCAATGCCTGCACATGGAGTAAGCTACATAGCGAATCAGAGGAACTATACTACATTTCTAATTGGAGGTATTTGCTAATATTATTATTATTACACCTACTACATATTGGGATAGGATATTGGAGATGGGAATACCCCTTTAATGGAAATTCCATGTCCGCCATCATTGTACTACAAGCCCTAACATTTAAGGGGAGTTTTACATAGGACTCATGAAAGATGTCTGTAAGCCTATATAGTGATACTTACAGTATAGAAAGCTTGTGTTAACCTTGGCATAATAAAGCACCTTGTATAGCGGAACAAGGAGGCGTTACCCTATTTTGACTGCTCATATCTGAAGTGGTATTCCTAAATACCATGACACCTGTATGGAATTATGATATGCCACTTAATGAATCAGAACCATCTTAAAAGTGGCTTATCTTACTCCATTTAGAAACTGGAGTAAAATTTGTGGCATAAGATCAAGAATTAGACGAGCAGGCATCGCTACGCTCCGTATTGTCCCAGGTTTGCCCATTCTGGCAGAGCTTTCCAAATCCGGTGTGAAAATGCCAAAAGTCAAAATGTTTTATGCCAGATTTCTTGAGTAAACACTTTGATGAATCATGACGAGATTTAGTTTACATTTTTTGAGCAAATCTACACTAAAAACTGCCTCAAAAATGCTAGGAAACCTCTTCCTTGTCATTTCTTTTTTAATCCAATATGCTTTTCATTTTGAGGAGTTTTCTTGAGCTTTTTTTTCTGAATAGTTTTTGAAAAATGCACAGTAAAATAATAGAAGCGCACGTCAGTTTTTAATACACTACTTCATACATCAAGTCAAAAAGGCTAAAAAAAGGCTTAAAAAATATACATAAGAACCAAGTGCTTCAAACTCTCTTTAAAAAAAGGGTTTAGAAAAAGAAAAACTATCCCACAAAAAGGAGCATTTTCTGCAGTGGTTTCCACTATAAAAACTTTTATCCACCTCCAAAAAACTCCATTTGAGCATATTTTAACTGATTTTGCAGCTCAGCCCAAAGCAGCACCATTCTTGCTTGGGCCTCTGTCTGGTATTGCACTCTTATCTATGTGCTTAGTCAGAAGTGGCGCCACTCTCTTGTATGGGCTGTGTCTGGTATTGCAGCTTAGTCAGAAGTGGCGCCACTCTTATGTATGGGCTGTGTCTGGTAAGGCAGCTTAGTCAGAAGTGATGCCACTCTTATGTATGGGCTGTGTCTGGTATTGCAGCTTGGTCTGAATTGACGCCACTCTTATGTATGGGCTGTGTCTGTATTGCAGCTTTAAAGGACGCCCTTCTATGTAGTGTGTTGTATTGCAGTTATCAAAGTGATCCACTCTTTTCTATGGGCTGTGTCTGGTATTGCAGCTTAGTCAGAAGTGACGCCCTCTATGTATGGGCTGTGTCTGGTATTGCAGCTTAGTCAGAAGGAGCCACTCTAATGTACGGGCTGTGTCTGGTATTGCAGCTTACTCAGAAGTGACGCCACTCTAATGTACTGGCTGTGTCTGGTATTGCAGCTTAGTCAGAAGTACCACTATTCTTTTCTATGGCTGCTCCTGGTATTGCAGATATCCAGAAACAACGCTATATTTGACCATTTGCTGCGTCTGGCATTTCGTCATAACTAGGTATCTGGTATTGAAGCACTGTAATACCAGTCACAGACTACAGACATGAGTGGCGCTATTTCTGACAAAAAAAGTGCTTCTTTCTGATCCTTGACAACTGACCAAGAATCACATGGACAATACTAAATATTAGAACATACAAGTGCAGAATGATTTTTTATATCACTGACCAATGCAAAAAAAAATATTGAAATGCTGATTGGATTAAGTACAAAACTTTTTGTTCATGATCAGTGTAAAAAGTTTTCTTTTCACTTGCAGATAATGATGAATGCCAGGAGGAAGACGTGTGTGAGGGTGGTAACTGTATTAATACAGTTGGGTCCTATTTCTGCACATGTAATCCCCCGCTGGTGCTGGACACAACGCTGCGGAGATGCATCACCAACACCAGCCAGGCTGCAGGTGAGTGGACTGCAAAAACGTACAGGTATGATTGCTTATGAACAATTTGCTTTAGCAATTACGTTATGGTCTCACATGGAAGATGCCTCCTAATTAGGTAATTAATTACATGTTCTTCTCCCTTAGAAAATACTGTAGCCCTGTGCTGGAGAACGGTTGGAGCAGACCTGGTGTGTAAACGCCTTCTGATGGAGAGACAGACAACATACACAGAATGTTGCTGCCTGTACGGAGAAGCTTGGGGCATGAATTGTGCTCTTTGCCCAGCCAGAGACTCGGGTACGCTCGGCTATGTTCTTGCCTTCAGTGCCATAGATTTAGTGAGTGCTGCAGGGCGCCTGTGCGACCAGACGATCCATTCCACTTCATCTGGCCACGGCTGTACAGCCATGGAAAAACCGTTACACAGGTCCCACTCACACTAATTTAGCAATCATCACCTACGATATGGACAGTTCCGCCTTAATGTCATATATGGGGGTAAGAATAGTGTGCACGCATGGCCAATAGTGATGACCGAACGTGCTCGAATAAGGTGTTATCTGAGCATGCTCATGTGCTGACCGAGTGTCTCCGGCGTGCTAGAATAATATGTTCGAGTCCCCGCGGCTGTTCGACAGTCGCAACACATGCAGAGATTATCTCTTTGTTAGGCAATCCCTGCATGTGTTGCCGCTAACAGCCACAAGACTGGTAGCTGCAGGAACTCGAACATATTATTCGAGCACGCCGAAGACACTCGGTTAGCACTCAAGCATGCTCAGATAACACTTTATCCGTTCACTCATCAAGTGATCATTTTTAATTTTGGAAATAAAAGAGTAATCCAGAATTAAACATGTTGGTTGCTTTCCTAAAAACAAAACAAAACCGTGCCCATCCACAGCTTGTGCGATGCATTACAAAATGAGCCCTATTCACTCTGCTGATCTATAATATGTTTTTGGAAGAAAGCATCCATGTTTGTGTAATCCTGAAAATCCCCTTATACCTGCGCTAATCCTTTCCATTGTTACTTCTGGTATTTCAGCTCATCTCCAACCAATTGAATGGAGATGAGCTGCAGTACCATGCGCAGCCTATAAACTAAAGTGGCGCTGTTTCTGGTAAATAAAAAACAGCCCTTTCTTATCTAATTTATCACAACCAATTGACAACACGAATATACACCACAAACTTTTTGTTAATCTATTGTACCAGCGCTAGCCTGGCTTGACACTCATTATTTATTCCTTTGTAGATGATTTTGAGGCTCTCTGCAACGGCCTGAGATCTCCTTATGATTATGGATCTGAATACGGTCCAGGTTATGGAGTCCCGTATGGAGCTGATTCTTTTGCTAACCCCGCTCCTGGAATAGTCAGACCTGGATATGAAGCCTACCCTCCACCTCCTGGAGTGGGGTTCGGATCCCGCGCACAGCCACCCTATGGCTCACGAGACTCGGTGTACAGCCTCCCACCTTTTGAGTCCCCAGACTTTGAGTCTGATATCTCATATCCGGATACAGGTTTAGATGAGCCAGGACCACCTTTCCGAAGACCAGAACCTCCCTATGATCCTAGACTGCGACCATCTCCACCACGTACCAGACCTAGAAGCCCTGGCTCCACGGGGATTGGATATGAGGATGGACGAAGGACACAGCCATGGAGGCCTGGAGGACTTGTTGAGGATGGCCTCCCTAGTTGGAGAGGAGGGCTGAGAGAAGCATATGATGGTAAAATACAGCAATTTTGGGTTTTCTTTAGAGGACTCTATGATGTATGTGATCCCTTTACATATGCTTTTAATTTCCTGCAGATCGATATGAGCAATTTGAAGGGCTCCAAGCTGAAGAGTGTGGGATCCTCAATGGTTGTGAAAATGGTCGATGTATTAGAGTCCCAGAGGGTTATACCTGTGACTGTTACGATGGGTACAGGTTGGACATGACAAGAATGGCATGCATTGGTAAGAAAGAGGCCAGGTTCAAAGGAACACAATGGTTCCAAAATCCAATAAGGGGTCAGAAAGCTCCCTGGGGTATTTAGTATCTCTGGTCACGTTGCACTGTCCAATGCACACTGCAGTAAATGTGGTTCAATATTTAGCTATTTTAATGGCTATGTACACCTTTGCATATTCATTGATTATTTGCTTCAGAAATACAGAATTAATCAACTTTCTAATTAGTTTTTATTAAGAAATGTCTTTCCCTTTTACAGCTGAATAGCGTCTTTAAGTACTTTATCTAGCCGAGTGAGCTGCAAAGCTAATACAAATCCATCAAAGCTCATGCTCTCCACCCTCTCCGTTCTGTCAGTGGTAAAAGGTAGCAGTACGAGAGGGTTATACACAGATCTCCACAGTCGGGAGAGGAGGAGAAATAAGGTACCGTCTCAGAGAGGACAGAGAAACAGGGCTACAGATAAGGAGGAAAGCTGATGAAGAGGAAACAGGTGCAGGATAGAAGCTGTGCTGCTTCATGAACTAATGAATAAAGCAGCACACACAGAGCTCACAACCTATCTGTATTACTGGGAGGGACAATCCCACAAGAAAAAAATCTGAAACTTGGATTAGGCTACAAACTGAAAATGAAGGAAGGAATGATTATTGCAGACTGAAATTTAGTAAAATTGTATTATGTAAAGGTAACCACTAAAGTGTAAAAATATTTTTTTTCCATGTCAAAGGTGTCCAAAGCCATTAAGAATGACTGCTATAGATGAACCACTTGTCAACTGGGCCAGTAAATAGAATAAGGCACCCAATTAATTGGATCTTTGTAGGGTGCACATTGCTTCTGCCTTCCAGCTGAGCGAGGGAAGGACAATCTTGTTTCTGAATCTTATCTATTTGGCATATCTAATTACAACTGTACCATATAATAATAATAATAATAATAGCTTTGTAAATTGCAGTGGTATAAATATTAGAATGGGAACATTTATCGGCATAAATACACCAATCTGCCATAACAATAAAGCCACTGAAAAGGGAAGGTACCGTGACAAACATTGATTATATGGTGACAATGCCATCTATCAAGTGATGGAATATATTAAGAAACAAGTGAACACTATGTTCTTGAGGTTGATATGTTAGAAATAGGGAAAATGGGCAAAGCTGAAGCTATGAGTGATTTTCATAAGGGCCAAACTATGATGGCTTCTCCAAAATGGCAGGTATTATGGAGTTTTCCCAGTCTGCAATGGTTAGTATCAACTAAAAGTGATCCTGGGATGCACAACTAGTGAATCGATTTCAGGGATATAGGTGTCCAAGAGTCACTGATTCATGTGGAGAGAAACGGCTAGTCTGTCTGACCTGATGTCAAAGAGCTAGTGTAGAAAAAGGTAAAGGGGTTATAGAAAAGATTATAAAATAGCAAAAAAATAACACAACATTCTTTTTCCCTATTCTCCTATCCCCAACTGATCCAGCGTCAAAACTACATTGTTCCACCGGCTTTTTCTTTTTAGAAGTGGCCAACACATGACCTCTGCAGACAATCAGTGTCTGCAGCGGCTACGTGCCAATACTACTGGCATCTACGCTCAGGAGTGAGCACCAGGACTCCAGTAGTTTGGTACATGACTACTGCTCCTAATCGAAGACCGGGGGAACCATCGGAGCTTCTGCTCTGATTCCATGGGGGATTTAAGATGCATTTTTTTTCTTTCAGTCTTTTATAACATTTGCTGTGTTTTTTTTATAGGTCGGATAACTCTTTTAATGCTGGCTGATAGAAATTTATTATAAATAGGGTACAATATTAGGGATGTAGTTTTAATGTCAAGGCTGACTGGTGTATATTCATCCAAGGCCTCTGAATATTTGTGCAAGTAACAAGAGAAGGTTGAGAGCTGGAGTCTTCAGGGTCATTGATTCAATATCCTTTGCTTTCTTACTTCTTCCTCTAGATGTAAATGAATGTGATGAAGCTGAGGACCTCACTCTGCTGTGTCTGAATGGGCAGTGCCGTAACACGGAGGGATCCTACGAGTGCGTCTGTCCCCGTGGCTTTGTCATGTCTCGACAACACAACTACTGTGTACCCTCCCAGGAATAATTTTCTTACAGTCCATTTCTTGGAAAACCAAAGACTTCCTGTGATGTCCACGTCGTCGTGTGTGGAACAAGGGGGGAAACTTGCGCGTATGGCAGGAGGGAGATATTTATTTTTCTGTATATATTGCCAAAATGCTTAATGGTCTCTTTAGGGCAGACAGTTGTGGGCAACCACTGAAAGTTTTATATGTAAAGAAGCACTCCTCCTCCTCCCATCAAAGTTTTTATCCTCTTAATATATTGCAGTCATATTATATAGCACTGTGTACTTACAATTGCTCATTTTGCCTTTCTACCAGCTAATTCTTCTCTTTTCTCTGCGCAATGTAGAAACAGGAAGTCTCTTGTCCCTGCAGAAATCATTCCTCTCTTCAACTCCTGACCCAGTTACATCCTCCTCCAACCTGTCAGGGACTTTTGCGGTGACTGATGAGTCATACAGGGAAAATGTACCTCCTGTTTCTACATAGAGCTTAGAAGGATTGAGTTAGTCATTTTTAATGGAAACAAGAAGATTATCTGGGTAGAAAGGCAAAATGAGCAATTGTAAGTACACAGTGCTATATAATATGATGACTGTAATATATTAAGAAGATAAAAACTTTGATGTTGATGGGCGTACTTCTTTAATACCCTTATCTGTGTATTTTTTTTCCTTTCAGGCACATGTGGTATCTGCTTATTTCATAAAGGACACTGGGAACGGAAGTACCGTAGTTAGAAATCTTTTATATAGTGATGCTGCAATTCATGAAATACATAAAGGAAACATTGGTTTGTAGGTCTTTGAGGTTATGGATTTTACCTTGCTGTATCAAAAGGGTATATCTGCAACAGACACCACAGGACAATTTCCATGATTGTACCATGCGGATGAGATTTGTAAAATTTTACCCACCTGCCTGCTACTGTATTCCACTGTGGATATTACCATAACAAGTGTAGTATTTTTGGGCCTACCCTTATTGTGTTTTTCTCCAATAAGAGAAATAACCCATGTAATAAAATTTTTCCCCTACCAGTAATGGCTTCTATCTCATCCAATATGCAGCCTCAGCAGTCCGTTTTTCCTAGAGATCAATAATCAATATGTGTCTCCAGTAATAGCTGCTAACAAAAGACATACATTGAGATCCACCGGAGTGATCGGGCACTTCACATTGTGGGTCATCACCTATTTCTAGGTCTCGGCCTCTCACCAGAGGTTATAGAATCTACATTTTCTTACGAACGAGACTCTCATTTTTATTTTCTACACAAATGCGAATTGTGACTTTTATACACTTTTATAGTCATTGTTTATAAAAAAAATCTAATGAAATAAACTATATATGTATATAATAAGAACTTCAGTTTGTGTCTGAGTTATTTCAGGGATGTATGAACATCCAATCAAATATAGATTAAAAGGAATCACCTGAAAGTATCCCTCAGATATAGAAAAAGTCACACTATGAGGCAAAGACATAAAAATATACAGTGTGGTAAGAATGGCTAAAAGTACAAAAGAATATTCAAACACTGGAGAAAACAAGGTAGAAAAAGCATGCTGGTACATAAAATGAGAACTATGTGACTAGGGAAATATATGTGTAATTGGGTTAACAACTGGCTCAGTTTTGGGCCTCAGTTAAAAGTGGGGTACCACGGGGGTCAGTATCGGGCCCTCTTCTTTATATTATATTTCTTAAAGACTTGTAGAATGCATATAAAGTAGAATTTCAATATTTGCAGGTGACAATAAGCTCTGTAAGGTAACCTTCATAGATGAGGATAATATTATATTAAGGAGGGATTTATTGAAGCTGGAGATTTAAGCCCCGGTCACACTAAACGAGATCGCTGAAGCGTCACCAATTTTATGACGCAGCAGCGACCTAGCCAGCGATCTCGCTTAGAGTGACACGCAGCGACGACCATCCCCCCTGCTAGGTATTTCTGATCGTTGTCGAATGGCCTGGACCATTTTTTAATCGGTGTCCAGCTGG
>JARQOD010000008.1:35359266-35391766 GCA_033576555.1 Oophaga sylvatica
TTTAATCACAAAGTTATATATATATATATATATATATATATATATATATATATATATATATATATATATAGTGTTGTACCCATAAATAAAGTTTTTATAAAAAACAATAAAAGTACAAGTTTGGTATTGCTGAGTTTGAGTTCGGAACGAACCGACCTATAAAACTGTCTCTCTAGTTAACCCCTTCAGTGAACACCATAAAAAATAAAAATATGAGGCACAACACAATGCTTTATTATCATACTGCTGTACAAAAAGTGGAATAAAACACGATAAAAAATACAAATGTATATAAAAATGTCATCTTGTCCCTCAAAAAAACAAGCAACCATACAGCTCCATTAGCCGAAAAATAAAAAAATTATAGCTCAGACTAAAGCAATGCAAAGATAATTATTTTTTCTGTAAAATAGTTTTTATTGTGTAAAAGCGCCAAAACACAAAAATACTATATACCGTATATACTCGCGTATAAGCTGAGATTTTCAGCCCATTTTTTAAGGCTGAAAGTCCACCTCTCGGCTTATACGCGAGTCATATACGCCAGGGGGTCGGCGGGGGAGCGCGGGTGTCAGAGATCATACTCATCCCCTCCTGGCACGGTCTCTGCAGCCCCTGCTTCTCCCAAGGTCTCCGGCGCCTGTGTTCAGGGTTACGTGGTACCGCTCATTAAAGTCATGAATAAGCGCATATTCATGACTTTAATGAGCGGTTCCACGTGACCGCTGAAACCTGGAAGAGCTGAGGTGCTGAGACCATGGAAGAAGAGGGGCTGCAGAGACCGTGCGTCAGGAGGGGGTGAGTATGACGGGGGGAGGGCGGGGAGCAGAGCAATACAGTTAGGTCCATAAATATTTGGACAGAGACAACATTTATCTAATTTTGGTTCTAGACATTACCACAATGAATTTGAAACAAAACAAATCAGATGCAGTTGAAGTTCAGACTTTCAGCTTTCATTTGAGGGTATCCACATTAAAATTGGATGAAGGGTTTAGGAGTTTCAGCTCTTTAACATGTGCCACCCTGTTTTTAAAGGGACCAAAAGTAATTGGACAAATGACTCCAAGGCTATTTCATGGACAGGTGTGGGCAATCCCTTTGTTATGTCATTCTCAATTAAGCAGATGAAAGGGCCGGAGTTGATTTGAGGTGTGGTGTTTGCATTTGGAAGGTTTTGCTGTGAAGGAAACATGCGGTCACAGGAGCTCTCCATGCAGGTGAAACAAGCCATCCTTAAGCTGCAAGAACAGAAAAAAACCCATCCAAGAAATTGCTACAACATTAGAAGTGGCAAAATCTACAATTTGGTACATCCTGAGAAAGAAAGAAAGCACTGGTGAACTCATCAATCCAAAAAGACCTGGGAGCCCACGGAAGACAACAGTGGTGGATGATCGCCGCATACTTTCTTTGGTGAAGAAGAACCCGTTCACAACATCAACTGAAGTCCAGAACACTCTCAGTGAAGTAGGTGTATCTGTCTCTAAGTCAACAGTAAAGAGAAGACTCCATGAAAGTAAATACAAAGGGTTCACATCTAGATGCAAACCATTCATCAATTCCAAAAATAGGCCAGAGTTAAATTTGCTGAAAAACACCTCCAGAAGCCAGCTCAGTTCTGGAAAAGTATTCTATGGACAGATGAGACAAAGATCAACCTGTTCCAGAATGATGAGAAGCCAAAAGTTTGGAGAAGAAAGGGAACGGCACATGATCCAAGGCACACCACATCCTCTGTAAAACATGGTGGAGGCAACGTGATGACATGGGCATGCATGGCTTTCAATGGCACTGGGTCACTTGTGTTTATTGATGACATAACAGCAGACAAGAGTAGCCGGATGAATTCTGAAGTGTACCGGGATATACTTTCAGCCCAGATTCAGCCAAATGCTGCAAACTTGATTGGACGGCGCTTCATAGTACAGATGGATAATGACCCCAAGCATACAGCCAAAGCTACACAGGAGTTCATGAGTGCAAAAAAGTGGAACATTCTTCAATGGCCAAGTCAATCACCAGATCTTAACCCAATTGAGCATGCATTTCACTTGCTCAAATCCAGACTTAAGAGGGAAAGACCCACAAACAAGCAAGACCTGAAGGCTGCGGCTGTAAAGGCCTGGCAAAGCATTAAGAAGGAGGAAACCCAGCGTTTGGTGATGTCCATGGGTTCCAGACTTAAGGCAGTGATTGCCTCCAAAGGATTCGCCACAAAATATTGAAAATAAAAATATTTTGTTTGGGTTATGTTTATTTGTCCAATTACTTTTGACCTCCTAAAATGTGGAGTGTTTGTAAAGAAATGTGTACAATTCCTACATTTTCTAACACATATTTTTGTTCAACCCTTCAAATTAAATGTTACAATCTGCACTTGAATTCTGTTGTAGAGGTTTCATTTCAAATCCAATGTGGTGGCATGCAGAGCCCAACTCGCGAAAATTGTGTCACTGTCCAAATATTTCTGGCCCTGACTGTATTCACCTGTCCCCGTTCCACCGCCGCTCTGTCCTCGATTCCTCCGCGTCCTCTGGCGGTGGCGTTCAGGTCAGAGGGCTATGACGTAGTCAGTGCGTGCCCTCTGCTGAACGTCACTGCAGAGGACCCAGAAGACAGAGCGGCGCGCCGCGATGGCACGGGGACCGGTAAATATCGCCAGTGTCGGGGGCCTGAGCCAGCGATGACACCGGCACCTGGCCCCCAGCGACAAGAGGTATGTAATTTTTTTTTAATTGCAGCAGCAACGGCAATATATGGGGGGTATTTATCTATGGAGCATCTTTTTGGACCACCCTCGGCTTATACATGAGTCAATAAGTTTTCCCAGTTTTTTTGTGGCAAAATTAGGGGCTTAACACAGGTCGGCTTATACACGAGTATATACGGTAAGTGTGGTATTGCTGTAATCCTACTGACCCAAAGAATAAAACTGCCTTATCAATTTTACCACACCTGAAATGGCATAAAAGAAAACCCAAAAAACAATCCCAAAAACCCAAAAATTGGAATAGAAAGAGATCAAAAAAAGTCATGTGCCCAAAAATGGTACCAATAAAAATGACACCTCGTCCCGCAAAAAAAAGCCTTTATATCACTCTGTCGGCAGAAATATGGAAAAATTATAGCTCTCAAAATATGGCGATGCTTAATGTGTGACAGCAGCCAAACATAAAGAAATAATATAAATCTGGTATCACTGTAATTGCTCCGACCCGAAGAATAAAGTCGCCTAATCACTTATACCACATGAGGAACAGCATAAAAAAATAAATAAAACCAATTCTTCACAAGCTATTGATTTTTTTTCATTCTGAATTCCAAAGATCACAGTAAGGCTCGGCTCACACACTTCTGAAAGTAAGGACAACGCTGATCAGAGGCCAGATGGAGACCAGAGTAACTCTGCTGCCTCATTATAGTAAATGGATCCCTCGGGGGTTTCATCCGAATCACGTCACTCTGAGATTTAGATAGAAACCCAAAAGTAAGTGCTCAAGGGTAGTGCGCAGGATAAATGTGATCTCAAATGTTTTGTAAAATGTTCCCAATAAAAGCTTCAACTCAATCCACAAAAAAAGCAAGTCTCCACTCAGGTCCGTCATCTATCAATGGAAATATAGGGGGCTTCCACGTTACCGGTCGTACAAAGGCTCTGGAAAAGTGAAATAGCTCCTCACCCCCCCAAAACAAATTCAGCAAATTCTACGCTCCCAAATCCAAATGCCCCTCCCTTCTGAGCCCTACAGTGTACCTAAACCTGTTGTGAATGGACTTGAAATGAGTTCTGAGCAGAGGCTCCCTCTGGTGGTTACAAGCGGTACTGGACTGTCCAGTGAAGATTGTGAGGAGTGGGAATCAGGTGTTACTGACTGGTCTTATATAAGGGAGTCGCCTTCCCATCACGGTTGCCGGTGATCAATTGTTCTGGTCTCACTCCATGATTCCTGTTTCCCTTGTAGCCTGCTGTGTCGTGTCTGCAATCCCAAAAAACCCTGCAAAGCACCAACTCTACTAATTTCAAAAACACCTGAGATCACACGACCTCCACCACCTAAATTAGTTCTCTGGTGCAACAAAACCAAAACAGCAGCCACTGAAGAAACTGGAAAAAGCAAAAGTACAAACATCAGTGGCTGAACTAAACTGAGAGGGCAAAAGCCCCCGGAGGGGACCCAGAAGGCTCCCACGGAAGTGCAGGAAAAAATGCAAAAATAAAGCACAAAAACAAAAAGAAGAAAATGTCTTATCTGTTAGCAGGAGATGCAGACATCGACACAGCAGGCTACAAGGGAAACAGGAATCATGGAGTGAGACCAGAACAATTGATCACCGGCAACCCTGATGGGAAGGCGACTCCCTTATATAATGACCAAGTCCATAGTATGTCAGAAAAGTGGCAGCACTCACCGTCCCTTTAAAAGCAATCCTTGCAGGGACCCGTAGAAGTACACACCTGCGCGAAATGGCCGTCATCCTGACGTTCTGTCCACGTCGTTCCCTGTTGCCTCTGCTGTTTTATGCGACTTCACAATAAAGGATTGCTTTTAAAGGGACGGTGAGTGCTGACACTTTTCTGACATACTATGTAATTATTTTTTCTTCACAGCCCAATGGTATAACATTCTGTATCACATCTGTGGTGTCAATATGATCACTGCACCCCTAGATGAATTTATGGAGAAGTGTAGTTTGTAAAATGGGGTCACATATGGTGGGTTTTGCTGTTCAAGCACCTCAGGGGTTCTGCCAATGTGACATGGCTCCCTCAAACCAGTCCAGAAAAATCTAAACTCTAATATGGCACTTCTTCCTTTCTGACCTTTCCACTGTACCTCAAAAGTAGTTTTCAACCACATATGCGGTATCGGTGTACTCAGGAGAAATTGCACAGCAACTTTTGGGGTCATGTTACCCTTGTGAAAATAATTTTTTTGGGCTAAAATAAAATTTTTTGAGGTAAAAATTTGATTTCTTTATTTTCACGGCTCTACGTTATAAACTTCTGTGAAACATCTGGGGGTTCAAGGTGCTCCCCACACATCTAGATAAATTTCTTGAGGGGGTCTAGTTTCCAAAATGGGGTTAAATGTTAGGAGTTTCCACTGTTTAGGCACATCAGGGGTTCTCTAAACGTGACATCACCTGCAGACCATTCTATCAAACTTAGCGTTCCAAAATGTCACTCCTTCCCTTCATAGCCCTGCCGTGCGTCTAAACAGTAATTTTCCCCCACATATGGGGTATCAGCATACTCAGGATAAATTGCACAACAAAATATATGGTGCAGTTTCTCCGGCTACCCTTTTGAAAATGCAAAATTTGAAACTAAAAAACATATTTGTGGGAAAAATTTGATTTTTTTTTCATTTATTTTCACTGCTCAACCTTATAAAACTCTGTGAAGCACCTGGGGGTTCAAAGTGCTCACCACACATCTATAGAAGTTCCCTGAGGGATCTAGTTTCAAAATGGTGTCACTTATGAGGGGTTTCCTTTTGTTAAGGCAAATCACGGGCTCTCCAAATGCGACGTGGCATCCTCTAATTATTCAAGCAAATTTTGCATTCAAAAAATTCAAATGGCACTTCTTCCCTCCAGAGCCCTGCCGTGCGCCTAAACAGTAGTTTTCCCCCAAATTTGAAGTATCGGGGTACTAAGGAGAAATTGCACAACAAATTCTATGGTGCAATTTCTCCTGATACCCTTGTGAAAATACACAATTTGGAGCTAAAAAACTTGTTTGTGGGAAAAATGTGATTTTTTTTTATTTTCATGGCTCAATGTTATAAACTTCTATGAAGCACCTTGGACTTCTAGGTGCTCACCACACATCTATAAAAGTTTCCTGAGTGGTCTAGTTTCCGAAATGGTGTCATTTGTGGGGGGTTTCCACTGTTTAGGCCCATCGGGGCTTTCCAAATGCGACATGGTGTCTGCTTATTATTCCAGCAAATTTTACAATCAAAAAGTCAAATGGCGTCTTCACTTCGGAGCACTGCTGTGTGCCCAAACACTGGTTTTCCCCCACATATGGGGTATCAGCCTGCTCAGGAGAAATTGAACAACAAATTTTGGAGTCCATTTTTTCCTGTTATTGTTGCAAAAAAAAATGGGTCTATAGTAAAATTTTTGAGAAAAAAAGTTAAATGTTCCTTTTTTCTTTCCATGTTCCATTAATTACTGTGAAGCACCTGAACGGCTAATAAACTTCTTGAATGTGGTTTTGAGTACCTTGACAGGTGCAGTTTTTTAGAATGGTGTCATTTTTGGGTATTTCCAGTCATATAGACCCTTCAAAGTCACTTCAAATGGGATGTGGTCCCTAAAAATGGTTTTGTAAATTTTGTTGGAAAAACCTGTCATATTACAAGACTCGTTAAAGGGTTGATTGTGACTTGTAGGATCGCTACTTCCAATAGGTGGCGCTATAGAGTACAAGTCCTCTTTTTTGGAGAGACAATTTACACATTGGAAAAATGAGAAATTGCTGGTCAAATTTTAACACTTATAACTTCCTAGCCAAACAGTAAATTAAGTTTCAAAAATTGTGCTGATGTAAAGTAGACAAGTGGGAAATGTTATTGTAGAGCCCAGCTGTGCCTGTATTCTTACTTCCCAGAGGGATGCACCGAAGGTAATGACCACTAGAGGACCCAATATGCATACACACATCTTCACCAATCCCTAGAGCCACCAGAGGGAGCCCTTTTAGTGTATAGAAGGATGGTGAAGCCACAGAGGTTGTGCAGAGTTGTTTAGTCACCTCAGAAAGTGCAGAAGGTGAGAGCTGAGAAAGTGTGCAGTCTATCACACAGAGCAGAGCTCAAGAGAGAGAGAGAGTTCAGCTTTTTGAGAAGGAATCGGAAGTCTGCAGCTCCAAGCTTAGTTCAAACGTGTGGAGGCTAGTACAAGTGGAAGGAAAGCCACTCCAGCCTAGTCAGAACTGAGGCAACCGAGTTCAGTTCAGTGAGCAAGCGTGCCGACGCTTTGAGAGCGGTGAAGAAGGGGAAGAAGCAGTCCACCATCTGCTAGTGTGTGATAGTGTGAGGGTCGAGTAGGACGAAAGGCGAGTGGATAAGAAGAGAGTGACAGAGGTGGAAATAGCATTGATAGCTTACCTCTACTCTGATTTACTGGACACCGGGTCCGAGCTTGCTGGAACCTTCACGACTAGCAGGAAATACCGGAGACCCTGCGGGACTACAAGTCGCAGGGGCCCATAAGTGTTGATACGTAACTGGGTCAGGAGGACAGGAGTCTGGTCGGCCAACCATTAGAGACTGTGTTCTTTCCAATAGAAGGCCCTACACAAAGTCAGCCGAGTGTAAAGTTGAAGACAGAGTTAGGCTCGTTTCATACAGGTCAGAAACTCACATTACAGGAGTAAGGAGGCCCTACACCTACTCAGTGGGAAGAACTGGATGTGCATCCTTCACCCTGCCAGTATCCCGGGATGTGCCTGCAATTCCATCAGTAAAGGTACAGAAAGAGACTTTTGTGTGTGTGTTCACATTATTACTCCTGCGGCCGGATTCCCCTCCTCCATCCTGCACCCCTACACAGCTTAACTACCCTGAAGGTCCCCAGCCTTACCTGTGGAAGGCTTAACACCTTGCTGCCTAATACCAACCCTTCAGTGGACCTATACAGCAGCACTGGTCACCCTGACCAGGAACCACAGGTGGCGTCACGAGCATTCTACAAACACTTTAATCCCCTGTAAATATCCCACATTTAAGGTGAGCCCCAGGGCCACGGACCGAGCTGCAGCTACCGTGACATCCCCCATAGAAGTGAACGGGCTCGGTGCCGAGTGCCTCACAGCCCTGGCGAGCGGCTCATTATTTATTAACTATTTTGTGTGACATAGCTCTGTGATTTAAGGGCATAAAGATTAAGTTTGAAAATTGCTACATTTTTTAAATTTTTGCCAAATTTCCGTTTTATTCTTAAATAAATGTAAGTCATATTGAATAAACGTTACCACTATCATGGTGTACAATATGTCACGAAAAAACAGTCTTAGAATCAGTGGGATCCGTTGAAGCGTTCTAGAGTTATTACCAAATAAAGTGACACTGGTCAGAATTGTAAAATTTGTCCTGGTCATGAAAGTGAAAACAGGCTTGGGGGGGATAAAGGGGTTAAAAATGCATTCTGTAGATACACTTGACAAGAGCATAATTTTGCCTCTATACAAGTCACTAATGTGACCACACTTGAAATACTGTATAAAATTTTGAGCTGCAGTGTATAAGAAGGACATAGCTAATAAACTGGAGCAGAAACAGAGAAAAGCAACCAAAGTAATTAAGGGAATGGGAGGAATGCAGAAGACAGGTTATCAAACTTGGACTTATTCTGTTTGGTAAAAGTGATGCTTAGGGGTGATCTTCTCACAATGCTTAAATATATGAATTGACAGCACAGAGATCGACAGTAGAGATCTTTTTACACCTAGGCCTGCAAAAATGGCAAAGAGGCATCCTCTACGTCTAGAGGAGAGAAGGTTATGGTTCCTTAGCAGGACCTATGCTTACTTTATGGATTTAGAAGCTGGCAGACTCCACAAGAACAGAGAGAGGGTGTGCCAAATTTGTCAGAGTGGCTCACTTTGGATGATAAATCCGGAGCGTCTTGCTAGACATTGTTACACGCCTTCCTCCTGCTAAGTTTTGATACACATTGGGTCATTTTTCTTCCATACCCGTTTTCCACCTTTTCTAAAACACATACCAGATTGGTGTCAGAGTGTACTCCATTTTTTTTCTGCAGATCAAGCACAAGTCTGGTTTCTTTGGACATGTTAGAAGTACAGAGAGTGACACGCGTGTTATCTGGTCGTTCAGATAATATAACGCTTTAATTTTTCCTTTGTTAACGAATGTGAGGCCAAAACCTAAAACAAAGCAGAAGCCAAAAACATGTACTTTGAAGTTTTTGAACAAAACATCAGGGAATAGAGGAATCCAAAAATTAAGTATCTTCTGGAAATCTGCATTTGTGTAAAGCCTCCTTCTACATCTGTTCCTTTGTTAACTTAACATTCGCTGTCAATAAAATTCCACTTTCTCTCGATCATCGAAAGTGACATGTGGGATTTATTCTCTACTGGATGTCTAAGTGGTGCAAATCCATGATGTGTCCTGTTCCTTGTTAGATGTGGCCCATTAGGAGCTTCACGCACTTGTCTTACTCATATGGTAGAAGAAGTTATAAAAACGCTGCTCGAGTGGTACAAGAAAACGAGTGAAATTCAAAATGCAAGAAAATATTTTAAAATAATTAAGTAAGGGGATATTATATGCTAAAATTTTGAGCTAACCCTTTGTAGACACAGACATTTTTCATTTTTTCACTTTAGATTTTGCTTGCTTGCCTTCCAAAGCGCATAACCTTTTTACTTTTCCGTTGACATATGTGTATAGGGCTTGTTTTTATTTTCGAGGAAGGAGTGAATGATGCCATTCATTTTATCATATAATGTACATAAAAAATGAGAAAAAAAGCCATGCAAGGTAAAATTGAAAAAGAAAAAACAGCAATTCTGCCATTGTTTTTTGGTTTCTTGTTTAAAATGACCTGGTACCTTTGTTCCAAGGGTCAATATGTTATGGTGATAATAAATTTATCTATATAAGTACAAAAAAAAGTTGTTTTTTAACTTACCCACATCAATTAATATATGGCTTTGCACCATGTGTGGAGCCGCCGTCCGTGCACTGTGTTCCGATCTCTGTCCAATTTACAAGGCCATCTGACTGTGCCATTTGTGTGATGAACTGACCAAAAATAGGGACATTTTTTTTAAAGATTTTATTAGTTTGGATAATTATGCACTCAGTGATAACAAGTATGTTAATTTTTATATACTGTATGTTGTTAGGTTTTACCATTTATGTTTTGGCAAAAAGGGTGTGAGTTAAACTTCTTAAATGCTGCAGTCATATTCGACAGCTGCATCTAAGAGGTTAAACCGCCGGCTGTGTTATACAGCCAGCAGTCACTCCTGGGTGCCGGCTGTATAACGCAGTCAACACCCACGTGGTAGGAGCAGGGCAGCTCCTGAATGTGCTACATACTGTACATGTATGGTGGATATCGCCAACGGGTAATAAAAGTTTTCTATCACAACGCAGATACCCAACAGATCTGTCCAGATATTCAGGCTAGCAGCAAAGTTGAGATTTTGATAGATCTAATCCATAAACGTTTAAAAAAAAAGTTTGCATGGATTTTTAATCCACTGCATTTCGATACTTTCTATGGCTTTTATTCAGCATATTTCATGCTATGGCAAATATCTAGCAAAATTTGGCATATAAAATATGTGGATTTTTCACACACAGAGTGTCTACTGAAATTTGAGATTTTTTTCTGTCCAAATCCTGGTTCGTGTGTATTTCCCTTTATAATGACCAGCCAATTTTTCTATTAGGGTCATCGATATATATGATTGAAAAATTACTGATGTAAACAAATGGTTTACAATTGTTTACTAGCAAAAATAATAACATTGCAGATTTGTCCTTTGTAGATCATAGCATGTAAGGCTTTAGGATTTGTTATATGTGCGAGGTGTTAGTTACAGGAGTCCAGACAATTACAAAAATGAGAAACGCAGCCTGGAATATGGTAAATGGCTGCCACCTAGCGGTCTCATTTTTGCTGCCTACATTCACCCAGCTCCGTAAAAAAATGTATTTTCCAATCACAAACCTTTATGGCATATATTACGTTAATGTAAACGTGTTTAGTTGGTATGGTTCAGATCCCTCGGACCCTCATCAATCCTGAGAATGGGGCCCGATGTCCCACAATAGCAGAGTAGAGGAATACCGCATTGATACTGCAGATAAGACCACTTTCAAAGTAAATGGACAGCACCTGTATAGACCAAGGTCATGCTAGCAATTGATCACGTTCCAGCACACACATAGACCTGAGATTATTAGAAAGCTACAAAGGAAAATGGCAATCAGAAAGCAAACATTTCATTATCGTTTATATTCACACGGCTTATTTTCCAGTGCTGAATACATCCTTAATGAGGTTCACAAACAAAAAGTCCTGTGAATGGCTGTAATGAGCACCACGTGCCATCGCATCTGTACACTACCATACGCTAAAGCTATTATTCACCAGAAGCCAAGTTTCCATAATATAGCATCCAATGCAACATGCCACGATTTGCCTCTGTGGGATTTTATTTCCTGATCCATATTTGTGCTCTTGTTATCAAAGCCTCTGTATACCTTTGCTCTGACATAATTTTTTAGTGTTCATTTGCTTCCCAAATGCAAAATTATTAAATTTCCTAAATAATTTTCAGTTAGAAGAAAAACTTACCATTTGTTGCTGTAGGATCTGCGGTACTCCTTCACGTGGTTGGTTGTTCTGCTGCTTATGACATAGATCTGACAGGACATTGCTCCTGGCTATATAGTTTCTCCTTCTAATTATTGCGGCATTGTGACATCGCACCAACCATGGCTAATCAAAAACCTTGCCATGATTTACCTCTATGGGATTATATTTTCTGATCCATATTTCTGCTCTTGTTATCAAAGCCTCTGTACACCTTTGCCATGACATATTTTTTTGTTGTTTAGTTGCTTCCCAAATGGAAAATTAAGTGGGTAAGTTAAAAAACAAATCATGAAGCTGTGGCAACAAAAACTAAATCTCCGAGCACGCCCAAATACTCGGAGGACACCCGAGCATGCTCGGGAAAACCCGAGCAACAAGTATACTCGCTCATCACTAGAAGAGACCTGTCAAACAACTAGAGCGAAGCTAGGAGAGGAGAAGCCGGCCAGGGATCTTCCTCAGCTTTGCTCATGGAAGGTTTTTCAAAATATGTTTACTCTGAAACACTGTCGCGTTTCAGAGTAAAACATAACTGGCTGCAAACGCACAATCATTGTCTGACTTGTTTTTCTTCGGACAGGATGAATCTGATGACAAGTTTAAGTGATATAATAGTTACCATTTTATATGTAACTATGCAGTAAATAGAAAATATATCAGTGCATCTTAGTATATATTAATAATATACAATACATGGAGAATGTCATACTCACATGAAGTGTACCGATCGCAGTCGGCCCTGTACTGTCAATGGGGACGGAGACCAAAATTCCTCCCGGTAGCATAAAAAAATAAGTGTGATATGAACACGTAATGCAGAGGCATGATGTTATATCATATCAATTACATGGTAATGCAGTAACACCAGACAACCCTTTCTTCCTGTATACTACATACGTGTCCTATATGGTCTGATTTCATCACATTTGATGGAAATTTTCAAGCTTAGGCCGGCGTCACACTGGCGACAAAATCGGACGACTGCAATGCGATGAAATATCGCATTGCAGTCGGACCTATGTTAATCTATGGAGCAGCTCCCAGTATCTGATTTTTTGTGGTCCGTTTTAAACGTCCGTCTGCAATCGCAGCATGCTGCGATTGTCACCGATTGTCGGTCGACAATCGCCAATGCAAGTCTATGGGAGCGATGAAAAATCGGATTACAAACGGACCGCATGTGTGACTTGCGATTAAATCGCATCGGTGTCCTTTAGAAAAGCCGGCAATTCATCCCTGCCTATACTGTAAAAGCACACTGACAGCTTTAATAAAGAATCGAATCAATACATATCCACACATAGAATCCACATATATATATATATATATATATGTAATTGTGACATGTATATATATGTATATTTATAGTTCTTACTCTTCTACATACTGTAATAGCCGCTAATTCAATTGCCGGTTTTGTGAAATCACAGAAGCCGACATGAAATGATACATTGTTTCCACACATTTAACCATGTCATTTCCTGTATTTTGATATTTGTTTAGAACTTACAATTACATGACTGTATTTGTGCAAAATTTCAGACATGTAGGGTTAATTAAAGGTGTAATTTCGTTGAAAAAAAATGCGTGGGCTCCCGCTGTATTTTCTCCACCAGACAGACAAAGCCAGCGAGTGGGGGCAGATAATAATAGCCTAGGGAGGGTACATTTTTTGTGCCCCCCCTGGCTACTAACATCTGCCCCCAGACACCCCAGAAAGGGCAAATCTATAATTAGATTCGCCCTTTCTGGCACTTTGCCCGTCTATTCCCATTGCCCTGTAGCGGTGGCGAATGGGTTAATTATCTCACCTTACTGTCACCTTGCTATTGAAAGGTGACCTTAAGGTAGGTTAATAATTGAGAGCTGTCAATTAGACAACTATCAATTATTAATCCTATTGTATGAAAGAAAAATCAAACACACACAGTTTAATAAAAAATAAGTTTAATGAAATAATCACACAGTTTTTGACCATATTTTATTTTCCTGCTAAAACCATTTCCTGTAATAAAAATAAAATAAAAAAGCAAAATTATACTTACCAATCCGATGTACAGTCAGGTCCCACGCTGTAATCTATCAGAAAGGGTTAACAGGTTACAGTTAGCAGGGAGATAATTCTGTCTACTAGCTCTAACCCCATGAATGAATAAGTTCCTCTCCCAGCGAAAGTAGAGGAATAGATTCATGAATGGAGCTTAATTGATTTATTGCCAATTTAACTGTAGTGACCTGACCTAAAGGGAAAGTGGACACAATCAATTAAGCTTCATTCATGAAACACATCCTCTCCTGTCGCCAGGAGAGGAACTTATTCATTCATGAGCTTTGAGCTGAGCACGCAGGATTACTTGCACTGCTTGGCTCAAAGCTAGTTAACCCTTTGTGAAGGATTACAGCGTGGGACGTGACAGATCGGCGGAATAGGTAAGAATAATGTTGTTTTATTTTTTTTTCTTTATTTTAGGAGATCAATGGCTTCGCACGGATTAAGTGTAAAATAAAATATGGTAAAAAAAATGTGTTTTTATTTCATTAAAATTATTTATTCTTAAAGTGTGTGTTTTTTTATTTACTTCAATAGGATTAATAATTGATAGTTGTCTAATTGACAGCTCTCAATTATTAACCTGCCTTAAGGTCACCTTTCAATAGCAAGGTGACAGTAAGGTGAGATAATTAACCCATTCGCCACCGCTACAGGGCAATGGGAATAGACGGGCAAAGTGCCAGAAAGGGCGAATCTAATTATAGATTTGCCCTTTCTGGGGTGTCTGGGGGCAGATGTTAGTAGCCAGGGGGGGCACAAAAAATGTACCCTCCCTAGGCTGTTATTATCTGCCCCCACTCGCTTGCTTTGTCTGTCTGGTGGAGAAAATACAGCGGGAGCCCACGCATTTTTTTTCAACGAAATTACACCTTTAATTAACCCCTACATGTCTGAAATTTTGCACAAATACAGTCATGTAATTGTAAGTTCTAAACAAATATCAAATACAGGAAATGACATGGTTAAATGTGTGGAAACAATGTATCATTTCATGTCGGCTTCTGTGATTTCACAAAACCCGGCAATTGAATTAGCGGCTATAACAGTATGTAGAAGTCTAGGAACTATAAATATATGTATATATACCGTGTTTCCCGAAAGTAAGACAGTGTCTTACTTTCTTTTTATCCCAAAAACCCCACTATGTCTTACTTCGGGGTATGTCTTATATTGAAAAAAAATTACCTGTATCTAACCAGTGTGATACAGTACCACCTGCTGTATTCAATCCAGTGTGACACCTGCTGATACCCACTGGGTTACATACAGCAGATGATACCCCAGTATGCCAGTGTATATGTTTTACTGATGTATGATTACTGTGTATACGTCGCCGCGTCTGCCATCTACCACCAGAAAAACTCACCTGAGTTTTTCTGCAGCCGCCCTCCGCCACGGGCTCGGCTCCTGCAGCCGCTGGTCCCGCCGTCCTCCGTCGCTCCGTTCGCCGCAGTCCCGGCTGAAGTTCTCGCGCGCTCTATTTAAATTTCTTCTTCGTCCCGAAACGTCATCACGTTGGTCACTCACGTGACCGGAGGCTGCAGTGATACAGTTCTCTCCGGCCTCCGGTCACGTGAGTGACCAACGTTGATGACGTTTCGGGACGAAGAAGAAATTTAAATAGAGCGCGCGAGAACTTCAGCCCGGGACTGCGGGCGAACGGAGCGACGAGGACGGCGGGACAGCGGCTGCAGGGAGCCGGAGCCGTGGCAGAAGGCGGCAGTGGTAGATGACAGACGCGGCGACGTATGGAGAGGGGGACGGTGCGGACGTGGGCAGGAAGCGGCACGCAGCTAGATGAGAGAGAGGCGGCAATACCCCCGTGTTTCCCCGAAAGTAAGACATATGTCTTACTTTCGGGGTACGGCTTATATTAGCCGACCCCTCTGAAACTCCCGATACTCTTACAATCGGGGTGTCTTACTATCGGGAAACACGTACATGTCACAATGACATGTATATATATATATATATATATATATATATATATATATATATATGTGTTCTATGTGTATATATCTATTCTTTTTTTTGTGATTGAAATACTATTCTTTTAGATCCATTATATGTCAGTTTTGCAAGCCTGCGAGAAAATCTCGCAAGTCGGATGAAAATCGGATGTTACAAGGTACACACACATGCGATTAAATCGCATCTTTGAAGGAAAATCGGATGCCAGAAGGATGTGTGATGTTTTTATTTTGATCCGATTGTCGACCGTCTAAAACGGACCGATTTTTTGTGGTTGTGTGTGACTCCGGCCTTAGTCTTTGACCACCAAAAGGTTAAACCTGCTTGGACACCTGCCGTTGTAGACAGTGATACCGTAGAGGTCCCAATCTTCTGGAGGGAATTTTGTATTGGAAACACCATTTGGAAGATCAGATAGATGTGTTCACCTGTCATCTGGGCAGCTTCAATGATCCGACCATATGAGGCTTTAACCCGCAAATTTCCCTTCTGGAACAGCCGCCGACACTCCACTTACATATAATATGACGTCTGGAATAAGACAAAAAGCAACAATAAGAAACCTGCTTAATAAAGACAAACACGTTTATTACAGCAGCCGAGCGTCCACCTCATCCATGTGGGTAAACACACAAGTATTCACACCCCCTCTCCTCCCTCCGCACAGGACAGGTGTTTATTACAAGCATCACCTCCTACACCTGACAACTGGCACCGGGCTCCGCCACAGCAGCACATTCTCCGGGGACCCTCAGGAGAGGTGCGGGGGACCCAGAACTGGGGCAAGAAGGCTGCACCACAGGTAGGTTCAACTCCTAAGGCCTCTTTCACACTTCAGTCGTTTGGCGTCAGCTAAAATCCGTCAAAGTGTGAAAATAGCGTATCTGCCAGAAAAGGCAAAAAACGGATCCGTTTTCTGACGGATCCGACATGAACTTTTCAACCCGGAAAATGCAGGTACGCATGTCTGGCACGTAGAAGAGAGAGAGAGAGACTGGACAGTGTTCTGGGCATTTTGAATGGATTTTTTATGGGAGCAACGGATCCGCTAGCGGATGGTCGTCCGTTAGATCCGTTTTTTTACGGATCCACCATAGTCCGCCATTTTGACGCACACAAAAAACGTTGCATTGAACGTTTCCAAAAATGGCGGACGCCAAATTTATGGCGGATCCGTCAAAAAACGGATCGAACAGACAACCATCCGTCAAAATCCGCCACTAATGCAAGTCAATGGGAAAAAAGCAGATCCACCAAAACAAAATGGCGGATCCGCTTTTTTCACACTTTGGAGGATTTTGACTGACGTCGAACGACTGAAGTGTGAAAGAGGCCTAACAGGTACCGTCACATATGACTCCTAACATGTACCATCACACACTACAACTTCTAACATGTACCATCACACACTACAACTCCTAACATGTACCATCACACACTACAACTTCTAACATGTACCATCACACACTACAACTCCTAACATGTACCATCACACACTACAACTCCTAACATGTACCATCACACACAACTCCTAACATGTACCATCACACACTACAACTTCTAATATGTACCATCACACACTACAACTCCTAACATGTACCATCACACACTACAACTCCTAACATGTACCATCACACACTACAACTCCTAACATGTACCATCTCACACTACAACTCCTAACATGTACCATCTCACACTACAACTACTAGCATGTACCATCACACACTACAACTCCTAACATGTACCATCACACACTACAACTCCTAACATGTACCATCACACACTACAACTCCTAACATGTACCATCACACACTACAACTCCTAGCATGTACCATCACACACTACAACTCCTAGCATGTACCATCACACACTACAACTCCTAGCATGTACCGTCACACACTACAACTCCTAAAATGTACCGTTACACACTACAACTCCTAACATGTACCATCACACACAACTCCTAACATGTACCATCACACACTACAACTTCTAATATGTACCATCACACACTACAACTCCTAACATGTACCATCACACACTACAACTCCTAACATGTACCATCACACACTACAACTCCTAACATGTACCATCTCACACTACAACTCCTAACATGTACCATCTCACACTACAACTCCTAACCTAACATGTACCATCACACACAACTCCTAACATGTACCATCACACACTACAACTTCTAATATGTACCATCACACACTACAACTCCTAACATGTACCATCACACACTACAACTCCTAACATGTACCATCACACACTACAACTCCTAACATGTACCATCTCACACTACAACTCCTAACATGTACCATCTCACACTACAACTACTAGCATGTACCATCACACACTACAACTCCTAACATGTACCATCACACACTACAACTCCTAACATGTACCATCACACACTACAACTCCTAACATGTACCATCACACACTACAACTCCTAGCATGTACCATCACACACTACAACTCCTAACATGTACCATCTCACACTACAACTCCTAACATGTACCATCTCACACTACAACTCCTAACCTAACATGTACCATCACACACAACTCCTAACATGTACCATCACACACTACAACTTCTAATATGTACCATCACACACTACAACTCCTAACATGTACCATCACACACTACAACTCCTAACATGTACCATCACACACTACAACTCCTAACATGTACCATCTCACACTACAACTCCTAACATGTACCATCTCACACTACAACTACTAGCATGTACCATCACACACTACAACTCCTAACATGTACCATCACACACTACAACTCCTAACATGTACCATCACACACTACAACTCCTAACATGTACCATCACACACTACAACTCCTAGCATGTACCATCACACACTACAACTCCTAGCATGTACCATCACACACTACAACTCCTAGCATGTACCGTCACACACTACAACTCCTAAAATGTACCGTCACACACTACAACTCCTAACATGTACCATCACACACTACAACTCCTAACCTAACATGTACCATCACACACTACAACTCCTAACCTAACATGTACCATCACACACTACAACTCCTAACCTAACATGTACCATCACACACTACAACTCCTAACATGTACCGTCACACACTACATTACTGTCTAATGTGCATTGTAAGTTTGGAAAGTTTTTATTTTGCATACAAGAAAAATGGATGCCACACTGATGGTAAAGACTAGACAAATACAGATGAAAATTAAATAAAAACACTGATCAAAAACAATACTTTTTCTTCTTGTATACAAAAAGAATACCTGGACTTCAGAGCGATCGCTAAGGAGGGAATCTTTCATCTCCCTTTTCTTGTTTTCTGCTGTCTTAATATCCGGACATTTGGTGCAAGGGACAGTTGTGCAAAAATGTTAACTTTTTTATATTTTTTTTACAAAAAGTGGATGGGTTTTGGCTACAGACAGTATTGGCCTTTCATAAATCAGGTTATATGATGGAGTAAAACAATAATAGAGACCGAGCTGTAATCCCCTAGATTTTGCTTCAGAAGTAATGCCTGCCCTGGCTACATTAATTTAGATTAATCTAATCAGGGTGATTGGCGCTGCCTGAGACGCTGATTTCCCCATATTACCACTGAAGGGATGTGGTCGTCTCGTAGTCAAGGCCTGGATCCTGGTACCAAAATCCTAATGAAGAAACAGTGTCAGGACTGACTGGCATTGTAGGTCCCACCAGTATCTTTTATAGAAAGCTTATTTTTCCTTTACACTCTCAGGGCATTCAGAATTTTTAACATAATCTCCTTTGAAGAATCCGTCGTGTTCATCCATTACCAAAACAGCTGATTGATTTAATTGAGTATCATTTAATACCTAATTTTACCTCTGGGGGCACTGCAGGGGAATTGAATACTTGCTGGCAGGTTATCCAAAGATCACAACTGATTTCTAGGTGTCCTTTTAAGTAAAAATTATTGTCCCAAACAACCCCTTTCGTAGCTATATACCCTTTCTAAACCACCATGATGCATATTTTGCTCTCTATAGCTTTCATGGTATTATATTGCATTGTGCATTATGGTATAACTATGAGAGAATGTGCTGGGATAAGGTGTTATCCGAGCATGTTTGTGTGCTAAATGAGTGTCTTCGGCGTGCTCAAAAAAAATGTTCGCGTCGCCGAGACTGTATTCGTGCCTACAACGCAATCCCTGCACGTGTTGTAGCTGTCGAACAGCCGCAATACATGCAGCGCGGGGACTCGAACATATTTTTTGAGCACGCCGAAGACACTCGGTTAGCACACAAGCATGCTCGGATAACACTGTATTCGAGCACGTTCTCTCATCACTAGTTATAATCATACGCAGGCTCGGACTGGCCCACAGGAGGACAGGATAATCCTCCAGTAGGCCCGTGTGAAGGAGTGCTAATGACCAGTGCTATTGCACTTGATTCACAACTTGCAGAAAAAGGTGTCATTTAATCATTCATTAAAAAAGCTAAATTAATATTTCATAGATGCAAACATAAATCTGCATACTAAGGTTAGGTTATTTTTGCATGTAACTGCACACTGGGCCCAAGAATCAATGTTACTGGTGGGTCTTTGCCAACCCAGTCCGTCACTGATCATACGTGTGCTTTATATCAGTTATGCCCTATTATCTTAGTGGTATTGTTCCTGTGAATTTTCATGCAAACCGGACTTTAACCTTACAGCTGATTCATACCGGCAGAACCAAATACATTCGGAGTCCAGCTCCGTTACTTCCGCCATGTATGTTTTAGTCTGAAATAATGCAACATTTCTGTAGAAAATATACTGTTAACAGCAGGCAGGTCCCCAGCGACTTTTCTCTACCCTGTTCTCCAAAACTGATAGGTCTCTCACTATACACATACATAGGTAGAGACCTGTCAGTCATGTTGAATTGGGCGGGGAGAAGCCACTACAGACCCACCCCTTGGACTAGTCATCCAAGTTGCATGGTATCTGTCCAGCTTTTAAAAGTATATTTTCTCTCAAGCGTTTATACTTAAATTATCTAAAAATCAGAATGTCCAAATGGTGGTTTAGAGGGTGGAAGCCAATTGATCAGTTCCCTTTAAAAGGTCTCAAGTATCTGGTGTATACTATCACAGCGGTACCTATTTTTCGCCATAAGTTAAGATGACCAATTATGTCCGAGCCGGGGTACGTGTGTATAAGGAAAGCACTACGGTATTAAAGAACTTGACATTAGTGTTAAAAATAAACTCCTAACCAAACAAGAATATCCTTGTGGCTCCCTTTCTTTTTTATTATACAAAACTAGCTGAAGAGCCCGGCGCTGCCCGGGCATAGTAACTAACTACGGTTAGTTTTAACAAATTATAATGATTATCTAATATATAAAGCTGAATGTATGTATGTGTGTATGTATGTGGGTATGTTTGTCCGGATTGGAATCCGCACCGTCGCACTTATGGGCATGAAATTTTGCACGCCCGCAGTCTCGACCCGAAAGAGTCCTAGGCTATGTTTTGAATCGAAATTTTAACCCGCGCGTTCCAAATCGCCAAACAATTTTGGCCCTATCTACATAATGGGGAGAAAGCTGAATGCTTGTGTGTATGTCCGGCATAGGAATCTGCATTTACGGGCATGAAATTTTGCACACCCGCACGTCTCGACCCCGGAGTCATAGGTGTTTGAGTAGAATAACCTGGTCCAATCGTATTTGCTCGGGATAGGAATCTGCACCGTTGACTTACGGGCATGAAATTTGCATGCCGCACATCTCAACCCCAGAGCATTATAGGCTATGTTGAATGAAATTTTAACCCGCACGTTCCAAATCGCCAAACAATTTTGGCCCTATCTACATAATGGGGAGAAAGCTGAATGCTTGTGTGTATGTCCGGCATAGGAATCTGCATTTACGGCATGAAATTTTGCATACCCGCACGTCTCGACCCGGGAGCGTCATAGGCTAGGTTTTGAGTCGAAATTTTAACCCCGCGCATTCCAAATCGGCAAATAATTTTGGCCCGGATAGGAATCTGCACCGTTGTACTTACGGCATGAAATTTTGCATGCCCGCACATCTCAACCCCAGGAGCATCATAGGCTATGTGTTGAATGGAAATTTTAACCCCCGCATGTTCCAAATCGCCAAACAATTTTGGCCCTATCTACATAATGGGGAGAAAGCTGAATGCTTGTGTGTATGTCCGGCATAGGAATCTGCATTTACGGGCATGAAATTTTGCACACCCGCACGTCTCGACCCCGGGAGCGTCATAGGCTAGGTTTTGAGTCGAAATTTTAACCCCGCGCATTCCAAATGGCAAATAATTTTGGCCCGGGATAGGAATCTGCACCGTTGTACTTACGGGCATGAAATTTTGCATGCCCGCACATCTCAACCCCAGGAGCATCATAGGCTATGTGTTGAATGGAAATTTTAACCCCCGCACGTTCCAAATCGCCAAACTATTTTGGCCCTATCTACATAATGGGGAGAAAGCTGAATACTTGTATATAGATATAATCATTACAATTTGTTATAACTAACCGTAGTTAGGTACTATGCCCGGGCAGCGCCGGGCTCTTCAGCTAGTAATGTATATATGTCACCTATATAATGTATATATGTCACCACTGGATATACCCACCTATATAATGTATATACGTCACCACTGGATATACCTCACCTATATAATGTATATACGTCACCACTGGATATACCTCACCTATATAATGTATATATACGTCACCACTGCATATACCTCACCTATATCTAATATATAAAGCTGAATGTATGTATGTGTGTATGTATGTGGTATGTTTGTCCGGGATTGGAATCCGCACCGTCGCACTTACGGGCATGAAATTTTGCACGCCCGCACGTCTCGACCCCGAAAGAGTCCTAGGCTATGTTTTGAATCGAAATTTTAACCCCGCGCGTTCCAAATCGCCAAACAATTTTGGCCCTATCTACATAATGGGGAGAAAGCTGAATGCTTGTGTGTATGTCCGGCATAGGAATCTGCATTTACGGGCATGAAATTTTGCACACCCGCACGTCTCGACCCCGGGAGCGTCATAGGCTAGGTTTTGAGTCGAAATTTTAACCCCGCGCATTCCAAATCGGCAAATAATTTTGGCCCGGGATAGGAATCTGCACCGTTGTACTTACGGGCATGAAATTTTGCATGCCCGCACATCTCAACCCCAGGAGCATCATAGGCTATGTGTTGAATGGAAATTTTAACCCCCGCACGTTCCAAATCGCCAAACTATTTTGGCCCTATCTACATAATGGGGAGAAAGTTGAATACTTGTATATAGATATAATCATTACAATTTGTTATAACTAACCGTAGTTAGGTACTATGCCCGGGCAGCGCCGGGCTCTTCAGCTAGTATCTATATATATATAAAGCTGAGTGTATAGCCCGGCCCACTCCGCATAGCCACATTCACTATAATATCCCACACAATCACGTCAGCCAGAGCCACCGGACTACTACCCCTAATATCCCACATCATCCCGTCAGCCAGAGCCGCCGGACTACTACCCTAATATCCCACATCATCCCATCAGCAAGAGCCGTCGGACTACTACCCCTAATATCCCACATCATCCCGTCAGCCAGAGTCACCTGACAACTACCCCTAATATCCCACATCATCCTGTCAGCCAGAGCCACCGGACTACTACCCCTAATATCCCACATCATCCTGTCAGCCAGAGTCACCTGACAACTACCCTAATATCCCACATCATCCCGTCAGCCAGAGTCACCTGACAACTACCCCTAATATCCCACATCATCCTGTCAGCCAGAGCCACCGGACTACTACCCCTAATATCCCACATGATCCTGTCAGCCAGAGCCACCGGACTACTACCCCTAATATCCCACATCATCCTGTCAGCCAGAGCCACCTGACAACTACCCGCTAATATCCACATCATAGTAAAGAGAGGATATACCCAGATCCCACACATTCCGTCATAGCAACAACTCACTAATATCCCACATCATCCCGTCAGCCAGAGCCACCTGACTACTACCCCTAATATCCCACATCATCCGTCAGCCAGAGCCCCGGACTACTACCCCTAATATCCCACATCATCCTCAGCAAGAGCCTGAACACTACCCCTAATATCCCACATCATCCCGTCAGCCAGAGTCACCTGACAACTACCCCTAATATCCCACATCATCCTGTCAGCCAGAGCCACCGGACTACTACCCCTAATATCCCACATCATCCGTCAGTCATAGCACCTGACAACTACCCCTAATATCCCACATCATCCCGTCAGCCAGAGTCACCTGACAACTACCCCTAATATCCCACATCATCCTGTCAGCCAGAGCCACCGGACTACTACCCCTAATATCCCACATGATCCTGTCAGCCAGAGCCACCGGACTACTACCCCTAATATCCCACATCATCCTGTCAGCCAGAGCCACCTGACAACTACCCCTAATATCCCACATCATCCTGTCAGCCAGAGCCACCGGACTACTACCCCTAATATCCCACATCATTCCGTCAGTCATAGCAACCGGAAAACTACCACTAATATCCCACATCATCCCTTCAGCCAGAGCCACCGGACTACTACCCCTAATATCCCACATCATCCCGTCAGCCTAGGGTCATAACCAGAGCACTGAGTGGAATGGCCCTAACTTCCATACCGGGTATCCCTTTAAGAGAGGCCTGGTATCAGAACCAGAGCGCTGAGTAGATTTTCCCTAACTTCCATACCGGGTATCCCTTTAAGAGAGGCCTGGGGTCAGTACCAGAGCACTGAGTGGAATGGCCCTAACTTCCATACTGGGGGATCCCTTAAAGAGAGGCCTGGCGGCAGAACCAGAGCGCTGAGTGGATTTGCCCTGACTTCCAAACCAATGATCCCTTTAAGAGAGGCCTGGGTCAGAACCAAAGCACAGAGTGGATTTGCCCTCACTTCCATACCGGAGATCCCTTTAAGAGGGGCCTGGGGTCAGTACCAGAGAACTGAGTGGAATTGTCCTGACTTCCATACCAACGATCCCTTTAAGAGAGGCCTGGCGTCAGAACCACAGCGCTGAGTGGAACGGTCCTAGCTTCCATACTGGGATCCCTTTAAGAGAGGCATGGGGTCAAAACCAAAGAGCAGGATAGATTTGCCCTGACTTCCATACCAATGATCCCTTTAAGAGAGGCCTGGGGTCAGAACCAAAGCGCAGAGTGGATTTGCCCTCACTTCCATACCGGGGATCCCTTTAAGAGAGGCCTGGGGTCAGAACCAGAGCGCTTAGTGGAATTGCCCTAACTTCTATACCAATGATCCCTTTAAGAGACCCTGGGGTCAGAACCACAGCGCTGAGTGGAACGGTCCTGATTTCCATACCGGGGATCCCTTTAAGAGGGAAGATGTGCCTATGGGATGGAGGATGTGTGATGGGTATATGGGCACGGGAGCGGGTGATTCATTTCTGTCATGTGCTCTCTGCTCCTGTCTGGGGGGCAGACAATGGCTGGAGTTTATGTTCCCGGGGATCCTAGATTTCTCCCACCCAATCACTGTCTGCTGAGGTGTTGTCGTGGAGTGAGAAAACTGTTGCTCATAGCAACCAATCACAGCTCAGCTTCTATTAAACAGCTCTGGTGAAATGAAAGATGCTTCGTGATTGGTTGGTGATACACACACACATTCAATTTTATTTATATAGATGATGATGCACAAATGTTTAAAGAAGACTTCTGGCATGTCTTCGTCTTTCAGTCTAATTGATATCCTTGCTATAAGTGTACAGTGCATTATATTCAGTCTGCTAGGAAGTGGAGATGCCATGAAACATGATCATTCTCCCTCCTAAGGGTGAGTTTCCACGGTCAGGAAACGCTGCGTGTTTGGCGCTGTGCGCTGGCGCAGCGCCAAACACGCAGCGTCCAGATGTTACAGCATAGTGGAGGGGATTTCAAGAAATCCCGTCTCCACTATGCGTAACAATACGCAGGTGGCAGACCTGCGTAAACGGACATGCGGCCCGTTTTTTTCAGACCGCAGCATGTCCTCGGGTATTGCGGCGACGGTGCGTCACCGCAACAGAATATTACACAGTCTATGCAGCCCTGCGCTCTTCTTTCCGGAGGTGTCCTGAACACCTCCGGAAAGATCGCGCGTCATAAAGGGGGCGGGGCTTAGACGGAGCGGAATTTCCGCTCCGTCCAAAGCGCTGTGGTTCCGGACCGTGGAACCACAGCCTAAGTTAGCTAGTCTAATTTATAGGGGTGATCCGATGCCGCTCACTTTTGCATCGGAAGCGAGCTGTGCGCTGGATGGTCAGCAGGAAGAGAACATCCCCTCTAAGTGTCTACAGAGATCAATGTGTCTCGGAATCTGTAGTCCATCTATCCCCTATATCTTGCTAACTCTTACCCACCTGTCTTAGCTCCAGTACAGGGTATGGGTTCCTTCTCCACCACCTTCCTTTGCAACAGTCCATGCCAGTTTCTCAGGTAAGTCTTCCTACATCATCACCCTAGGCCTTTTAAGACTGGCTTTGGCAGAGACCAAGTACCAAGTGCTTGTGTATTAAGTAGCATTGTTTCAGTTGACTCAAGTATATCAGGAGTTTGCAGCTATTTCACTTTGTCCTGCTCCAGTCAGGTGCCTGTCGTCTTCTCAGTTTTTCCTCATTTCCATGCTCCAACCAAAGATATTTTTTGAAATTCAGTCCAGCTTCCTAGGTGAATTTCACACCTAATCTCTCAGCAAGTTTCCAACTTCTTCCATCTGTTCACGCCTAGCACCTGCAATCAAGGTAACACATATCTTCAAGCTAATCTCCAGTTTCCCTATCATTGCATTCCTGCTATTAACCACTGCCTTGCTGGAAGATACTAGACTTCATTTATTTCTGTAACATTACCATCAACCACTGCCCTGCTGGTAGATTCCATAGGGCAATGACTTCTTGGTTACTCCTACATTTAAACATTGCCTTGCTGTTAGATACCAGACTACATTCCTTTGATTAATTGTCTTCCTGCCATAACATACTAGTTTCCTATACAGCTACTGTTCCCGTAAGTATCCGCATACCTAGCTCTGCTTTATCTGTGCTACCTGTCCACTTATTTGTGCATACCCAAATGTCAAGGTCCTTCCTGATCCACACTGTGGGTTCGGAAAGTATTCAGACCCCTTTAAATTTTTCACTCTTTGCTTCATTGGAGCCATTTGGTAAATGCAAAAAAAGGTTTTTTTTTTTCCTCATTAATGTACACTCTGCACTCCATCTTTACTGAAAAAAAACAAATGTAGAAATTTTTGCAAATTTATTAAAAAAAAACTGAAATATCACATGGTCATAAGTATTCAGACCCTTTGCTCAGTATTGAGTAGAAGCACCTTTTGAGCTAATACAGCCATGAGTCTTCTTGGGAATGATGCAACAAGTCTTTCACACCTGGATTTGGGGATCCTCTGCCATTCTTCCTTGCAGATCCTCTCCAGTTCCGTCAGTTTGTTTTTTTAGCAACCTCTATGCGGACTTTCATATCTCTTGCACTGAGGAGAGGCTTCCGTCGGTCCACTCTGCCATAAAGGCCTGACTGGTGGAGGTCTGCAGTGATAGTTGACTTTGTGGAACTTTCTCCATCTCCCTTCTGCATCTGTGGACTCACCACAGTGATCTTGGGGTTCTTCTTACCTCTCTCCCAAGGCTCTTCTCCACGATTGCTCTTTAGCTGATGCCAGGTCTAGGAAGACTTCTGTGGTCCCAACTTCTTCTATTTAAGGATTATGGAGGCCACTGTGTTTTAGGAACCTTGAGTACTGTAGATTCTTTTGTACCTTGTCCAGATCGTGCCTTGCACGCAATTCTGTTCTTGAGCTCCTTGGCCAGTTCCTTTGACCTCATGATTCTCATTGTGGTCTGACATGCACGTGAGCTGTTAGGTCTTACATAGACAGGTGTGTGCCTTTACAAATCAAGTCCTATCAGTTTAATTAAACACAGCTGGACTCCAATGAAGAAGTAGAACCATCTCAAGGGGATCACAAGGAAATGGACAGCATGTGACTTAAATATGAGTGTCTGAGCAAAGGGTCTGAATACTTAGACCATGTGATATTTCAGTTTTTCTTTTTTAATAAATTTGCATTTCTGGTTTTTATCAGTCAAGATGTGGTGCAGAGTGTACAGAAATGAGAAAAAAATGAACTTTTTTGCATTTACCAAATGGCTGCAATGAAACAAATAGTGAAAAATTTAAAGGAGTCTGAATACTTTCCGAACACACTGTATGTCATCAGTCAAGACCGGCTAGACTGCACTAATGCCTCTGATCTGTACTGCTAACCCTGACTTGAGGCTTAGCGAATCCATCTATTCAAAGAAGCCCATAATAGTTGCATATCTTTGGTAGGCAAAGACCACAATTTGATGTACGTTGCAAAAAGCAACAAGGGCAGAATCTTCTGAGTATGCAGAAGTGATATCTCTATCGAACATATCCGTAGGCTTCAATTAACCCCACGTAGGCCAAAACAGTGTCTCATAGGGTCAGTGTGTGGAGATATACTTTTCTGTAAACAATGATATGAGATTATGTTCTTTTATACAGAGGCATCCAAAAAAAATATACACAGCATGCCGCTTACATTTTTTCAACATGGGAACCAAAAGGGGACGGATGCAACTATGTAGGGTAAATAGGGATATCTGTTGTAGGTATATGTGGGGAAATCCTCCAAATTTACACCTTTGTTGTACCTTGAAATGCAGTATGAGTGTACGTGGATCTGCGGACGGAACGAGAATAGCCAGAACAGCCAAGTGAATCTTTGCCCTAGGTAAAGGAGAGTCTAGTTACATGACACCTTGGGACTCAGTTTTACCCCCCTGGCAGCAGCACAATACTCTGAGAGTATGACTTTGCTCTGCATCAGTCACACAACATAATCCTCTTATCTCCAGCGATACACAGCTATAAATGTCTTACACGCGCTCCGAATGATTGAGGAAAAACACTACAGAGTAAACAGTCCCTGGACCGGAGAGCAAAAACACGAGACGGGCGGGTGACTTCACAGGGCAGGAAGTAGGAGCAGTTTACACAGGCGCTGGCGGAGATAACGTGTCGTACACATAGGCAGGTGTGCTGCGTGTAAACATAAAGTGGGCCGCACCACTCACAAGATCTGACACACAAACACTGCCGGGCCCAGCCCTTGGGGCTTGCCAGCCTACCAGTCACAGCCACCAAAACAGCATGGCATGTAAACATCCACTATAAACAGCCTGCTCAGCTCCGGGGAATTAATATGGCTTATAAATAACACTACATGACTCATTTGGAATTGGGTTACCACAGATGACCTCCACATTTACGCACTTACCTATGGTTGGATGGTGCCACATTCATCCCAAGAACTGATGTGTATGACAACTATAGTCTGCGAAGGGCTTCGAAAATCAGCAGCGACATATTTGCCCTTGGAAGTTCTAAAAAAGCAGGATGACAACGTTAGGCGACCGTATTAGTGAATACCCCCAAATAGACATTGAAAAGAGTGGCAGGATACAGATGTACCACTGTTTAATTCAAAGTAGGGCTCAGGACCCCTGTACTAGTCATCGTGGATGTCCCATCAACATGCTCGGATAAGGTGTTATCATGCTCGGGTGCAAACCAAGTGCCTTCGGCGTGCTTGAAAAATATGTTCGAGTCACGGCTGTTCGACAGTCACAACACATGCAGGGATTGCCTGTTTGTAGGAAATTCTTGCGTTTGTTGTGGCTGTGGAAAAACCGCGAGACACGCAGCCGCGGGGACTCAAATATATTATTTGAGCACGCCGAAACCACTAGGTTAGCACTAGAGCATGCTCAGCTAACACCTTATCCCAGCACGTTCGCTCATCTCTAGTGGAGACCTCTTTAATCCCTTAAAGGGTTTTTTCGGAATCAGAAAACTTAAAACAAAAAAAAAACAAGGCGAGCTTTACTCATCCTCCCAGGTCCATTGCTGAGTCACCACTGCCGATTCCCGTGCCTGGTATAGTCTGCAGCGATGACGTTACGTCAATCTGTGAGCTCAGCGTCTCTGAGCGGCTTATTAGGTTTACTTATTGGCTCACTGATTGCAGGAGCAGCGGCGGAGACAGTAAGTAAAGTACAGTTTGCTTTTAGGGTATGTGCCCACGGTCAGTAATTGCTGCGGGTCTGACCCTGCGTATTTATGCAGCGTCAAACCCGCAGCGTCCAGATGTTACAGCATTGTGGATGGGATTTCAAGAAATACGGACATGTGGCACATCTTTCCAGACCACAGCATGTCAATTTATCTTGCGGAGATATGTTTGTTACATGAACTGATGCAAACCCTCAAAAAAAAAAAAAAACAGTGAAATTCCAGGTTGTGAGGTAGCAAAACCCCAAAATGTCAAGGAGGTGTAGGTGAATACTTTCGCAAGCCACTGTACTTATAATGTTAAAAAAAAAAAACGCATTTTCCTGAAGCAGCTTCCTTTTGCAAACCTCAGTGGGTACTAGGGCATCTAAAAAAAGGCTGTGAACACATACACTGGGTGGCAAGTTCATTAGTTAATATACAGTTAACGACTGCACCATCCAGTGTTTAACGGAGAGAGGACACATTCTGTCAGCCAAAACCTCCACCCCATCTGGGTCTCCCATCAGGTTTTGCTTATTAGAATAAGATATAATGCTCTAGTGATGACGAGTATGCGTTAGTCGAGTTTTCCGAGATGCTCGGTGATCTCCGAAATTGGCGTGCCGAGATTAGTTGTGTCGCCGCAGCTGCATGATTCGTTGCTAGACAGCCTGAATACATGTGGGATTCCTAACAAACAGCAATCCCACCTGTATACAGACTGTCTGCAGCCGCAATCATGCAGCTGCGGCGACACAAACTAAATCTCCGAGCACGCCCAAAATACTCGGAGATCACCCGAGCATGCTCGGAAATCTCGAGTAACGAGCATACTCGCTCATCACTAAATGCTTTGAAATACTACATAAATACTATGTTTTCCACAGCATTATACCAGGGATCAAGAGATCATTGTTATAAGTTCTCTAGTGGAGCTTAACAATGGTAAAATTATGTTTAACCCTCAACTGGTGAGGTGGGGTTTTTGTCACGCAACTGGTGATGTGGGGTTTCCTATACCCCAGTGTTTAGAAATCTCTTATTTTTACAGAAAATGCAAAGATCACGTTTGTTTTAATTGTTTTCTTATTGGCGATTAATTACACATGAGTATAACACATTTTTGACACCTACAAGTATCGGAAAATGTAATACTTTGATGATTCAATCCGAGGGCATTATGAATGAATGGCAGCCGTACAAATATTCCCCTCACCAGTTGAGGGTTAATAAAGTCTGTAATATATATAAAAAAAAGAATATATTTAAAAATATGAAAAAAAAAAACAGAACACAACCTACATGCTTTTGGTGTAATCATAACGAATAAAAATGTTAGCAAAAGAAAAAAACTACAACTCATCCAATGATTTAAAAAACCCTTATGACAAGGTTAAAGGGAATCTGTCACCCCATTTTTGCCATATCAACTAAAGATATGGCTGAATAGTGCGTCCCAGAAGAAAGCTAGCGGTATTTACCTTATATCCTGATACCCCCGTTTTCATATAAAAATACCTTAGTAAAGTTGGTATTTTGGGCTGCCAATCAGGGCGGACAGGTCAGCTGGGCGGCAGTTATTCGCTTCCCCCAACCCTCCTCCATTCTTGGCGTACGTAGCTTTTTTTTTCTTGTCCGTTGTCTTTCCACGCTTGCGCTGTGTAAAAGTCCCTCGCACGTGCGCAGTGTTGTTTTCCCAACAGTGGGCCAGCACACTATCACTACCGCGCAAGTAATTTCTGGCACTTCATTTGACCCGGAAGTCGTCCAGTGATTGCTGATGACTTCCGGGCCAAGGAAAGTCAGGAAGTCTGACGCATGCGCAGTAATGTTTTACTACTTTGCCCACTGTTGGGCAAAGAACACTGCGCACGCGCTGGGGCCCTGCTTCACAGCGCAATCGCGGAAACAGTACGCTGTCTGTGATATTCACAGACAGCGTTACGTGACAGAAGCGGAGGAGAGGGGGGGGGGGCGAATAACTGCCACCCATCTGACCTGACCGCCCTGATTGGCAGCCCAAATACCAACTTTACTAAGGTATTTTTATATGAAAATGGGGGTATCAGGAAATAAGGTAAACACCGCTAGCTTTCTCCTGGGACGCACTATTCAGCCATATCTTTAGTTGATATGGCAAAAATGGGATGACAGATTCCCTTTAAAGAAAAATAAAAAAAGTAAGAACCTGAGGATGCAGCGACAAGAAAATGATAAAAACATTTTTTGTAACTTTCTATTTATACTGACACATAGTTCAATTGGTATTTTCGCTGCAGAGCAATGGGCAAAAAAAAAAACAGTGGCAAAAATTTTTTTTTTTCTGCATTATTACCCACCTTCACCCCCAGAAAAAAAGTAAAATCCATTAAACAAATAGTGCCACTGAAAAATACAACATCCTAAAAAAAAAAAAGACACAAAATAAAATTTAGGATGCAACCGTGACAGCACAGGAGAGATTGCACAGGTATCGGGAGCAGCAGCATGGGATGCATGTGTTGCGGATGTTGAACAGCCATGAGACATGCAGCCGCGGGGACTCGAACATATTTTTCGAGCACGCCGAAGACACTCTGTTAGCACACGAGCATGGGAATAACACCTTATCACACCACGTTCACACATCACTTGTAGACAGAGAAAAGTACATAAAATCTAGCAGGTCTTAATCCAGTGTCCTGTACCTGTTGATCCGTTAGTGAATTGACAGTTTCCACTTGTCGCCTTTTTCTCATGAAATATTTTTTTCCAAACTTCCCACATTTCTTTCATTCTCTTTACCACTGAGCTTTTGAGTTTGTAAGCGCTGCAGGATTGAGGGACACACTGTTACCTCCTAATCTGGGGCATTTTAAGCGCAGTGTTAACAAACTAGATAGCAGCGGTGGTCAGTCTCCAAGGCGACGAGCTGTAAACA
>JARQOD010000008.1:35396766-35444940 GCA_033576555.1 Oophaga sylvatica
GAATGCAGCGTATTTACTGGCAAAAGAGCAGATTTTGACTGCAGTAAAACCACAGCAAAAAAAGCTGCGTGTGAACACGGCAGCAATGTATCGCAATGTTGCATTGCATCTAGTGATTTCATCTGGTGTCATGTTGCAATGTACTGCGACAGTCGCATGTCTTCAAAGGTGTTAGATCTTCTGTCACTGGTTGTGAGTCCCACGTCACACGTTTGCCATAGATTCTAATGCAGTTGCGCAACAGCGAGTTGCAGAGAAGTTGCAGTTATTTTTTTTTTTTTTTGTAGCATGATTTGTCTTGAGAACTGTCTTTGTTTTGCCCCCCTGCCTGGTATGGTTACTCAAATCTGACCCCAACACAGTGGTGTGAATTAGCACTTATGCCATTCATATCTGATTTTTGGGTATCCCCATTTGGTTGTCCCCTGAAAACCGGTTCTGTAAAAATATTCTACCTATTGGGATTTGGAATAGAGAAGATGCTGCACGTGTGCACAACCCTTTAATATGACATCTATTTAGGAGGCATTGCTCGGGCCCTGGACATGGAGCCCCAAACAGATAATTATCCTTTGGATAGCTAAAAAATGTCTAAAACGGAAACAAGAGAAAGTATGAAACTTTCTGGACGGTCCGGATTCAGACGGACTGTGTTACCTGAACCGTCCTTGGGCCTCTTGACCCAAATTCGTTCTCTTCATTGACCTAGACAGACCATGTTTCATGGACTTCTTAATTCGGCCCAAAAGGGTTATTCCCAACATGAAGGCTGAGGTCACAAGTGTGTTTGGTGCAGATTTCTACAACGAAATCCGCATCTAAAATCTGTGCATATTTTCTGCACTGATTCATGTATTTCTTTTTTCACTGCAATGCACCAAAATAATGCTGCATCAGCAGTTACACATGTGGATTTAGAGCCTCCAATGAAAATAGGAGTAAAAACTATGCATTTCCAGAATAGAATTTGATATTCTTTGACTGTACAAAAAAATGACAGCAAAGGACAATTTTTGCGCATATTCCTCATGTGGGGAAAAAAAATGTACCGTAACATGTGGATGCGGCAAAGTATTACTCATTTTATGTGTTTCTGAAAAATGCTGCAGGTTTTAGTTGTGTAAAATTTGCAAACCCAGCCTAAAATGATTATTGTTATTATTTAATATTTATTATTATTATTATTTCCTGACAGTGAATGGAAACATTCTTGTTTACACACACATTCTGTATTTACCAGATAGGTTTGCTACAATTGTATCCAGTCTAAACCTCACTGGGTCTCCAGGTTGATATATTTTGCCTGCACTGATACATAGAAGCAAACTATCCAGGCACTAGAAGGTTTAGGTGTTCTACTGATGTGTTCGGCCATGTTCACACTTTCAGCGCTCGGTCAGGATCTAGAATGCAGACTCCAGGTTAATCCATTAACTTCATCATTTGGTTGCTTCTTTATGGTACAAATTATCGCAGATGGTAGACGTGAGATTTTAAAGGGTTTTCCAGGACATATTTGATGCACGTGATAACAAATGGTAGCTACTGCTATTGGAGTCTGACCCATGTGGTCCCAACTAGTCTCGAGAGGTGGTATCACAGTCCTGTGTGTGTGAATGGAGCAGTAAGGCGCATGTTACTGCAGTCCCATAGAAGTGGATAGAGCAAAGGTCACACCGGCGACCTGCCATGTAGCCCTAGTTATGAATTATGAGGAGTAAAATGTGTATTAAAAAAAGTAAAATTAAGCCATGCCCTACTTTTGACTACCCAATACCATACATCCTTTGAACAGAAAGGGGGATAACTTAAATACAACTTTTTAGGTAACTTGCTAAAAATAATTTTTGGCAATTTTTTAATAAAGCAAATTTTTGCAGCATCTTGCAATTTGCACCACCTCTTTCCTTGCACATTCAACTTTGTTGTGGTCCAAAATCAGCAGAGAGGAGCCTGGAAAATGACAGATAAGGTAGAAACTCTCCCATTGGACTGTTGGGGAACAGCCGAAAAACTTGGATGGGGATCACGGCACAACGCTCAGACTGACCGGCTGCTCTGCTGACTCGAGCTTGAGAGCTTTATGTATTTCTATGCAGCTGTTGCGCTTGGCCAGTCCTAAGCATTGCGTTGTGATCCCCGTCTTGAGTTATGCGGCCTTCTGACTCTTCCCTTAGATTGAGCTCACTGATGGTTTCTCAGGTAAACCTTTTTGCAGCCAGCAATAAACAATGCAGAACATAGGCTTTAGATGGCAAAAGTTGTATTGAAAGCCTATTATAAAAAATGATTTTTAGCCAAAGAGGTATGTCCGACTGTGGTCTACTTTGTGGATCAAACTACATTGCAATCAATGGGTCTGTGACATGAACACCTCCATGTGCTGTCCATTTGAAACATTAGGTTTATTCCCATGACCGTTTAGTGGCCATATTTTACAGTCCGTGTTATGGCCTCAATTTCTGGCCCAACGCATGTCTCCTGAGCTTAACGCACAGCCTCATAGGCATTTATGACGCAGAGAGTTCAGGTCAGGAGACCTGTGGTCAGGCCTGGAATTTTTTTGATAACATGGCCGCTGTATGGTCATGTGAATAAACCATTAGGCTGGATGCAGAGTTGCTCTGTTAGTCTTGACCTCATTCATTCATTACACTGGTTATCGGCGACCATAAAAAAAAAAAAAAAAACAGTGCTGGCTTTTCTAATGAGACGACCCTTGCCTATGCTTAGCAGTGAAGTTGCAACAACAAGAAGAAAGTCCTAGAATGATGGAAATCATGGGATGGATAGACATGTCACTGATGTGCAAATGGTGAAAAGATACAAACACCATTTTCAAAACAACTCAATTTTTTCAGAATGGAGTATGAGTGCCACGTTGAGTAATCCCCGCAGTGCCAGTATGAGCGCCACGTTCAGGAATCCCTGCAGTGACCGTCTCGGCTGCTATCAGTGTGGCTATTAATGGTCGTCTAAGGAAGGTTCTGCTCCTCTGAATGCACTTGGGCACAGAAATCATCAATATCCACTGCTGGCAGCTCCCTGTGCAATTGTTGATTAATGATGAGACACAAGTCTGGATATTCTGCAGACCACGGTAACATGTTTAGACCACGTAGGCTGCTCAAAGTAGCACGAGCAACGTATTCCTGGTGTTGTCCCCTCGAAACAATGGCTTCTGGGGACAGGCCCTTGTGAAGACCTCTTCATGCTGTTGCCTGTGTGGTCTCTGGACTAATTTCCAACTATCATTGCGTCCAGGACTAAAGTGAGACTTGTCTCTGACGAGTATAGACCTGGATTTTAGCCTTCATTGCTATCTTCCTCTGCACAATGATAGTCTTTGAGTGAGGTCAATGGAGCTCCTGTTGCTGGACGTCTCTCAAAGCCCAGTGTCATGTAAACGTCTTCTGATGGTTTGTATAGACACTGTTTGATGCTTTAGACTCTGTATGTGACGTCTTATGTCACTTGCAGTACAAGTTGGATTGCTTTGGGCCATTCTTTGAATCCTGAGTAGACCTCAGGCTTCATAAGGGAACGTTACACCAGTCCAGGATTATGGTGTGGGGTGGCACAATGTACAGTAGCTGGTTCCTTCTAGTCTTCATTCCAGGTAACTAAACAGCTCATTGTTGCCTTCATTTGGTGTTTGAGAAATGGCCGTACCACTGGTTCATAGTGTTGAAAAATGGCTCCTGGGACACTTGACACCAGGCTGCATGTTGCTCGTGTTACTGTGAGCAGCCTGGGTGACCTAAAAGTGCTGCTATGGTCTCGGGTATCTCCAGACTTTTCTCCATCAAGTGCATCTGGGATGTCATTGGTTGGCAATTGCAAAGGAACCTGCCAGCAACGGATCTTGATGATTTGCTCAAGTGCATTTGGCTTGGCAAAACATTCCTCAAGACAACCATTAATAGTCTCACTGATGGCTTTTAATCTCTGGGATATTCGATACTAAATAAATTGAGATGCTAGGAAAAAAAAAATGGAAACCTTTTCCAATCAGTAACTTGTTTCCATTCAGTAGGAATGGAGCAAGAAAAAAAAACACGTCATTGTAGACTCGCTTGATGATCAGCCAGTAAGTTTTTGGTTTTCCTACCATAATCGTGCCCTTTTCTGAGCTCTATCTTATAGTGGGGGGCAGGTCTGATGTCAGCATGGTATCGGGTACGCTCTTCCTAATCTACATTAGTAGCGTTGCACATTAAGGATGTATACGTTGTATTGCTAGAGACTTGTACGCTTTCATCTACTTCCTTTATGTGTGAAGTAAACAACACGCTGTGCTCTGAACATACCCACATGGTCACAGCAATACTTCCACATTGTGATAATTCCTATGAAATCATGGAGGTGCCTGCACAGGCTGCACCAAAGGGAGAAGAGGTGAAGGCAGAATGTACCCTATTAAACAGACAAAACTCTTATTTAAAGGGTTTGCAAATTTTACCCATTTAACAAGATGAGACTAAGTGTTGATAAAAACAAGTTTGCAAAATGACCTCTGAAAAACCTATTACTTATTGATTACACCAATCCAGGGTCCTTCTGGATTACTGACACGCAGCCTCCTAGGTATTGGGGAGGATAACCGTCCCCTGTAACTCGAGGCTCAGCCGTCAGGGCGGCCACTCCTGTAGGGCAGCGGTGTCAGGTGCACTTTAAGTCTTCCCATTAGTAACCAGTGCTGTTTGAATTTTTTTTTTTTTTTTTTCCTTGTTCAAACAGAATCATTAGAACAGTCTGTAGTGACCCATCTGTCTCCCTCTGAATCCATGCCATTCCCTTGGTGTGATCTCTTGGAGAGAGATAAGAAGCATCAGGTGAGCCCCAGCGGAGGTGTTTACTCTCCACACCGCCTGCCTTCCCGTGTGCTCGCTGCTTGACCCCCCCCCCTCCTTGTTTTGGTCTGTGTGCTGATAGAAGTTTCCAGAGAGATAAGAATTTGCGTATTATTGATGCAGCGCACAAAACAAACATTCTGCAATCTGCTGTTTCCACTCCCTGATGTGGGATCGGAACATGTTGGCATCATGGCAGTGCCCTCCACCCAGCGCAGGTACCGTAATGGAGAGAAAGGGGACAGTAGTTGTCTAATGCGCCACAAACGCAGAGAGACTCCTGGTACACATCTGCCATCTTCTATGTCCCGGTAGAGTATCTCTTCTGCTATTTTTATTTTGTTTGTTTGTTTTTTTTTTACGTACGGTGCGATCTCTGCTTCATCCAGAACTAACATATTTACAGCTATTTCCCATTGATTTGAGAGTAAGGAAAATGCACAGAAGTGGTCAGATGCGGCCTCTACAAGCACTCGGAGTGTGTGGGTTCTTTTTTTTTTTTTTTAGGTGTCCTCCACTGGTGTCCTCCACTAGTGTATGTAGTCCTCCAGGTTACGAACGAAGATTAGCCCTCAAACCCTGACCTAGTGGTTGCTGACTGCAGGTTGGGATCAGCTGCCATCTATGTAGGTTAGGGGGGCAATATCACTGCATAGTGTACAGATATAGCGAGCCCATCCGTACAGATCACACCGGCCGTTGGACCCTACAAATACCCTGGGTACCGCATTTCTATGGCTGAAATTAAATGTAGCGGGGTGTCTCCCATCCCCCAGACTCTGTCTGTGTGATGTGCCGCCTGTGGACTTTTTAGGAGCCCCTCGGTCCTCTCCTGGAGGGATTCATGATGATGGCGACTACTCCAGAGTTTCTCTTTTGCATAGGATTTCAGGAGTGTTTTCCCTATTATCTCCTTCTGTGTGGTTTTTTTTTTTTTGTTATATAGAGTATCTTTGAGTCACACAGTCCAATGGGGGATTTCCAGCAAATAATTACTCTGGATGGAAATTTTTTATTTTTTTTTTTTCCTTGGAATGGTAATCTGTCCCCCTCCCTTCTGCTGCATTGCATAATGAAATGTGAGTATCTGCAGGACTCGGCAACAATGAGCCGGAACGTGCCAACTAAGGCTTCCCTGTGTCGCAGAATTTGGGGAAATCCTCATCAGGGAGTGAATGGTGCGGCGTTATTTCAGCCCATTGATGCATATTAGCGGCTGACTACTCTGACTAGTTTGAATGCATTATGGGCCCTTATCGCAAAAGACCACGCTGTGGGTGTAATTCAGAAGCAACTAAGTGAATGAGACTTTTAACATCTCATCCACGAGCTGCAAAAAAAAAAAAAAAATCCGCATTTTGTCATTTTATGATGCATACTTTCTCTGCAGGTTTCACCCATTTTGCAATGCAAATCTGCAACAAATCCACGATTGCTACATGCACACTTGCTGTGCGTCCATGGCAGGGTCCACCTTGTACTCTTACATTAAAGTGGAGCATCTACATTGCCGGTCCCTTGGGTCTGCGCTCCTGTGGCACCGTTGCATTATGTGGTTTTCTCCTTCAGGCCCTATGCTCATCTTTATTACGGTACTCAACGCTTTAGCTTTGGATTGTGCATGGATGAAATATTGCTGATTTTAGGGAAAAAAAATGTTCCCTCTAAGGACTCATTCAGATTTGAGAACAGACTGCTAATGCACGGACTGGCCGACGGCTCTCCTGATCTGTGCGTGACAGCTTCCTGCATTTCTATGAAGCTGTGGCGGGAGACCCATGGCCAGTGGGCATTGCTGTCCGATCTCTGACCGATTGGTGTGATACCACAGTGTTTTTTTTCTTCCAAGCACGAACCAGACTGTTGTCCAAGACTGGCTGTCAACTTGACTCGAAATACGGATGTGTTAAATCAGCCTGAGATGCAAGTCGCCTGTGTTTGATGGGCCCACCCAACCATCTAATGTGTAAGGGGTCATCCTGACTGTCTCCCTATCGACATCTTTGAAGGAGAGCACTATCTGCCTATTGAAATTTTGACGGCCCACTTTTTTTTTTTTTTTTTTTTCTCCAGGGGAGAAAAGCTGCTGCCAGATGAGTCTGGCAGAGGATTTTTGCTCTATTCTAGTTGGAAACACAAGCAGAGCGCTCTTGTGTTGGGGAGTTGGGAGGGAAAGCTCTCGGCTGTTTATGAGCAGCTTAATTTTGTGCCTCCATGGTGTCCGATAGGTTTCCATCTTGATGGACAGTACGGGGCCTCTTACAAGTATTTCTTGCCCTTGTTTACGGCGCAGATCTGTTATGGATACCGCTGTTTTCAGAAAGCAGCCGTATGTCCTATCCCATGGAAATGACAATAAACAGCTCAGCTTCAGATAAGGAGCCTTGGGGTAAAGTGAAGAGGAGAAAAACAAGAAAGTAAAAGTGATTAGCAGGACGGACCGGCCCCGTCGGCTCTAATAATAATTATCTTCAGCCGTTGGTGTTCTGTTTGCAAAACCAGATTTGCAGCCCCGGTGTGACGTTGTCCATACCTGCCCATCACCTAATGTATGTGGGGGTCGTTCTCGACTTTCTGAACATAATCTGTTGGTTTGGGGGGTTATTGAATTTCAGCACCAAATTCCTCTTTGTTCCCAGGGGCAGTAAGCTGCGGACAGACCAGTTGAAGCCGACTCGTATCTGTGGGGGTCAAAGCTGCAAACTGCTCACAAAGAAATGCCACTGGGTTGGATTTTTTTTTTTTTTTTTTTTTTTTGACAGTCACCAATCTGAGCATATTGAATAAGAGAAAAAAAAATCTGCTAAAAAAAAAATTTTGAGTGGACAGTTAATTGTTTACGACTGGAAAATCCCTTTAAAGGGGTTGTCCACTTCTAGAAACTTTTCGTTCTATACTGTAAGGCTATGTGCCCACGTTGCAGAATTTAAGCAGATTTTTTCCTCAGCAAATCCGCATCCTTTTGCCCGGAAAAACGCATGTGGATATTGACGCGTTTTTCGTGCGGTTTTTTTTCCAATGCAGGTCTATGGCAGCGGAATCACCGCGATTCCGCAAAATTAACATGCTGCGTATTTTTCCACAATGCAATTCCTCTGCAAAAAAATCTGTGGCATGGGCACAGCAATTGTGGAATGTAGTACAAATGAATGAAATGCGTTTAAGTGTTTCTGCATCGGCAAGACTGCTGCGGAAACGCTTAAACGCAACGTGGGCACACAGCCTAATAGTTAAAGTAAATATATATCTGTCCAGCACTGACTCTCCGCCACTACCCTGATTTGTTTGCAGTGCTGACGTCATGTCAGCAGCACTGCAGCCCATCACTTAAGCTCAGCAACAGAGCCGGTGATGTGAAGTCAGTGCTGCAGGCAAACGGAGGCAAGGGCTGTGGCGGAGACTCGGCACTGGACCCTGGGAGGGTGAGTAATACTTGCTTATTTTTTTTAATGTTTTTTTTTTTTTAATAACCGCAGCTTGGTGCACAAAGTCTCTGTAAAGTTTCTTTCTGCATGACTTTTTCATTAATCTCCCATTTAGGAATATAGAAAGCTGCTCTTTGTGGAGGTCGCACCACATTTGTAGAGTATTTGGACCTGTGTCCAAAAGTTTTTTTTTTTTTTTTTTTTTCCTTGCATGTCAAACTCGATTATAGAGTGAATGTATACATCCCAGCTGTCGATTATACCTGTTCACTCACGGACTTCTGTTTTCTCTCCCCCAGAACCTGCACCTTGCCTTACCCGTGCCTTCTCTGACAGCTGATTGATCACGGCCGGCCGCCATCTTTCCATCACCATGAATGAAGTAATGGTGGTTAAGGAAGGCTGGCTTCAAAAAAGAGGTAAGGAAAGATTAGTTTCTTGTGTTTGGCATGATGCAAATGTGGTATACATAGCAATAGACCCCCCTCTTGGGGTATATGCACACAATCAGTAAACGCTGCAGGTTGGGTGCTGCATATCTGTACAGCGTCCGACCTGCCGTGTCCAGGTGTTACATCATAGTGGATGGGATTTTAAGAAATCCCATGTCCACTATGCGTCCAGAAACACCTGTGGAGACTGACATGCGTCGCGTCTTACCAGACTGCGGCATATCAATTTCTCTTGCATTTTCACCTATACAACGTATGACCGTGCTTTGGACACAGCAAACATTCTCTGCGTCCAAAGTGCTGCCAGTTCCGGATTGTCTGCACATGCCTTCATCATTCCAGGTTTTGCCACTTAACCCCATGGACCTGTCTGACTTCTTTTACATGCCCCTCTGGTGAGTGTCCCATGCCCTAGGCGGCTTTTCTGTTCTCCGATGGTTCTTATCACCTTGTAGCAAAAGGAATGGGACCAGCCAGGATCTGGTCTCCTCTGTCCATGGCAGCGTCATGGTTTGCACCTCCTTGGCATAGTGCAAAAGTTTCCAGCCCCTTTGGACCGCATAGCTGTTTGGTTCACATCGGCCTTTTAATAATGGATCCAGACTGCCCAGGTAACACAAGTTTCCAGATTGTCCTGATAGCATCAGGACGGCGAGTCTTGAAACCTCACGGAGGAAATTTACTTGTCGCTGGATTTCAGCTCAGGCTATACTTTTTGCCGTCCTTTGTTTTTTAAAGGGGTTGTCCATTTTTTTTTTTTTTTTTTTTTTTTTTTCTTAAATGCATGTATTTGGGGCTAAAAATAATTTTTGCAGTTGAGGTTCATTAAAATCTTGCTTTTATAGACTGGAAAATGCACATTTAACTTTTTTTTTTTTTTTTTGAGCTTCTCAGTTGATTGATTAAACTTTATATATATATATATATATATATATATAAATATATATATATATATATATATATATATAACTTTTTGATAGTGCAACACAGACTATATAGAAGGCAAAAGATGTAATGGAAACATATTGCAAAAAATTATTTTTTATATCCAATTGCATGCACTTCAGTAAAATCAAAATTGTCCTCAAAGGAGGACAATCCCTTTAAGCTTCTCACTCAAACACAAGCACATTCATGTAATGCCTGACTGCTTTATGCATTGTATTGTTCACTTGTTGGGTCAATGTAATTGAGTATTCTCTTGATTGCTACGTGGTGTTTAAAGGGATCTTCTCATCTGTCTTAAGGAGCCTTGAAGATGGACAGTCCTGACCTGCGGCATTGCTGAGCCGCCACCTTGAACTGTGTGCTCTCCATTGCTTTTGCAACAGCAGAGGAATGCAGCGATCCAGGCAGCTTCAGAGGAGCGCTCACAAGCCATATAGCTGTGAGATTGCAAAAGCTGTGCTCCTTGCCTAGTTAACTGGCCACCTCTGAAACACTGCACAGGTGGCCAGTAACCTAGGCACCGAGCTGTAAACTATAGCCGATCATGCCGCCAATTTGGAGAGAGCCACTAAGCTCACCGATTGGCTGCGGTGCTGCCGACGAAAACGCAATAGCAGAAGCTAAGAGCAGCAGCTGGGACTGTCTTTTGTTTTCTTCTTGAAGTGGGTGGAATGGGAAAAATCCTTTAAATTGGTGCAAAATTATGCAAGCGGTATGATAAATTTGGGCATGGCTTTTCTCCCTCTCCCATTCTACATCATCGGGATTTATTTACTGATTTTATTCTGGCCGTATTCACACAAGTGATCAAAATGCCTCCCTTACAATCCCAGCGTCCGCCATCCTTTGCACTACTTTATGATTATTTATTCTGCTTTGCTTATATAGCGTCATTAATTCCACACCTTATTATCGCTGTCCCCGTTGGGGCTCACAATCTAAATATCTTTATAAGGTTTACTCTATTTTGTGACTACATTACCTCTCCCTCAGAAAGTAGTCCAAGCAACAAACCAGAGCAGCGACTCCAGAGCAGCGTGCACAGTTCTGCCCCATTTTTGTAGCGCGAGGTGTATATTGTGCACTTTATTGGAGGGTTCTCACAGTAATTATTGTGCCTGGCTTTTCCCGGGGTCCCGTTATTATTCGGCACACATACTTCACAGGCGGTTTGTGTAACGTACTTTAATGCTGCACAAAGGAGGCCTGCCAGTGCATCAATCGGCCACGTAATTAAAAGTGTTTTTAAATCTGAGACACCCCCCCTCCTCCCCAGAATGGAGCGGTAGTCCTAGTCTTTGTCCGAGTTCTTGAATGGACGATCGCCCTCTGTAGCCTTTGCCCCCAGGGCTTCCTGTGATTGCGTATAACCCCGCCTGACCTTTCTGCATTCCTAAAATACCAGAGGCAGAATCCTAATAAAAAACACACCTCCGCATAGTGAGAGGGGCGCGGAGGTCCCAGGTTTCCCTGCTCTTTATGTCGGCGTTATTGGTCATACAGACCAGCGGTAACTGTGCGCTGTAATATCCAAGTCTGGTTGGAATTGCGGCACGACACCAAAATAGCCAAACATGGACAACACTTAGTATTGGAGTCATGGAGGATTTTTCCTCCCTGCATGAAGTTGTCGCACTCGGGACGGCCAGCTCCGCTTTTTTTTGTGTTGTGACCCGTGCACTTTGCTGTCTGCTTTGCTAATTGCAACACACTATGATATTATCAGCTGGCAGCGTCTCTTGTACAACCAGGGGGCCGGGCCGGTGTCACTTCCTCTGAGCGGTTCTCCTGCCAGTAAACAATAGTAAACAGCCGGGGACGCCAGAATACAGCAGCTCGGGACATTGAGACTAATGATGTACACCTCCCAGCCATGTGCTGCTGCGGCAGCGGTGAACAATCCAGTCTGCGCGTACTAGCTAAATGCGCCAAAGTCTGCTGCATTGATGAATCCCATAAGTGCCACTTATCGGCACAGAGGTGAAAAACGTAAGCGCTATGCAATGTAAAGCCCTGACGTGGAAGTTGGCGCAGGGGCGAAAGTTGGGAGAGGAGCAGGCTCTGGGGCAGAAACTGTTGGAGAAAGCGGCACACTATGGTGGAAGCTGGCACTGGAAGTGGCTTTCTGCCGCATGGGGTGTGAGATGGCGGAGTAGCGATGCTCTGACGCAGGGGTTGAAGCTGGCACTGGAAGCAGCTTTCTGCCCCAGGGGTGGGAGGCGGTGGAGGTGCGGGAACTGGTGGCGGGGTGGGAGTGCTCTGCCGCTGGTGGCAGAGTGGTGCTCTGACGTTTGTTGGTGGACTGGATCTGGTGCCGTTTTTGGTGACTAATATACGATCGTCAGGCCATGCGTGTGACGATAGAGCTTTGTGCATATTCCAAACAGCCGGACTCTGTTGGTTGCCTCCCAGGTAAGGTGTGAACAGAGCCATCATTTGCAGCATGGTTTTCATTTTAGACTTCCTTCCCATGTTGGATAATGATAAACTACAAGAAAAGCGCATGAATGAAAATCTGCAGCAATAAGTGCAGCACGGTAACCTGGCTCCTAACAGAGGAACGTGGCCACTGTGCCTGTAGGTAGAGCCACGCACCAAGTCCCTGCCTGACATGTAGCTAGTAAAATTAGCTCTCCGATCAGAAGCTATTCCTGGCAAGTTGTGTTGAATTACCTTGAGTAACATTAACCTTTTCCCTACATGAGGCGCGAGTCTACCTGAAATACAGCTTCAAGGGGAAAGTAGAAAGCAGAAAAACAGAGGGGAAAAAAAGAACACACTTAAATGCACACATGTATGTGAATATTTCTAGAGCTGGCGATGGCTTGCACACAGCTGAAGGCGTATAGTTATTGTCGCCCTGCCGTGCTTTGTATCCTCTGCGATATGACTGGTGTTACCCTGCAGGTATAAGTCGCGGTCGGCGGCACAGATGAGCATGTGACGACCTTTGCTCTATTGCGCGCTGTGTATTGCTGCCTTTGTCCCGGGGTCGGGTTGTTGCTGTTTGTGTCACCTGAGTCGTGTCGTTATTACTACACTCAGTATTTTGCTGCATTGAGCCGAGCGAGTGACGTGCGGCTTTATAGTATGGCCGTCTGCCAACAACCTGTTTTATATTACTGGAAATAATGGTGCAGAGACGTATCGTGGTTATTTTCACTTCACTCTTCAGTGGTTACGACTGCATTAAGGAGACACCTAAAGTGTAAGCAAAAAAACACAAGTATGCTAAAAAAAAAACTTTCCTTTTTTTTCCCAGTGTGACAGGAGAGAACAATGTTATATTTGTATACAAGGTACAGTGCTGGTATGTGTGTATATATAAAAAGTCTACACATCCCTGCTAATGACAGACTTTCAGCAGCAGATGAAGGAAGGGAGACACACTAGTCATTACTAGTGGGTAGGCGGAGCCCACACAGGATAGAACACCTCAGATTAAAAAGTGTTGACCGGCCCCTCCAGCTCGGGCTCCTCCTACTCCAGCTCTCCAGTCTAAAATTTGAGGTCACAGAGGATAGTGCTGCTGGAGCAGCTCCTCAGAAGATTTTTTATTTTTATCGGACAGAGACTTGGACTCCCGTGGTCTTAAAGTCTCAGGGGTCTCAGCGCTGCTGGACCCCCACCTCTCCCTTGGCGGATCTGTATTACCCTTTAAGGAGGTCCCTGCAGAACCCTGCCGGCCCTGGGGGATGAGGATTACTTCCCTGGCGGGGACGCAAACCGCGCTTCTGGGGTCACTGCGTTCCCCGCCCTGGGGGGAAGCTATGGGCACAGCGCCACAAATCCCTGGGGGTCCCTGTGGCGCTCAGCTGGGTGAGTACTCAACATTTTAATGTTTTGAGTGCTTCAGCGACTGCTGCGGCAGCCGCTGGTACATGTGACATGTTGGTGACTAGTGTCTTTTGTCCGCAGGTGGATGCCTGCAGGACATGAGAGAGCGCCCTTTTTTTGAATTTTTCGCGGCGCTCTGAGCGCGCGCTTTACTACCTCTTCCGGCTTCTCTCTCAGAAGCACAGCGCGGCGGCCATTACTGGATCAGGGAGCTGAAGGCTTCCTTCCTCACTCTCCTCCCCTCCCGACAATCGAAGACGCTACACCGCGACCAGCTGGGTGAGTCGCTTCTGCCTGTCAGGGCAGAAGCTTAACCCCCTCACCCCCACAGCGCAGGACACTGAACGCTAACGATCACGATAACGACGCATACTAATGCGATCGTTTTTTTGTGATCGTTTTAATGTCGCTGATAGCGGCTATAGTGGACGATCTCATTAACGACGCAAAGTGGTTAGCGATCTCCTTAACGACTTTGGCGGTCATTGCGATGTACAATCAGCGCAATATGTTAGCGTTCTTGTTTAGTGTGGCATACCCTTGAAACACTGTCCTGCAGCTGCTACCTCATAAGAGGCACCTGGGGCTCGCACACCCTTTTCATTAACAAGGGTTGTGGGGAGTCTGCGACATTAACCCCTTCTTAGGCGGTTAACCCTTAATTGGGGGACAGCTGGGGTAGCTCTCTCTTTAAGAGCTTTAACCCTTCAGCGTTCGTTTTGCCTTTAAGAAACCACACTGTTCTAGTTGCTGACAGGTTTAACCTGCCATATACTGTGTGAGGGCATGTCAGATCAGGGTCCAGGAGGTGCGGACCGTCTCCCAGATCCGCTACAGGATCAGTCTCGCGTATCTGACACGCAGACCTCGACGGCGTCAAGCGCAGCGGTCGGAGGTGTCAGTGATGTCAAAATGGAGACCCTCGCTCGTTCAATTGATGGCCTTTCTGACCTTCTAGGTTATTGGGTGTCGGCTAGATCCTCTCATGGTAGGAAGCGACACAGGCCGGTGCCATCCTTCCCGCGTAGCGACTCGGAGATCTCGGGCATGGAGGGTTCCCCTTCAAGCTCGGATGGGGAGATGTCCGATTCAGATAAGGAGGATCGGCAGGGACACTCTGCCTCTCTTTTGGGCCGTACAGAGGCTTTTATTGAAGCCATGAGGGAGGCGTTACAGTTACCGGAGGAGGTAACTACAGTCATGGCCAAAAGTTTTGAGAATGACACAAATATTAATTTTTACAAAGTCTACTGCTTCAGTTTTTCTAATGGCAATTTGCATATACTCCAGAATGTTATAAAGAGTGATCAGCTTAACAGCAATTACTTGCAAAGTCAATATTTGGCTAGAAAATGAACTTTATCCCCCAAAACACATTTCAACATCATTGCAGCCCTGCCTTAAAAGGACCAGCTAACCTCTTTTCAGTGATTGCTCCATTAACACAGGTCTGGGTGTTGATGAGGACATGGCTGGAGATCAATCTGTCATGATTAAGTAAGAATGACACCACTGGACGCTTTAAAAGGAGGCTGGTGCTTGGCATCATTGTTTCTCTTCTGTTAACCATGGTTATCTCTAAAGAAACACGTGCAGTCATCATTGCAATGCACAAAAATGGCCTAACAGGGAAGAGTATCGCAGCTAGAAAGACTGCACCTCAGTCAACAATCTATCGCATCATCAAGAACTTCAAGGAGAGAGGTTCCATTGTTGCCAAAAAGGCTTCAGGGTGCCCAAGAAAGACCAGCAAGTGCCAGGACCGTCTCTTAAAAGTGTTTCAGCTGCGGGATCGGGCTACCAGCAGTGCAGAGCTTGCTCAGGAATGGCAGCAGGCAGGTGTGAGTGCATCTGCACGCACTGTGAGGCGGAGACTCTTGGAGCAAGGCCTGGTCTCAAGGAGGGCAGCAAAGAAGCCACTTCTCTCCAGAAAAAAACATCATGGACAGACTGATATTCTGCAAAAGGTACAGACAGTGGACTGCTGAGGACTGGGGTAAAGTTATTTTCTCTGATGAATCCCCTTTTCGATTGTTTGGGACATCAGGAAAACGCCTCATTCGGAGAAGACAAGGTGAGCGCTACCACCAGTCTTGTCTCATGCCAACTGTTAAGCATCCTGAAACCATTCATGTGTGGGGTTGCTTCTCAGCCAAGAGAATCGGCTCTCACAGTCTTGCCTAAAAACACAGCCATGAATAAAGAATGGTACCAGAATGTCCTCCAAGAGCAACTTCTCCCAACCCTCCAAGAGCAGTTTGGCGATCAACAATGCCTTTTCCAGCATGATGGAGCACCTTGCCATAAAGCAAAGGTGATAACTAAATGGCTCAGGGAACAAAACATAGAGATTTTGGGTCCATGGCCTGGAAACTCCCCAGATCTTAATCCCATTGAGAACTTGTGGTCAATCATCAAGAGACGGGTGGACAAACAAAAACCTAAAAATTCTGACAAAATGAAAGCATTGATTGTGCAAGAATGGACTGCTATCAGTCAGGATTTGGTCCAGAAGTTGATTGAGAGCATGCCAGGGAGAATTGCAGAGGTCCTGAAGAAGGGTCAACACTGCAAATATTGACTTGCTGCATTAACTCATTCTAACTGTCAATATAAGCTTTTGTTACTCATATGTTTGAAATTATTATATTTCTGTCTGTGATAAAAACATCTGTCAAACACACATAAAAACCAGAGGGCAGCAGATCATGTGAAAATATAATATTTGTGTCATTCTCAAAACTTTTGGCCATGACTGTAGACGTCCTGGTAAGTCGGCCCGGATGTTTCAGGAGTCGCATAGGTCGCGATCAACATTACCATCTCTGGATGAGCTTAATGGGACAGTGGAGAAGGAACGCCTGTGCCCAGATAAACGTTTTCAGGCTGTATCCGTATACGACGGAGTTGATTGATAATTGGATTTCTTCTCCTGAAGTGGATGTCCCTTTATCCCAGCTTAGCAAATCCTCATTACTTCCTGTTAAAGGGAAGGCGAGTCTGCAGGATCCGCTGGACAGAAAAACGGAGATGGCGGCGAAATCCATCTACGAGGCCGCGGGTCATGGATTCAGAGCAGTACTAGGGTCCATGTGTACTTGTAAAGCTTCCCTAAGCTGGTTAGACCGTCTACGGACGGCGTGGCAAGATGGATCCCCACTATCCGAGGTAGATGGGCTTTCCAAATTGTTGGAGGATGCAGCCCGATATGGCAGCGATGCAGGTTTGGATACTGCGTCACGGCTGTCCAGGGCGCAATCCTCGGCGGTCACAGTCAGAAGAGCACTGTGGATTAGACAGTGGACCGGAGACGTGGTTTCCAAGCAAGGTTTACTATCTTTAGCTTACAAGGGTGGTCAGCTATTTGGATCTGACCTCACGGAGCTGATTGCCAAGGCAAAGGCAAAAGAAACGGCTTTACCGCAGCGAAGAGCTGTGACTTCTGCGTCTGGCAGGCCTAGTGCCGGTAGTAGTCGGCGGTCCTTTCGGTCCAGGGGACGGTTCGGTCAGCCCTCTTGGGGATCGGGTCGTTCCTCTTTTTCAGGAAAAAAGAACGCTCAAAAATCCCGCACTCCCTGGAAACAGAGCTTCCGCCAAGACAAGGGGAAGCTGACAAAAAGCCCGCTAAGGCGGACTGACGCCAGGGTCTCTCTCGAGGGCTCTCGAGTGGGAGGTCGCCTGCTCTAATTCGAACCGACTTGGGCTTCCCGCGTGTCGGACGCCTGGGTGACGCGGGTTGTGTCGGCAGGCTACTTCATAGAGTTTCTGTCTCGACCCCTAGACAGTTTTTGCCAATCTCGCATTCCGTCAGAGCCCGAGCTATTTGCCGCTCTACTGCGAGAGGTCTATTCCCTTCTGCAGAAGGGTGTGGTGGTACCGGTTCTGCGGGAGGACCGGGGAAGAGGGTTTTATTCCAACCTCTTTGTGGTCCCCAAAAAGGAGGACAAATTTCGCCCATTCTGGATCTCAAAAGATTGAATCTGCATGTCCACACCCAAAAATTCCGCATGGAATCACTCCGCTCCGTGGTGGCGGCCCTGTCGCAGAACGATTTTTTTGGTGTCAATCGACATTCGCGACGCTTATTTGCATGTTCCCGTCGGAAGGGCCCACCAACGCTTACTCCGTTTTGCCATAGGTCAGGACCACTACCAATTTGTGGCCCTGCCATTAGGGTTGGCCTCAGCACCCAGAGTTTTTACGAAAATTCTGGCACCTCTCATGGCGATTCTTCGAAGACGGGGGTTACGATTCTTCCCTACCTGGACGACCTTTTGTTTGTGGCGTCCTCAAGAGGAGGAGGCGGTGACGGCTCGCAATCTATCCCTTCAGCTCCTGGAGGACTTCGGGTGGCTGGTCAATTGGGAGAAGTCTTCTCTGGAACCGTCGCAGTCAATCCTGTTTTTGGGAATGCATTTCGACACGGTACGAGCAGTGGTGTCTCTGCCTCCAGACAAGCAAGCGAGTCTTCTTCAACATGTACAGGTTATGAAGTCTTCGACAGCAATGTCCCTTCGAAGGTGTATGTGCCTTCTGGGTTTGATGGTGGCGTCGATGGAGGCAATCCCGTTTGCCCAATTTCATTACAGGGCTCTCCAAAGGCTCATTTTGAACCGTTGGGATCGATCGCAGGTTTCACTGGATTGCAGTGTCATCATCTCCCACAGGGTGCGAGAGTCTCTAGGATGGTGGTCACGTCCGGAAGTGTTATCCCTGGGGAAGTCCTTTCTCCCTCCGAGGTGGTCGGTCATAACCACCGATGCCAGCCTGACGGGCTGGGGGGGTGTCTGGAACAATCTCTGGACTCAGGGAGTGTAGTCGTCGGAAGAGTCTTTCCTGCCGATCAACATTCTGGAATTGAGGGCGATTTTTCTTTGCCTCCAACACTGGACGGTCCCTTTAAGCGGTCTACCAGTCCGAGTGCAGACAGACAATGCGACGGCGGTCGCGTATATCAACCATCAAGGTGGAACGAGGAGCTTCAAGCTCATGATGGAGGTGTCTCGGATCCTGGTATGGGCCGAGGCCAGGGTGCCAGCCATCTCTGCGATTCACATTCCAGGAGTTTGGAATGTCACGGCGGACTTTCTCGGTCGCGAAAAGATGGATTCCGGAGAATGGAGTCTTCATCCGGAGATTTTTGCACTGCTGTGCTCCCGTTGGGGAACTCCCCAAGTGGATTTGATGGCATCCAGGGTCAATACCAAGTTACCAAAGTTCATGTCCAGGTACAAGCACCCGAAGGCTGTGGCGGTGGATGCTCTAGTGGCTCCGTGGGACCAATTCGAGCTAATCTGTTTTTCCCGCCGATATCTTTACTCCCTCTGGTGTTGCGTCGGATCAGACTGGAGAGAGTCACGGCTATGTTGATAGCCCCAGATTGGCCAAGGAGGACGTGGTTCTCGACGCTGGTGTCACTTCTGGCAGCGCCTCCACTTCCACTCCCTCTTCGCCCGGACCTGTTAACTCAAGGGCCTGTTTGCCATCCGGACCTGAAGTCTCTGCGTTTGACGGCGTGGCTCTTGAGACCGAAATTTTGACCCGTCAAGGTTTTTCAGCCAAAGGCATTGCCAATCTGCGAGCTGCCAGAGGTCCGGCTACTACTAGGATTTACCACAAGACTTGGGAAGCCTTCTTTTCGTGGTGTTCGGATTCTTCAAGGAACCCGAGGATTTTTTCCATTCCCAATTTGTTGGCCTTTTTGCAGTACGGGCTGACAAGGGTTTGGCATTTAGCACTCTGAAAGGGCAGGTTTCTGCTCTGTCCTTGCTATTCGGGAGGCTATCGCTTCGCGTAGGGACGTACGTTCCTTTTTTCGCGGAGTAACCCGTCAGTTTCCACCGCGGAAGGCACTTGTGTCTCCTTGGCAGCTCAATCTTGTTTTGGAGGCTCTTCAACATAGGCCTTTTGAGCCTATGGACTCTGTTAGTCTTTCTTTGCTCTCTTGGAAGGTTGCCTTCCTAGTGGCGGTCACTTCTTTGAGAAGGGTTTCTGAGTTGGCGGCTCTTTCTTGCTCGCCCCCTTTTCTGGAGTTTCACCCGGATCGCATAGTGCTTCGCACACGGGGCGACTTTCTACCTAAGGTGGTGTCACAATTTCATGTTAACCAGGATATTGTGTGGCCCTCGCTCTGTCCGGAGCCGAGGAATGCGAAGGAACGGGCCTTGCACACATTGGATTTAGTGCGGGCTTTGAAGTTCTGTTTGTCTATTACTCAAAAGTTTTCGGAAGTCGGATTCTGTTTGTGATCCCAGCAGGTCGTCGACGTGGTCAACGAGCTTCCAAGGATTCTATAGCTCGTTGGATTCGGTCGGCCATTTTAGAGGCTTACCGACTTAAGGGCGAACCTTACCTGATTAAGATTCGAGCTCACTCCACGAGGGCTGTGGGTTCATCGTGGGCTTTTCATCAAGGAGCCTCGGCAGTTCAGCTCTGCCGGGCGGCGACCTGGCGCTCCGTCCACACATTTACGAAATTTTATAAGGTGGACGTCAGTGCTTCCGCTGATGCGGCCTTGGGACGTAGGGTCCTGCAGGCGGCTGTAGTTTAAAGTTCTTGTGAACTTGTATTTAGCGCTAGTTGCGCATTTATTTAGGTTGTTGGTTATCTGCCTCTGTTGGTTTTTTTTTCCCACCGTTATTTTTGGACTGCTTTGGGACATCCCACTAGTAATGACTAGTGTGTCTCCCTTCCTTCATCTGCTGCTGAAAGACGGATTTTGGTAAGAACTTACCTGTAAAATCCTTTTCAGCGAAGAAGGAAGGGAGACACACAACCCTCCCATGGCAGAAGTGTGTTGTGTTTTCAGATGCGGCGTGACCCTTCTCTGATAGCGATTATCTGGGCTGAGGTCGGCGCGCTAAGGCTCTTTTCCAGCATTGCCAGCTCATCGCAGTGGTCAGGTTCAGTGAGTAGTACCTGGGACTGTGTGGTTTTTTTTCTGTTATATGCATAACCTATCTTCTTGTTCTTTCTCTGAAGTTCTTCAGAAGGGGTTATGTTGCTCCGCTGGTGATATTTGCTCTTCCTTGTTACGGACTGGAGAGCTGGAGTAGGAGGAGCCCAAGCTGGAGGGGCCGGTCAACACTCTTTTTAATCTGAGGTGTTCTATCCTGTGTGGGCTCCGCCTACCCACTAGTAATGACTAGTGTGTCTCCCTTCCTTCTTCGCTGAAAAGGATTTTACAGGTAAGTTCTTACCAAAATCCGTCTTTTGTCATGAAAAGAAAAATGTTATGTCCTCCATAATCTGCACAATTCAATTGAAATGCAAACTGAAATCTTTTTAGGTGGAAAAGGATAACTAAAATGTAGTATTTGCTTAAATTTGCACAACATTCAGTCTGTTTGGGTAGTATGTCACATCTACAATTGGTAATTTTTGCCCACTTTTCCTTGTAGTAGCTGCAAATCTGTCAGATTGCAAGGGCATCTCTTGTGTACAGCGCCTTTTTCAGGTCCACTCAGGTTTTCAATTTGATTCCAGTCTGCGATCTATCTGGGCTATTCTACAATTTCACTCTTCTTGTGAACAAAAAGCTCCAAAGCATTATGCTACCTCCACCATGCGTCACTGTGGGTATGGTGTTCTTCTGGTGCTGCACATTGTTGACTTTATGCCAAACATTCCTTCTGGAATTATGGCCAAAAAGTTCAACCTTGCTCTCATTAGATCATAACATGGTTTTCCTACATGCTTGTGGCATGCTGATGTAGGTTTTGGCAAAATATAGCTGGGCTTGATGTTTTTTCTTTGTAAGAAAAGCCTTCTGTCCTGCCCACCTACCCCAATGGTCAGACATATAAAGAATACGTGAGATGGTTGTCACATGCAGTACACAAACAATGCTTGCCAGAAATTCCTGCAGCTCCTTTAATGTGGGCTTGGCATCTTTTGAAGCCTCCCAGACCAATGTTTCTCTTCATCAGTTTTTGAATGCCCTGTTCTAGGTGATGTCACGAAGTCAAATTTTAAGCCACTTCTTGATGCACCATGATATATCTGACTTGGAAACTTTTTAACCTTTCTCCTGACTGAGGTCTAACAATGAGATCCCTTTGCTGTGTTGTAAGCTGTTTATTAATACCTTTTTTTTTCTGTAAAATGCAACTAAGAAAATGTCAGAAAAATCCTCTGAAGAACAGCTTCTACGTAGGGTTAAGTAGAATCCCTATTAATGGTGGCAACCTTGTACTGACTATTTACTATGAGATTAAATGTGGCTAATATATACTTTTGTTTTTTTTTCTTTAATTTTTTTTTTTTATTTGTGGTGACCAATGCTCATTTTTTTCCTATAGGTGAATACATAAAGACCTGGCGACCCAGGTATTTCCTCCTGAAGAGTGATGGCTCATTTATCGGCTATAAGGAGAAGCCGGATTCCTCGGAGCACAGCTTGGCTCTCCCTCCGCTCAATAACTTCACTGTCGGAGGTAAGTCCCAGAATCTATTAACCAGTATGTGACTGGACCCAATTAACGCTTTCCAGCCTGCTACATTGGTAATGTCAATCTCGTCACAGAATGTCAGCTTATGAAGACTGAAAAGCCTCGGCCCAACACCTTCGTGATCCGTTGTTTGCAGTGGACTACAGTCATCGAGCGCACCTTTAACGTGGACACCCCCGAAGAAAGGTACAAGGCTAAAAAATGAATCTCTCCAATGTTTGCTGACTACTTATGCATCAGTGAATGACGCTCCAGACTTCAAGCTCTGTCTTGGCCTTGACCCTACACTTTCAGCACCTGCAATGGTGATGGAGTGATTGCTGATAATCGGAGACCATTAAGATGCTGAGGTTTTGGGGGTTTTCTTCTCATTTTTGTGAGGCTGTTATCAATTTATAAATGTTATGGTTTAACAATAAGCATGCGTCCTGTTTGTCTGTCGGTAATAATCAAATTATTATTGTACAGGGAGGAGTGGATGAGGGCGATCCAAACCGTAGCTAACAGCCTGAAGAACGAGGAGAATGAAGAAGAGGAGGAGGAGGCCATGGACATAAAGTGCGGTTCTCCCAGCGACACACAGAGTACAGAAGAGATGGACATAGCAATTTCCATGGGAAGACCCAAAGTAGTAAGTGGCTGGTATAGACATGCGTCTTGTGCTTCTACAGTTTGTGCATGGGTCACATTTACTGTCAGACGTCCCAAAAAAAAAAAAACTGAACCGGCAACTGCAGCAGGATCCGTGTTTCTTTTGTTTGTTTTTTTTTCCCCCTCATAGACTTGTATTAGCGACGGATAGCTGCACGTTTCATCCGTTTGACTGATCCGTCGCCGGACACGACGCACAAAGCAACGTTTGTCTCCGTAAAAAAAAAATCGGACAGCGACGAGTCCGTCGTTTCCTATAATGGAAGCCTATATGCGCATGATCCGTCGTCATTTCGGCGACAGATCCATTTTTTTTTTTTTTTTTTTTTTTTCAACTGAGCATGATCCTGACTAGAATAGATTTACACATAGAATGTGTGTATGTATATATATAATATATATATATATATATATATATATATATATATATATATTATTTAACATGTCAATGTGATTTTACTGTAAAGCGCACTGAATTGCCAGCTCTTAAAAAAAAAAAAAAAAAAAAAAAAAAAACGGATCCGTCAAACGGATGAAAAAACTGATGCAACAGATCTTTTTTTTTTTTTTCGGACGGATCAGACATTGGATCCGTCGTAAAAACGGATTGTGACTGACGGCAAAAAACTGGAATTTTGCACTTTTTTTTTTTTTTTTTTTTTTTTTTCTTTTGGATTTTGTCTGTAACCATAAATCGATGGAGAGGAGTTGAAAATAAATAAATAACAATGCTCATTGGACCATCAGAACCAGCTCCCTGACAAATTCTCAGTAAACTCATCCTGCAGCCAGCATTAGACGGTGTAACAGAGGGACTATGAGGCAAACCGAGAAATGCTTCTAATCAAAACTTAATTCTAAAAATTTATTTTTAGCCAAAAAAAATTTGTGTTTACAGTTCTGCCCTATTCTAGTAAATATGACTAAACTGCAATGCTAGATAAAGCCCATAGACTAGAGTGGCGCTAGACCACCGTCTTGGGTTTTAATATTTTATTTGATCTTAATTTTTTATCTGTCTTGTGATTGGTCTACAGACTATGACTGACTTTGACTATCTGAAGCTGCTGGGGAAAGGAACATTCGGAAAAGTCATCCTGGTTCGAGAAAAAGCATCGGGTCGTTACTACGCCATGAAGATTTTACGGAAAGAGGTCATAATCGCTAAGGTTAGTGCGGCAGGTGTATAACCGTTATCTTCTGTAATCCTTGATTGATGTAAACTACCGTATGACCTATAATGGGTTGTTAAATAGTTATTGGTTTTCCCATAATTATGGTGCTTGAACCTCTAGATTCAAGCAACATATTGTAATCTGATTTCTTATATTTTATTCTTCGCGTTTTCTGCAATTAATGCGACCCGCTCTGCGCAGAGACCCCGTTCAGGCGGCGTTTCGAAGCCCTCTGTGGGGACAGGCAGGGCCGGCTCCAGGTTTTTATGGGCCCCGGGCGAAAGAGCCTCAGTGGGCCCCTTTAACACAGACCATGATTCATGATGCACAGATACAGCAGAGAAATATGGGTACAGTACAATGCCGAATACTTCACTTCCATTACATGAGTGATATCTATTGTAAATTGTACAGTAGCTCAAAAACCACCAAATCCTCACAGCGCACAGTACAGACTGGACAGTTCAGTCCTCCATACAATATTATGGGCACCACATAGTCTCCCCCTCATCACCCATATAATACCCCATGCAGGATGTAACCCCCCATCCCCCATATAATGCTCAATACAGAATACTTGACCAAAATAATGCTCCATACAGAATACTGGACCCAATATAATGCTCCATACAGGATACTGGTCCCCATTTAATGCTCCATACAGGACACTGGTCCCCATATAATGCTCCATACAAAATATGGAGCTCTCTGCGCTGTACTGCGTTCTGCCTGTTACGGCTCAGGAAAGGGCGCTGTGGAAAGACTCCCATTATCATCATCATTGCTCCCCATCATCTTCATCTTGCCTCCCCATCATCGCCTCCCCATCATCAATGCCTGCCCATCACACACAGACAGCACACAACACTCTCTCACATACATACACTACACACACACACACACACACAGCACCGCACTACATACACAGATACAGACACACACGCCTCACCTGTCCGGCGTCCGCGCGCTCTCTGCCACAGCCGGCCGCTGAATGATGTCATTCAGCGGCGCTGCTGTGAGAGGAAGCGCTGGCGCCCCCCGGAGCTGCGGCAGCGGAGTCACGGGAGAGGTTAGTATTGTGCCAGCTGCTGCTGGGGCCCAGCAAGCGGGGGGGGGGGCCCAGTGGCGGCGCTGACACCGCTCTCCGCTAACGGGCGCCGGGGTGCCCGACGGCGAGTGGGCCCCCCCGCCTGCTCAGGCCCCGGCACTTGCCCGGGTGTGCCGGGTGCTGACGCCGGCCCTGGGGACAGGTGTGCTATGTATTTTTGGAGTCGATCCGATTTGTAGTTTTTTTTTTTTTTTTTAAACGCATTTTAAGCAAAAATTTTCCCATAGGAATTAATGGCGACCTTTCCATGACCCCCAACTGACATGGATTGAAGCCACAGCGCAGGTGCAGTGACCTTACAAAGATGGCAGCTATGCAAATGCAGCTTCCACACATGACCCGTATCAGCTAATAGAAGCTGACAGATCGCTGATTCAAGGTCTTAAAGGGGCAGCGCACGGGGCTCCAGGTGGCGCACAGGGACCTTAAGGACTTACTAGTCCACTAATTGTACAATTTTATTGAGTAAATAGGGACCACTGCACTGCTATAAGAAATGTATGTGACAAGGTTCCCTGATTTCTATAACAAATGTTATTGGCCTGATTAATGAAAATTGCCTCAGAGTAAAACCATTTTGGTTGTCCATAGCAACCAGAGGTCAGCTTTCATACTTGAAACTGCTGAGGTAAAGTGAAAGCTGACCTCTGATTGGTTGTCGGGGAACTAGAGCAGTCTGTCAGGCAGTGTCAGTGTGAGACCTGCTCTTCCTATAATCTGCTAGTCGCCTTCTAACTTCTGTGTTCGGTGAATAACATAAAGCAGAATTTCTGAAGGAATTTCCACTGAGGTAAATCTGCCCCATAATCTGCCCCTAAGGGTGTATTCACACGTGTGAGAGGAGCAGTTAACAAATCGCTGCAATTTTTCAGCTGCAGATGGAAGGAAAGGAGACACACTAGTTCATAACTAGTGGGTAGGCGGAGCCCAGATAGGATTGACACCTCAGATTATAAGAGTGTTGACCGGCCCCTCCAGCTCGGGCTCCTCCTACTCAGCTTTCTCCAGTCTTAAATTTGAGGTCCAGAGGATGGTCGCTGCTGGAAGCAGCTCCTCAGAAGATTTTATTATTTTAACTCTGACAAGAGACTTGGATCACCAGAAGTGGTCTAGAGGTCTCAGGGGTCTCAGCGCTGCTGGACCCCAACCTCTCCCTTGGCGGATCTGTATTTACCCTGATGGTGGTCCCTGCAGAATCATGCCGGCCCTGGGGGATGAGGATGGCTTCCCTGGCGGGGACGCAAACCGCGCACAGGGGTCACTGCGTTCCCTGCCCTGGGGGGAAGCGAGGGGCATAGCGCCGCAAACGGCAGCGCTGTTACATGTAATGTGAATGCTTGATGACTGTATTTTTGTCCGCAAGCAGATGCCTGCAGGACAGGGGAGAGCTAAGGAGTTCGCGCTCTTTTTTTGAAGCCGGCGGGGGGCGTGGCTTCACGCTCCCGGTCTTTCTGGCAGAAGTGCGCTTTCTGTGCTTCTCTTCCGGCTTCCTCAGCGCGGCGGCCATTAGATGAAAGGCTCCACGGGCTCCTCGTGCTCCGCTCTCCCGGCAAATACCAATACTTCACAGCGAAGAGCTGGGTGAGTGAAACGGCCAACAGCGCCCTCACCCCTGCAGCGCAGAACCTATCTGTATAACAGACAGATAGCGTTCTCTTGCGGCTGCGGTCTCATATAGAGACCTTATTGTGCCTGGGACTCGCACACCCCTTTATTTTGATAAGGGAGTCGTGGGAGCCGGCGACATTAACCCCTTTTAAAGGGTTAACCCTTTCAGTGACAAACGCCATAGGTTCTATCCCAGTTGGGATCAGAACTTATAAGGGTTAATTATATCGCAGATATATTCTGCAGATTCAGCTGGGGTAGCTCTCTCCCTTAAGAGCTTTAACCCTTCAGTGTACTGACTGCATCCATTTAAAAAAAAAAAAAACACACTTTTTCTTTACTTGCAGGCTTTGACCTGCCATGTGCTGTGTGAGGGCATGTCGGAACAGGGTCCAGAAGATGCGGACTGTATTCCAAATCCGCTTCAGGATCAGTCACGTGTATCTGATACGCATACCTCGACGGCGTCAAGCGCAGCGATCAGAGGTCACAGCGATGCCAAATTAGACGCCATTGCTCGCTCTATTGATGGCCTTGCTGACCTTTTAGGTCATTGGGTGTCAGCTAGATCCTCGCATGGCAGGAAGCGACACAGGCCTGAGTCATCCTACCCGCATAGCGAATCAGAGTTCTCTGATATGGAATGCGGACAGGGTTCCCCTTTAAACTCAGATGGGGAGTTATACGTTTCGGATAAGGAGGATCGGCAGGGGCATTCTGCCTCTTTTCTGGCCCGAAATGAGGCTTTTATTGAAGCCATGAGAGAGGGGTTACAGTTACCGGGGAAGGTAACTAGTCGTCCTGGTAAGTCTGACCGGATGTACCAGGAGTACCGTAAGTCGCGAGCGACATTGCCAGCTCTGGATGAGCTTAATGGAGCAGTGGAGAAGGAACGCCTGTGTCCAGATAAACGTTTTCAAGGGACACTGTTCTTTGAGACACTATATCCGTGTTCTACGGAATTGACGGATAATTGGATTCTTTCTCCTGAAGTGGATGTTCCTTTATCCCAGCTCAGTAAATCCTCATTGCTCCCTGTTAAAGGGAAGGCGAGTCTACAGGACCCGCTAGACAGAAAAACGGAGATGGCGGCGAAATCCAACTACAAGGCTTCGGGTCATGGATTCAGAGCAGTGCTAGGAGCCATGTGTGCTTGTAAGGCTTCTCTGTGCTGGTTGGACCGTATACGGTCGGCGTTGCAAAATAGATCTCCGTTATCTGAGGTGAATGGACTTTTCGATTTATTGGAGACTGCAGTCCGTTATAGCTATGACTCAGGTCTAGATACTGCGTCACTGTTGTCCAGGGCGCAGGCCTCGGTGGTCACAGTCAGAAGAGCACTGTGGCTTAAACAGTGGACTGGGGATGCGGTGTCCAAACAACGTTTACTGTCTCTAGCCTACAAGGGTAGTCAGCTATTTGGGTCTGACCTCACAGAGCTGATTGCTAAGGCAAAAACAAAAGAAGCAGCTTTACCACAGCGAAGGGCTATGGCTTCTGCTCCTGGCAAGCCTGGTGCCGGTAGTGGCCGGCGGTCCTTTCGATCCAGGGGACGATTCGGTCAGTCCTCTTGGGGATCGGGTCGTCCCTCTTTTTCGGGGAAAAAAGTCTTCTCAGAGATCCCGTACTCCCTGGAAATCAAGTTTCCGTCAAGACAAGAGGGAAGCTGACAAGAAGCCCGCCAAGGCGGACTGACGCCAGGGCCTCACTCGAGGGCTCTCGAGTGGGGGGTCGCCTGCTCCAATTCAAAGCGACTTGGATTTCCCGCGTTCCAGACTCCTGGGTAACGCGGGTCGTGTCGGCAGGCTATTTCATAGAGTTTTCGTCTCGACCCCCGGACAGTTTTTGTCAATCTCGCACACCGTGAGAGCCCGAGTTGGTTGCCGCTCTGCTGCGAGAGGTCGAATCCCTTCAGCAGAAGGGTGTGGTAAAACCGGTCCCGCCGGAGGACCGGGGAAGAGGATTTTATTCCAATCTTTTTGTGGTCCCCAAAAAGGAGGACAAATTTCGTCCTATCCTGGATCTCAAAAGACTGAATCGGCATGTCCACACTCAAAAATTCCGCATGGAGTCACTTCGCTCCGTGGTGGCAGCCCTGTCGCAGAACGACTTTTTAGTATCAATCGATATTCGCGACGCTTATTTGCATGTTCCCGTCGGAAGGGCTCATCAGCGCTTCCTTCGTTTTGCCATAGGTCAGGACCATTACCAGTTTGTGGCTCTGCCATTCGGCTTGTCCTCAGCGCCCAGAGTCTTTACAAAAATTCTGGCGCCACTCATGGCAATTCTTCGAAGACAGGGGGTTACCATTCTCCCCTACCTGGACGACCTTTTGATTGTAGCGTCCTCAAAGGAGGAGGCGGTGACGGCTCGCAATCTATCCCTTCAGCTCCTGGAGGACTTCGGGTGGCTGGTCAATTGGGAGAAGTCGTCTCTGGAACCTTCGCAGTCAATCCTGTTTTTGGGGATGCATTTCGACACGGTACGGGCGGTGGTGTCCCTACCTCCAGACAAGCAGGCATGTCTTCTCCGACATGTACAGATTATGAAGTCTGCGACAGCAATGTCCCTTCGGAAGTGTATGCGCCTTCTGGGTTTGATGGTGGCGTCTATGGAGGCACTTCCGTTTGCCCAATTTCATTCCAGGGCTCTCCAAAAGCTCATTCTGAGTCGTTGGGATCGATCGCAAGTTTCACTGGATTGCAGCGTCACCATCTCACAGGGTGCGAGAATCCCTAGGATGGTGGTTACGTCCAGGAGCGTTATCCCTGGGAAAATCTTTCCTCCCTCCGAAGTGGTCGGTCATAACCACCGATGCCAGCCTGACGGGCTGGGGGGGTGTCTGGAACGATCTCTGGATCCAGGGAGTATGGTCATCGGAAGAGTCAGTTCTTCCGATCAACATCCTGGAATTGAGGCAATTTTTCTTTGCCTCCAACACTGGACGGTCCCTCTGAGCGGTCTGCCAGTCCGAGTGCAGACAGACAACGCAACGGCGGTCGCGTATATCAACCATCAAGGCGGGACGAGGAGTTCCAGGCTCATGATGGAGGTGTCTCGGATCCTGATATGGGCCGAGACCAGGGTTCCAGCCATCTCTGCGATTCACATTCCAGGAGTCCAGAATACCACGGCGGACTTCCTCAGTCGCGAGAAGATGGATCCCGGAGAATGGACTCTTCATCCGGAAATTTTTGCACTGCTGTGCTCCCGTTGGGGAACTCCCCAAGTGGACTTGATGGCATCCAGGTTCAATGCCAAACTACCGACCTTCATGTCCAGATACAAGGACCCGAAGGCTGTGGCGGTAGACGCTCTGGTGGCCCCGTGGGATCATTTCGAGCTAGTCTGTGTTTCCGCCGATATCCTTACTCCCTCTGGTGCTGTGTCGGATCAGAATGGAGAAAATTCCGGCTATGTTGATAGCCCCAGATTGGCCAAGGAGGACGTGGTTCTCGACACTGGTGTCGCTTTTGGCGGCGCCGCCGCCATTCCCACTTCCTCTTCGCCCGGACCTGTTAACCCAGGGACCTGTTCGTCATCCGGACTTGAAGTCTCTTCGTTTGACGGCGTGGCTCTTGAGACCGAAATATTAACCCGTCGAGGTTCTTCAGCCAAAGTCATTGCCACTCTGCGGCCAGAGGTCCGGCTACTACTAAGATTTATCACAAGACTTGGGAAGCCTTCTTTTCGTGGTGTTCGGGTTCTTCAAGGAACCCGAGGATTTTTTCCATTCCCAATTTGTGGGCTTTTCTGCAGTACGGGCTGGACAAAGGTTTGGCAGTGAGCACCCTGAAAGGTCAGGTTTCTGCTCTGTCTTTACTGTTCCGGAGGGCTATCGCCTCCCGTAGGGACGTGCGTTCCTTTTTTCGCGGAGTAACCCGTCAGTTTCCACCGCGGAAGGCGCCTGTGTCTCCATGGCGGCTCAACCTTGTCTTGGAGGCTCTTCAGCATGTGCCTTTTGAGCCTATGAGTTCTGCTAGCCTTTCTCTACTTTCTTGGAAGGTTGCCTTCTTAGTGGCGGTAACCTCTTTGAGAAGAGTTTCTGAGTTGGCGGCTCTTTCCTGCTCGCCTCCTTTCCTGGAGTTTTACTCTGATCGAGTAGTGCTTCGCACACGGGGCGACTTTCTACCTAAGGTGGTGTCGCAATTTCATGTTAACCAGGATATTGTTTGCCCTCGCTTTGCCCGGGCCCGAGGAATGCAAAGGAACGGGACTTGCACACGTTGGACTTGGTGCGGGCCTTGAAGTTCTATTTGTCTATTACTCAAGGTTTTCGGAAGTCAGATTCTCTGTTTGTAATTCCAGCAGGTCGCAGACGTGGTCAACGAGCTTCCAAGGACTCTATAGCTCGTTGGATTCGGTCGGCCATTTTGGAGGCTTACCGACTTAAAGGCGAACCTTGCCCGATTAAGATTCGAGCTCACTCCACGAGGGCTGTGGCTTCATCGTGGGCCTTTCATCAAGGGGCTTCGGCAGCTCAGCTCTGCCGAGCGGCGACCTGGCGCTCTGTCCACACATTTACAAAGTTTTATAAGGTGGACATTAGTGCTTCCGCTGATGCGGCCTTAGGACGTAGGGTCCTGCAGGCAGCGGTAGTTTTAAAGTTCTAGTTAACTTGTGTTTGGCGCCTGTTGCGCTTTTATCTAGGTTGTTGGGTTTCTGCCTATTTTGGTTTTGTTTTCCCACCCTAATTTTTGGACTACTTTGGGACGTCCCACTAGTTATGAACTAGTATGTCTCCTTTCCTTCCATCTGCTGCTGAAAGACGGATTTTGGTAAGAACTTACCTGTAAAATCCTTTTCAGCGAAGGAAGGAAAGGAGACACAGCTCCCTCCCATGGCAGAAGTGTGTTGTTGTATTTACAGATGCGGCGTGACCCTTCTCTGATAGCGTTTATCTGGGCTGAGGTCGACGCGCTACGGCTCTGTTCCAGCATTGCCAGCTCATCGCAGTGGTCAGGTCCAGTGAGTAGTACCTGGAACTGGTGTGGTTTTTTGCCAAATGCATGCATAACCTGTACTATTGTGTTTTTTTTCTCTGAAGTCCTTCAGAAGGGGTTATGTTGCTCCGCTGGTGATATTTGCTCTTCCGTAAGCTTGGGTACGACTGGAGAAAGCTGAGTAGGAGGAGCCCGAGCTGGAGGGGCCGGTCAACACTCTTTTTAATCTGAGGTGTTAATCCTATCTGGGCTCCGCCTACCCACTAGTTATGAACTAGTGTGTCTCCTTTCCTTCCTTCGCTGAAAAGGATTTTACAGGTAAGTTCTTACCAAAATCCGTCTTTTTTTTTTCTCACAGCAAATTTTGCCATACAGTATTATGTAAGGGCTGGGAGCCAAAAAATAGGGCATGTCATTGTTTCTTTCCTGCAGCCCTAAAATACAGTATTTCACCTGTTATTAATTTCCACGGGGGAACTATGCCGCACTTATTCCAGCAGATTTGCTACATGTTTTGTGGCAATAAGGTCTTTTTACACAGGAGATTCTTTGGCGCGAATATTGCCGGACATTTTAGCTCTACAAATCACAACCTATTATTTTTCAATGGCTGTATTCACGCGGCCACATGACATCACGCGGCCACATGACATCACGCGGCCACATGCGAACAATTGTCCGTAATTCTCATGCCAAAAAATCGCCCCTGTGAAACGGCCCTAATGCTGTGGATTTGATGCCCCATTGGCTTCATATACAACCCATCCCAGGTTGTGCCATCGCTATACACAACATTCATATTCTAACTTTACTTTCTGACAGTCGACACCTGATACACTGCTGTAAAGCTGGCAGCGCTGTTCAAGCACCATGTATTTCCTTCAGGAAATGCCCATCTAGTTACTTGTGATATTCAAAGGGATCCGGTCATCTGCCTCATGCTGCCCAAGCCACGGCAGCATTCATCAGGGTGGGTTCAGGATTGCGGCCAGGTATGTGGCGGTTTTTTTTTTTTTTTTTTTTTATTCTAAGGAACTCTACAGCGTCTCAGAGAAAATCTAGATGGGTCTGGCTGGGGACTATAGCTGGAGATAATATTAGTCCAGCACCACCTCTAGCCTTTTCACAGCACAACTCCAGGTAATTGACAGGTATGCTATGGGAGAGACTTGTCAGTCACCTGCGTTGGCGCTGGGAAAAGCCAGCTAGAGGCAGTGTCAGACTAGTCAAGTCTCCAGCTATGGTTCCCGGCCAGATCTTGGCACGCTGCCACCCGTGGTCAATCGGCAGGGGAGAATCCCTATTAATCTCTACCTACATCCCAATTTTTTTTGTATTTTGTAAACAACACTAATTTAATATCTTTAACTGCCTGACAACCCCGTAAGTTGCCAAGCAAGCCAATTTCTTATTTCAATCGATGATGAAATACTTTTACCTTCGCTTTCATATGATTGTTCTGTCTTACAGCTCATGTAAAAAAAGATACAGGGTCAATATATAAAGAAATTATGAGAACCATATTTTTTTTCCCATGAGTGTAACCAGGGCTATGGGAGTCGGTAAGCCAAACCTCCGACTCCTCAATTTCCCTGACTCCGCAGCACTGGTCGCTACTGAGCATGTGCATAAAGTGCAGCACAGATTCATCTCATCTACAACCCCACAGCACTGGTCACTACTGAGCATGTGCATAAAGTGCAGCACAGATTAATCTCCACTAAAAGCCGAGATCCTTAGATCAGGAAGAGAACAGACATTTATAGGACATTTCATCACTTTCACAAATTATTAGAGAATTTTACAGCACATTCTACATTGAGCTATTGCTCCCAATTTATTATATATTTTAGGAGTCTCAGTCCATTTTATACCGATGGACTCCACGACTCTGACTCCACAGCCCTGGCTGAAACACAAAGCAATAATATGGAAACCGAGGATTTCTGTAGAAGAAAGATCATTTTGTGACTAAAGTTAATTGTTCACTTTTTTTTTTCTCCCACATTACAAAAATTCCTGTGAAGCACCTGAAGGGTTAATAAACTTCTTGAATGTGGTTTTGAGTACCTTGAGGGGTGCAGTTTTTATAATGGTGTCACTTTTGGGTATTTTCTGCCATATAGACCCTTCAAAGTGACTTCAAGTGTGAGGTGGTCCCTAAAATAAAAAATTAAATGGTTTTGTACAATTTGTTGTAAAAATGAGAAATCGCTGGTCATCTTAACTTTTATAACTTCCTAACAAAAAATGTTTCTAAAATTGTGCTGATGTAAAGAAGACATGTGGGAAATGCTTAGTAACTATTTTGTGACATATTTCTCTGATTTTAAGGGCATAAAAACTCAGTTTGAAAATGGGAAGTTTTTCACCATATTTCCTTTTTTTTTTTTTTTTTTCATTAATAAACGCAAGTTACATCGAAGAAATTTTACCACTGACATGAAGTACAATGTGTCACGAGAAAATGTCAGAATCGCCAAGATCCGTTGAAGCGTTCCAGAGTTATAGCCTCATAAAGGGACAGTGGTCAGAATTGTAAAAATTGTCCCGTCATTAACGTGCAAACAACCCTCGGGAGTAAAGGGGTTAAGACAAGAGCAGCGCTCAATGCCAAGCAGCTGTTAATAGAAAAGATAAAGGTGCATTAATAGACGATAGAAGTCTATAAAGTAGGATGCAAATAAGATTTAAAGGAATAAATTTACAATGATGAAAACTGTGGTCTTATTAGGAATGTGTACAGCAATCTTGACGCCAAGTCTTTATACCGAACTCTATGTCCTAATGGCAGAGTTCTCCTGAGCACATCGTTTCCTTTTCCAACAATGAGGAAACACCTTTTACAAAATTCTTTATTTCTCCTTCGCCTCATTGGGGGACACACAGACCGTGGGTGTTATGCTGCTGCCACTAGGAGGACACTAAGCAATACATTAGCATAAAAGATTAACTCCTCCTCCTGCAGTATACACCCTCTGTTGGCTCAATCCTGAACCAGTTCTTGCTTAGTGTCTGTAGGAGGCACTAGGGTCTGCTCTCAGACCCCATTTTTTTCTGATTTTTTTTTTGAACTTTTTTATATTTTTACTTCTTCACGCACGGATGGGCGACGGGACTTGTACGAAAAGTCACGATCTCCCAAAAACCAACAGGCGGCATCGTGCGAGTGTCGCCTCCACGTACCCCTCCTGCCACGCTACCATGGGGCGACAGATCCCTTGAATGGGCCGCTCTCCCCATGAGATACCCCTCGATGAGAATGATGATTTCGCGTGGCACCACGTTTGGATATCCCGCTCCACCTCTCCTGAAAGCGGTGGCGGTCTGGACGCATGAAAGATCCCTCTCCACCCCCCTATTGAAAGGGGATGGGGATTGAGGAAGTACGGCCATAATTGCCATAGTCCTGCGGAGGTTTTTTTTTTTTTTTTTTTTTCCCTTCTCCATCTTCGGGCTCTCCTCGCAGTGAGTACAGCCATATGGATGCAAATCGGCCGCATGTCGCTGCGATCGCTTCTGCGTCGCACCGCGGCCGCACCTGCGTCGCGACGCCGCTTCCAATCGCGCAGAGGCCACAGCCTCAAATTTAGTCCCCGGCTTCGGCCCCGGGGTAGGCCGCAACTACAAATTTAGTCCCCGGCTCAGGCCGGCATAGGCCGCAGTTTTAAAATTTAGTCCCCGGCTTCAGGCCGGGATAGGCCTCAAGGGGAGTGGGCTGTCAGTGGGGTTACGCCCACCTCGCACGCTATTGGCTGACGCCGATCACATGGGACTCCCTCCTGCTTCCTCCCCCTCTCCTCCCACTGCCTCTGGCGCTTCTCGTGTCATACGAGAAGCGCTACTATAATCTCGGGCGCCATCTTTTTTGTGGGACAGCGCTGCAGATGCCCTTCTCCTCCTTCCCTGGTCCACACAGGACCTGGGTAGGTGCTCGCTAGGTCTGCACAGCGATTCTCCTGCAGCAGGGTCTTAATTCCAGAAATATGTCGCAATCAAAGGACGCTAAAAAGGCTAACAAACTACACTGTAGTATATGCCGCCTGCATTGCATGCAACGCTTCCCTGCTGTCAAAGCATGGTTCCCAATTCTATACATCATGTGTACCTAGCCCACCGCCGTTTCCGCTCAGGAGCCCCCTACTACCGAGCAGGAGTCCCTACCTACTCCCTTTCCAGAGAGGGGCCCGTTAGCCTTCAGAGAGGCCTCATCTGACAGGGGCCGTCTCACGGCGTCCGCAAAGCGGTCGTCCAGAAAACGCCGCCATATTGCATCTCCCAATCAATCTAGCGGTTCAGCATCTGCGAGCTCAGGCTCTCGCTCCCCCTCTCTCAAAGATATTAGTGACCATAATTCGGAATACGAGTCGGACATTGGTGATGATCCCAACTCGCCAGAATTTCAGGAGTCGTTAGATTCTCTCATTGAGGCAATTAATACAATCCTCAAGCTAGATGAAGAACCTGGGTCTCAGGCCGAATCATCCTATCTCCTTCAAAAGAGCTAAACGTGCTCACAAGGTGTTTGGTAACCACCCTGAATTTAATGATATTGTTCAGGGACATAAGGAGCGTCCAGACAGACGTTTTTTCAGGACTGAAGTCTCTGAAAGCACGATACCCATTTTCCGCAACTGTGGGAAAGAGTAAACCTACTCTCTGTTTCGGATAGTTCGTCCATCAGAAGAACCCTTCAGATAAGCAGATTGACAACCTCGCCAAATCAATTTTTGAGGCGGCTGGAGCATATCTCTCTCCTTCCTTTGCAGCCACCTGGGTAGCAAGGGCCATGGTGGCTTGGGTTGAGAACCTAGTCAAAATGACTAGTGATATCCCCTTTTTCCCCCGAGGCTCGTAATCTGTCCTATCAGATTACTCGGGCAGGTGACTACAGGGTTCATGCGTCCCTAGATGCAGCTAATTGCGCTGCTCTCATTGCCGCCAATGCTATCGCCATTCGGAGGTCCCTCTGGCTCCGAGAGTGGCGTGCAGACGCTGCTTCAAAGAGGTCTTTGACTTCATTGCCTTATCATTCAGGGCGTCTTTTTGGAGATCGCCTTGATCAGATTATTGCTGACGCTACTGGTGGCAAAAGCAAATTTCTTACGCAGCGCAGAATCAATAGGCCTTTTCGTTCTCAATACCAAAGTCGTTCCCAGCCATTTCGTAGCTCCTTTAATTGGTCCTCCGCTTCGACCTCTGCTCGAGCACCCCGATCATCTCGTAGAGATAGGGGCTCGCAACCATCGTCCAGATCCTCTCAGCCCTGGAGAAACAGGTTTTCTCAGGCAGGAAATAGGAGCTCCTCCTCTCGCAAATTATCATCACAACAACTCCTTGCTGGGATGGGGGACCCAAGCAAGGTAGGCGGCCGCCTACTCTTGTTTCACAAAGTCTGGGAGTCGGTCTTTCAAGACCAGTGGGTCCTCGATCTAGTACACTCAGGTTACAAGATCGAATTCTTGTCTTTTTCCCCAAGACGTTTCTTTCAGTCTCGCTTCCCCAAGTCCAAGGATCTTGCAATTCCTTTTCTTCAGGCTTTGAACACGCTTCGTTCCAGCGGGGTCATCGTCCCAGTTCCTCACAAGGAAAAAAAAAAAAAAAAATTCAAAGGGTTTTATTCAAACCTCTTTGTGGTTCCCAAGAAGGACGGATCCTTGCGTCCTATTCTGGACCTGAAATTGCTAAACAAGTTCATCAGAGTCCGTCATTTCAGGATGAAATCCCTCCGTTCTGTGATCGCATCTCTAGAAAGAAAACTATACTTGGCGTCTATCGACATTAAGGATGCGTATCTACGCATTCCGATTTTCAGCGGACATCAAAAATTTCTGCGTTTTGCTGTCAGAGAGGATCACTTTCAGTTTGCTGCTCTGCCCTTCGGTCTCGCAACCGCCCCCAGAGTATTCACAATGGTCATGGCGGCCGCCATGTCAATTTTTACACTCTCGGGGTGTGGTAGTCCTCCCGTACCTGGACGACTTACTCATAAAAGGTCCGACCTTTTCGAGCCTGCGAAGAGAGCGTCGAAATCACTATCGACACCCTCTCTCGCCTAGGTTGGCTAGTCAATTTAGACAAGTCTCTTCCCATTCCCTCTCAGAAAATTCCTTTTCTGGGAATGATTTTGGATACCTTCCAAGGGTTGGTATCTCTCCCTCCAGAGAAGATTGTCTGTCTGAAGCGGGGAGTGCTCCTATTGTCGCTAAACCGCCCTCATTCTCAGAGGAGTTCCATGCAGGTTCTCGGAAAAATGGTAGCTTTCATCGAAGCAGTACCGTTCGCCCAGTTCCATTTTCGTCCTATTCAACAGGAGCTAATATCAGTCTGGGACAGGAACCCAGCGTCTCTAGGTCGCCGCTTCCGTCTGTCTTCCACAGTCAGAAGTTCCTTAAAATGGTGGACGAATGCCTCATCACTGAATCACGGCAAGTCCTTCCTGCCTGTCCACTGGCTGGTGGTGACCACCGACGCCAGTCTCCTCGGATGGGGAGCTGTGTTCCTTCATCACACGGCTCAAGGCCGCTGGTCTCTACCAGAGACCCGTCTCCCGATCAACATCCTAGAGATCAGAGCTATCAAGTTAGCTCTCCAGCACTTCCATCATCTCCTGGCTGGTCATCCCATCAGGATTCAGTCAGACAACGCCACGGCCGTGGCGTAAATCAACCGTCAGGGGGGCACTCGGAGCAGAACAGCGATCCTCGAGGTATCGCACATTCTGCGCTGGACCGAGAAGAACCGCTCGCCAATCTCCGCGGTACACATTCCAGGAGTGGACAATTGGGAGGCCGACTTCCTCAGTCGCCAGGGCCTAGGAATCAGGGAATGGTCCCTGCACCCGGAAGTGTTCCATCTCATTTGCCAGCGATGGGGCATGCCGGATGTAGACCTCATGGCATCCAGACTGAATGCCAAGGTTCAGACTTTCATAAGTCGCTCTTGCGATCCATTAGTCGTCGGCTCGGATGCGCTAGTCCTCCCTTGGAGTCATTTTCGCCTTCCTTACATTTTTCCTCCTCTTCCGTTAATCCCCAGGGTGATTCGGAAGATCAAGGCGGAAGGCGTTCCCCTCATTCTAGTCGCTCCGGACTGGCCTCGCCGTCCTTGGTATGCGGAACTAGTGCGTCTAGTCGCAGACGTTCTCTGGAAACTACAAGATCGCCCGGACCTCCTTTTCACAGGGTCCAATTTACCATCACAATTCAAAAGCGCTGAATTTGACGGTATGGCCATTGAAGCCTGGATCTTAAGTCAGGCTGGTTTTTTTCTCACAAAGTCGTCTCAACTATGGTCAATGCCAGGAAGCCGGCTTCCGCCCGCACTTATCATCGTGTCTGGAAGACATTCCTTGCCTGGTGTGAGGACAAAGGTCGTTCCCCTTTGGTTTTCTCTATCCCTTCCATTCTGGAATTTCTCCAAGCAGGAATGGATTTGGGATTAGCTCTTTCTTCCCTCAAGGGACAGATTTCTGCCCTGTCCGTCTTTTTCCAACGACTGATCGCAGCTAAGTCTCAGGTCAAGACTTTTATCCAGGGAGTGTCTCACCTCACTCCACCTTACAAGAGGCCTTTGGAACCTTGGGATCTTAATTTGGTCCTCAGTGCCTTACAGGACTCCCCCTTCGAACCTTTGCCGGAAGTGTCTTTATCACTTCTTTCCTGAAAGGTGGTCTTCCTAGTGGCGATTACTTCTATCAGACGAGTATCGGAATTGGCAGCCTTATCTTGAAAACCTCCTTTCCTCATTTTTCACCAAGACAAGGTAGTCCTTAGGACTTCTCCGTCTTTCACGCCTAAAGTCGTTTCGGCTTTTCATATCAATGAGGAGATAGTTCTGCCTTCATTCTGTCCGGCGCCAATTCACCGTACTGAAAAAGCCCTTCACACTTTAGATTTGGTGAGGGCTCTCCGAAGGTACATTTCAAGAACGGCATCTTTCCGAAAATCGGACGCTCTGTTTGTGCTTCCGAAGGACGCAGACAGGGTCTTCCTGCTTCCAAGGCCACGTTAGCCAGATGGATTCACTCGGCGATCCAAGAGGCGTACCGTGTTAAAGGTCAGCCTATCCCGGTTGGGATTAAGGCACACTCCACTCGTTCTGTGGGGGCCTCCTGGGCCATTCGGCACCAGGCTTCGGCACAGCAAGTGTGTAAGGCTGCGACTTGGTCCAGTCTTCATACTTTCGTCAAGCATTACCAAATTCATGCTCAGGTTGCTTCAGATGCGGCTCTCGGCAGACAGATTCTGCAATCAGCTGTTACGCATCTGTAAGTTGTATGTTGATTGATTAAGCATTATATGCATGAGGTTCACGAGGCTTCATCTGTTGATGAGTTCCCTCCCAGGGACTGCTTTGGGACGTCCCACGGTCTGTGTGTCCCCCAATGAGGCGAAGGAGAAAAGGAGATTTTTGTGTACTCACCGTAAAATCCTTTTCTCCGAGACGCTCATTGGGGGACACAGCTCCCACCCTGGTTTAACTTGTAGCCTCGTTGTTCATTTGAATTGTTGGCATATTGCACTGTTATGAGCTCCTACTGCTTTGGCACCGAACTGGTTCAGGATTGAGCCAACAGAGGGTGTATACTGCAGGAGGAGGAGTTAATCCTTTGTGCTTGTATTGCTTAGTGTCCTCCTAGTGGCAGCAGCATAACACCCACGGTCTGTGTGTCCCCCAATGAGCGTCTCGGAGAAAAGGATTTTACGGTGAGTACACAAAAATCTCCTTTTTCACAAGGGTAAAAGGAGAAAATTGACAAAAGTTGTTGTACAATTTCTCCAGAGTACGCTAATACCCCATATGTGGGGAACCACTGGTTGGGCGCAGGGCTCGGAAGGGAAGGAGCGCCGTTTGATATTTTCAAACCAAAATTATCTGGAATTAAGATCGGACGCCATGTCGCCTTTGGAGAGCCCCTGATGTGCCTAACCAATGGAAAACCCTGACAAGTGACACCATTTTGGAAATTAGACCCCCTAAGGAATGTATCTAGGTGTGTGGTGAGCACTTTGAACCCCCAAGTGCCTCACACAAGTTTATAACATGCAGCCGTGAAAAAAAAAATCATAATTTTTTTCCACAAACATGATACTTTAGTCCCCAATGTTTTATTTTCCCAAGGGTAAGAGGAGAAATTGGACCCCAAAAGTTGTCCAATTTTGTCCTGAGTACTGATACCCCATATGTGGGGGGGAACCACTGTTTGGGTGCATGGCAGAGCTCTGAAGGGAAGGAGCGCCGTTTGACACTTTAAAACAAAATTGGCTGGAATTGAGATCAGACTCGCGTTTGGAGAGCCCCTGATGTGCCTAAACAGTGGAACGCCCCCTCCCACCACCAATTCTAACTCCAACCATAACCCTAACACACCCCTAATCCCAACCCCGACTCTATTTTTACCTAACTAAGGGGATGATAAAGGGGGGGGTTTGATTTACGATTTATAGCAGGTTTTTATGATTGGCAGCTGTCACATGCTAAAAGACACTTTTTATTGCAAAAAATAGATTTTGCATCACCACATTTTGAGCTATAATTTTTCCATAGTTTGTTCCACAGTCATGTGAGGTCTTATTTTTTTTTTTTTATTGGTACCATTTTTGGGCACATGAAAATTTTTGATTGCTTTTTATTCCGATTTTTGGGACGCAGAATGAACAAACCAGCAAATCATGAATTTCTTTTGGGGGGGATGGGGGAGGCGTTTATACCATTCCATGTGTGGTAAAATTGATAAGGCAGATTTATTCTTCGGGTCAGTACGATTACCTCAATTGTTTATTTATTTATTTATTTTTTTATGGGACAGTTTTATAGGGCGGCTCGTTACGGACAAGGCGATACCAAATATGTGTACTTTTATTTAGATTTTTTTTTTTTTTTAATTTATTGCTGGAATAAATTTTGTTTCTTTTTTTAAAATACTTTTACAATTTAAAAAATGTTTTTTTTTAATTAGTTTTACACTTTGTCCCACTATGGGACACTCATTTTGTGCAGACTGATCGCTTCGATAGCATGCAGATCTGTATGCTATAGAAGCTGTCAGCGCTGCAGCTCCTATAGCACTGACCTGAGACTACCTGGTCATCACTGCGCATGACAGGAAGCCCCTCCCTCAGGCCTGGAGACCCGGATGTCGTAGTGACGACATCGGGTCTACATGGCAGCTATCGGGAGCTTGCGGGGTCTCGGATCCAAAAGCAGAGGGGCTGTCAGCGCCTCTGCAGCCGCCGGAACACTGCGATCATGTTTGATCACAGTGTGCCGGGGGGTTAAAGTGCCGGGAGCAGTCCGTGACCGATCCTGGCACTTACTGAGAATCAGCTGACACCCGACAGCACAATTCCCTACACCCCCCCCCCCCCCTCTCCTTCTGTGAGCACGGCCGATCTACTATGACGTACTATCCCGTCCTTGGGGAATTAAGGCCCAGGTCACATGGACGGGATTGTACGTCAAATGGTAGAAAGGGGTTAAAGATCCGTTCCTACTCTGGTTGATTATGCAGTTGCCTCAGATCAAACTCTGGGAATGTCGGCACAGCGCGATCAGATTTTTCTGAGGGGATGGATCAAAAAAATTTATTTTCATTCCATGGAAATCTGACTGTTGTCCGAGTGCAGTCTGATATTTGTCATTCACTCATTAAGTTGCATGGCTGGATATCTGATTAAACTCAAGCATGCAGTTATTATTCAATTTTTATTTATTTTTTTATTACCCTCTGCCAGAGTTCAAAACTTGACATGTGCACGGCTCCACCCATAGCATAATACTGGATCACACTCAGACCAATAATACGGTCATCTGCACTAGCCCTTGGAATTGGCCACCAGTATTAGATCAGTGGTGGTCCAATGCCTGACGTTGGTAGATGAACTGGATTGGGGTAGGATGGCCGCTACATGGTGTTGTGTACTTCTGACCGATAGGGTGTTGCACTGCCACCAATGCATTATAGATGACCTTTCCAAACAATAGTTTAATTCTGAACATGATTAGTTTTTTCTTCCTACTTTTCCATCCTTTTCTCTGTTGTAAAGTTCCTAATCTTTCATACTTTGGAGGGTATAAGAACATAAGCCGCTGCAGCATAATTTGTTCAACAGGGAGGCAGTACTATGTAAAAAGTGATGGGTTGGTGTCCTGCCACAGCGGTGCGTCTGGTGTAAGTATTCTCTGTTACGGTTTCAGGATGAAGTGGCTCACACCGTTACAGAGAGCAGAGTCTTGCAGAACACAAGGCATCCCTTTTTAACGGTGCGTATCTTGCAAAGTCTTTAATGTATTTTTGGTTGTGGGGGTCTCGCACGAATCTTCCTACTTATTTCTTCTTTCTCTAGGCTTTGAAGTATGCGTTCCAGACATGTGACCGGCTCTGCTTCGTTATGGAGTATGCTAACGGAGGAGAGGTGAGTTGAGTTTGCAGTCAATTCCTAATTAAAAAAAAAAAAAATGTCTTCTATTCCTGGTGTATAATGCTGATGTGTCCACATTTATAAAGCGATTAGTGTATGACACGTTTAATAGTGAGAATATATATGCAAATTTCCCATCAGTCAGTAAGATGGTTCAGATACAAATGTTCCTCCATTATATGCAGCAGTGCTGAGTAGGGATTTTGTCTCAACAGCTGTTCTTTCACCTGTCTCGGGACCGTGTCTTCACGGAAGAACGAGCGCGGTTTTATGGTGCAGAGATTGTGTCCGCCCTGGAATATCTCCACTCCAGGAACGTCGTGTACCGTGACATAAAGGTAAGAAATCATCCTGATCGTGACCTCTCCTGTAGGCTTATTACAATGCTCCATTAGATACATAAGTCTGTTCTTGAAGGGTATTTGCATCCTCTTAGACTTCAAGGGGTTTTCTGGGATATCACTTTAGTATTTTGTCCTAAGCATGGGGGGGATTGGTCCCTGGCCTTCCCAATAATTACCAGAAACGGAAACTTGATCAAAATCCACCACATGAGAATTTAAGAAGTCAATTGAATGCGATTTTACAGATGCTGCAGACAGCTTCCATGCAGAAAAACTAGTATGCGGCAGACTGGCAAAATCCTCAGCTTGCAATTCTGCTATGGCAGGTTTCCCAGATTTTACTGCTGCAGGTTAGGAATGTGCAGCAAAATACACATGCAACGCAGTCACATGGATTGGGTCGTGTGTACTTCTGCTGACTTCCTCTGGGTGTGCCTGGCATTGCAGATGAGCTTCGCCCAAGCTGCAATGATCAGATCAGGCTGTGTAGACAAAAGCCCCTTCTTTCTGACGCAAAGAAAGGATAGAACATCACGGTTATATCCAGGAAAATGCCATTATAAGAACAGGATTGGTGAGGCCCATACGGCCGTCTATTTATTTTACTCATTTATATAGTGCCGTTAATTCCACAGCGCTTTACAGACATTATTGGTTTAATACGCAATTGTCTAAAACATATTTCAACTCAGAATTTTTTTTTCCTCCCTGTCAATCGCTGACTTCTGGTCTATTCCGTAGTTGGAGAATCTCATGCTGGACAAAGACGGTCATATCAAGATCACAGATTTTGGGCTTTGTAAAGAGGGAATCACAGATGGTGCTACTATGAGGACATTTTGTGGCACCCCAGAGTACTTGGCTCCTGAGGTATACGTGTGTGTTGACATGTCTTGTTACTAGAGATGAGCGAATACTTTTGCAGAACCTTGGTCCGGCAGCCCGGTGTGGATTCCATGGCCCTGCAAACTGCTTCCTACTTGCCAGCATGCCTGATTCCGCTTTTGATTAGCTGGTCTGGTGTGAAGTCTTGCGTGCGTCACACCGCAACAGTGACGTCCAGTGGCCAAGGAACACTGACCTTGCCGCCAGACAAGGATCCTGCAAACCTATTAGTTCCTGTAGAATTGTCACCAATGGCACCAAATGCTCTCCAACAATCAAGTGATAAAATATATCCCACCTTTAGGTGCTGGAAGACAACGATTACGGCCGAGCCGTGGACTGGTGGGGATTGGGAGTGGTGATGTATGAAATGATGTGCGGGCGACTTCCCTTCTACAATCAGGACCATGAAAGACTATTTGAGCTTATCCTTATGGAGGAAATCCGCTTCCCTCGCACCCTTACCCCCGAAGCCAAGTCTCTGCTCAGTGGTCTGCTGAAAAAGGATCCTAAACAAAGGCACGTGGTGCCTATTGTTATATGTATACAGACATCATATGATTGACTTATCTGAGTACCATGGGATGTTATAGTTACTGATCAGTGACCTCTACGCTTGAATGGATTATATTTGCATCTGCGAGATCTGCATTCTAACTTATTGCATCTCGCAGATTCTTTCTAATGGAAGTTCAGAAATTTCCCAGAATATTAAGTCACTTTTTCAGATTCTATTTTTCCAGAATTTTATGGTATTTATTTTACACATTTTGCTTAATTACTGATACTTTCGCAGATGACAAGCCCAACAAATCTATTGTACACACAGATTTGATTGTTTGCGATGCACTGGGAGATACCTGCTGCAAACATTGGTGTCATTGAAGTAGATGATATTCCTGACGTTCAGGATTTGACAGCAGTAGTTCTGATTGGTTGGTGTTCTGTCTTCAGACTCGGCGGTGGCCCCACTGATGCCCAAGAAGTGAAGGATCACCGGTTCTTTGCTCCTATTAACTGGCAAGATGTGAATCAGAAGAAGGTAAGTAACGTGCACGTGGTCTCATTTCCATCTCTGAAAATAAAGGGGATGAGTTGTCTGGGATTATTAAAATGGGGTCAGGTTTTATTGTCATTTTACTCCCTGGAAATGGTGCAGTTTGTGTCTGGAATCGCAGTAGTAGCTGCAATATCAGACCCAAGAATTTCTGGGAAATAAGCAGACTCATTTTAGGACTTAAAGCGCCCTTACACATTTTACTACTGTCCCCTGAGCCTAGCCCACCAATAAGGACATGGCAGTCTAATGTGTCGGCCGACTGATGTTTGAGGAATATGTTGATTGGGCATGGCTAATTTTTGGACAGGGGTTTGCTTTGTTCGCCGGCAAATGCGTCAGACGCTGGCTTTCTCGTAGAGATCACAAGAGCATTGGGTCGAACAAGTGCTCCTGTATATGGGACAGGTGACTCTTGGCCAAACGCTGCTTCTATCAACAGCCATCTAATGTGTATGGGCGTCATAAGGCCACACAACTTGGATAGCCGTCAGATGGTTGCTCACTTTTCTGACAGCTGTGCCTAATAACTGCCCGTACATGTGCACTCTTGGTTCTGCTGAGCATGCATGTGCTCACTAGGGACAAGCTAGTAGCTTATACCCTAGGCAAACAAGGTTGTCAGCATGTTTAATCGCAGACTTTTATCATTCCAACATGACCAATGCTTCTTGCTGCCATTGTAGGAACGTCTCATTCGGTAGGTGGATGGGCCCCTGTAAGCTACACTGGCTATTTCTAACATTGCAATTATGCTCCTAGAATCCCACCGACCGGTCGCCTGCTCTGGGAAACATTAGTTACTTATGGGAATTGTTAATTGGGATCAGCAGCCTGACTAATTGTTTCTTGTTTGTCTGTGTTTAGCTCATCCCACCCTTCCAGCCACAAGTCACCTCTGAAGTCGACACCCGATATTTTGACGACGAATTTACAGCTCAGTCCATAACAGTAACTCCTCCAGACAAATGTAAGTAAACTGTTGAATGCACCATCCAAATGTATAAAAAGGAAATGTATGCCTTCATTTTGATCCCCTTCTGGTGCCAGATTACACCTTTTTATAGCTCTGTGTGCAGCTTCGGCACCTATGTCTGATGTGTATGTCCAGGAGAAGCTTTATTTAGCGCTTCTGACAATTTGCATTAATGGCACAAAAAAGGTGCCAGGTTAGATGCAGAAAATTCCCTTTAGCTTACAACAAACTAATTGACACCAATTTCTATCAATTTGATGTTCTGTTGCACTAAAAAGCAATTTATTAAGAGATGTGGACTTAATGAATAGGACACAGCTGATTAAAAATTGCCATTTCGTATTCCAGTATTTTCCCCTTTACATTCTGGGACTTTCTCCTTTGCCTCATTGGGGCCCATGGTAGTGTGTCCCCAATGATTGGCTTGGAGAAAAGGATTTTACAGTGAGTACACACAAAAATCCCTGTTTTTTGTCCTTTCTGTAGCGGTATAAACCTCATCCCCCGTTCGTTCTTCACAGGAGATAATTTTTAAGCTTGCCTAAAAATTATCGTTCTCTGCAGCACATCTGGTGTAAACAGGACATGACATTCTCTGCGCAGGCTTTCAACAGCACGTCTAAACAGGCCACTAAATATCCGTTGATGAGTTTGAATGTAACAATTGCCAATCGTGTCACACAAAATAAGGAATGACCCTTGTATTTTTCTATTACGACATAACCCGGGGCGCCTTAAAATCTGACCAGGGGCGTCCCCCCTTTCCCCATTTTTTCGTACTTTGGGCCCCATTGGGGTAACCCCTTTCCCAAAAACCTTCACAGATGGAAGAACCTTAAAGACTTTACGAAAAAATGGGGAAAAACCGTGTCCCTTTTTTCCCCGAAAAGGGGGGGAGTAACTATGTATCACCCCCGTCCCCCCAAAAACCCGTAACACATTTTTTTTTTTTCTTTTTTTTTTTTTTTTTTTTTAAATTTGCTCAAAATTTTTTTAAAAACAAACAAGCAAAAAAAACCTATTTGCTTTACAATAGGGCCCCTCGTCATGGATCGAAATTTTTTCATTCTTTTTTTAAATTGCCTTTTACTCGGCGCAAAACCCATTCTAAACATAGTGGTGAGGAAAACCCCGGGAAAACCCTCCCAAAAAGTCCTTACGGGTACTGCCTCCGACACAAAGGGGACGCCCCGCCGTAGCGTCGTCCCCCCTACAAAGGTCCCCTGAATCTGACTGTGTCCCCGGTCCCCACTTGTGCGTGTCGTGATGGGGGAACTGGGCCCCGTGCCAGACGGTTAAGTGGGGGCTAATGGGCTCTTTTTTTCCCCTTGGGGCGGTACTGGGCAAACCCTTTTAAGTATTCAAAAAATTTCCCTGCACTATTTGTAATCACTCTTTACTGTCCTGTTTGTCTGCGAAAAATTCATGGCCACCTGGGGGGCTCTTGGCACTGCCTCACTTATGATACCCCGTAATTGGGGGGGAAACCTTTAACTATGGTGCACATGCCTTTCGCTTTTTCACTAGCATTTAGTGGCTTATTTTCAATAGCTAAGATTAAAATTTCCCCCCGACCCACTCTACCCCCCCCACCCTTTTAAAAATGAATGAAAAAAAAATGGAATTTCGGGTCAAAGCAATAATTTTATTTTTTAATTTGTGTATAATGGTTGATCCTTTAAGATTTTTTTTTTTTTTTTTTTTTTTTTCATGTTTGCAGGCCCTACAGAAGAAGCATTGTCAATTCATTCAATAAAAATGTGTCGAGAAACAAACAAGCTCATTGGTGGGAGTGTTGTGGGTAAGTCCCGCCTCTTCAGTCTTAGGGGAAAGTACCATTCATCTGGGAAACTCTCAAACCTGGGGGGGGGGTTTTTTTTTGTTCACTTTTCCCGGTTGTCCTGTAAAATTTGACTTTTTTTTTTTTTGAATTCTCTTTGGGGAAAGGGGGAAAATTACTAAATTTTACCATTTCAAGAGCAATAATGAAATTTTTTAATTTTTGGGGAAAGATAATTTCTCTTAAAGGTTTCATTTTA
>JARQOD010000008.1:35445040-35579043 GCA_033576555.1 Oophaga sylvatica
TTTTCTCTGTTGTAAAGTTCCTAATCTTTCATACTTTGGAGGGTATAAGAACATAAGCCGCTGCAGCATAATTTGTTCAACAGGGAGGCAGTACTATGTAAAAAGTGATGGGTTGGTGTCCTGCCACAGCGGTGCGTCTGGTGTAAGTATTCTCTGTTACGGTTTCAGGATGAAGTGGCTCACACCGTTACAGAGAGCAGAGTCTTGCAGAACACAAGGCATCCCTTTTTAACGGTGCGTATCTTGCAAAGTCTTTAATGTATTTTTGGTTGTGGGGGTCTCGCACGAATCTTCCTACTTATTTCTTCTTTCTCTAGGCTTTGAAGTATGCGTTCCAGACATGTGACCGGCTCTGCTTCGTTATGGAGTATGCTAACGGAGGAGAGGTGAGTTGAGTTTGCAGTCAATTCCTAATTAAAAAAAAAAAAAAAGTCTTCTATTCCTGGTGTATAATGCTGATGTGTCCACATTTATAAAGCGATTAGTGTATGACACGTTTAATAGTGAGAATATATATGAAATTTCCCATCAGTCAGTAAGATGGTTCAGTAACAAATGTTCCTCCATTATATGCAGCAGTGCTGAGTAGGGGATTTTGTCTCAACAGCTGTTCTTTCACCTGTCTCGGGACCGTGTCTTCACGGAAGAACGAGCGCGGTTTTATGGTGCAGAGATTGTGTCCGCCCTGGAATATCTCCACTCCAGGAACGTCGTGTACCGTGACATAAAGGTAAGAAATCATCCTGATCGTGACCTCTCCTGTAGGCTTATTACAATGCTCCATTAGATACATAAGTCTGTTCTTGAAGGGTATTTGCATCCTCTTAGACTTCAAGGGGTTTTCTGGGATATCACTTTAGTATTTTGTCCTAAGCATGGGGGGATTGGTCCCTGGCCTTCCCAATAATTACCAGAAACGGAAACTTGATCAAAATCCATCACATGAGAATTTAAGAAGTCAATTGAATGCGATTTTACAGATGCTGCAGACAGCTTCCATGCAGAAAAACTAGTATGCGGCAGACTGGCAAAATCCTCAGCTTGCAATTCTGCTATGGCAGGTTTCCCAGATTTTACTGCTGCAGGTTAGGAATGTGCAGCAAAATACACATGCAACGCAGTCACATGGATTGGGTCGTGTGTACTTCTGCTGACTTCCTCTGGGTGTGCCTGGCATTGCAGATGAGCTTCGCCCAAGCTGCAATGATCAGATCAGGCTGTGTAGACAAAAGCCCCTTCTTTCTGACGCAAAGAAAGGATAGAACATCACGGTTATATCCAGGAAAATGCCATTATAAGAACAGGATTGGTGAGGCCCATACGGCCGTCTATTTATTTTACTCATTTATATAGTGCCGTTAATTCCACAGCGCTTTACAGACATTATTGGTTTAATACGCAATTGTCTAAAACATATTTCAACTCAGAATTTTTTTTTCCTCCCTGTCAATCGCTGACTTCTGGTCTATTCCGTAGTTGGAGAATCTCATGCTGGACAAAGACGGTCATATCAAGATCACAGATTTTGGGCTTTGTAAAGAGGAATCACAGATGGTGCTACTATGAGGACATTTTGTGGCACCCCAGAGTACTTGGCTCCTGAGGTATACGTGTGTGTTGACATGTCTTGTTACTAGAGATGAGCGAATACTTTTGCAGAACCTTGGTCCGGCAGCCCGGTGTGGATTCCATGGCCCTGCAAACTGCTTCCTACTTGCCAGCATGCCTGATTCCGCTTTTGATTAGCTGGTCTGGTGTGAAGTCTTGCGTGCGTCACACCGCAACAGTGACGTCCAGTGGCCAAGGAACACTGACCTTGCCGCCAGACAAGGATCCTGCAAACCTATTAGTTCCTGTAGAATTGTCACCAATGGCACCAAATGCTCTCCAACAATCAAGTGATAAAATATATCCCACCTTTAGGTGCTGGAAGACAACGATTACGGCCGAGCCGTGGACTGGTGGGGATTGGGAGTGGTGATGTATGAAATGATGTGCGGGCGACTTCCCTTCTACAATCAGGACCATGAAAGACTATTTGAGCTTATCCTTATGGAGGAAATCCGCTTCCCTCGCACCCTTACCCCCGAAGCCAAGTCTCTGCTCAGTGGTCTGCTGAAAAAGGATCCTAAACAAAGGCACGTGGTGCCTATTGTTATATGTATACAGACATCATATGATTGACTTATCTGAGTACCATGGGATGTTATAGTTACTGATCAGTGACCTCTACGCTTGAATGGATTATATTTGCATCTGCGAGATCTGCATTCTAACTTATTGCATCTCGCAGATTCTTTCTAATGGAAGTTCAGAAATTTCCCAGAATATTAAGTCACTTTTTCAGATTCTATTTTTCCAGAATTTTATTGGTATTTATTTTACACATTTTGCTTAATTACTGATACTTTCGCAGATGACAAGCCCAACAAATCTATTGTACACACAGATTTGATTGTTTGCGATGCACTGGGAGATACCTGCTGCAAACATTGGTGTCATTGAAGTAGATGATATTCCTGACGTTCAGGATTTGACAGCAGTAGTTCTGATTGGTTGGTGTTCTGTCTTCAGACTCGGCGGTGGCCCCACTGATGCCCAAGAAGTGAAGGATCACCGGTTCTTTGCTCCTATTAACTGGCAAGATGTGAATCAGAAGAAGGTAAGTAACGTGCACGTGGTCTCATTTCCATCTCTGAAAATAAAGGGGATGAGTTGTCTGGGATTATTAAAATGGGGTCAGGTTTTATTGTCATTTTACTCCCTGGAAATGGTGCAGTTTGTGTCTGGAATCGCAGTAGTAGCTGCAATATCAGACCCAAGAATTTCTGGGAAATAAGCAGACTCATTTTAGGACTTAAAGCGCCCTTACACATTTTACTACTGTCCCCTGAGCTTAGCCCACCAATAAGGACATGGCAGTCTAATGTGTCGGCCGACTGATGTTTGAGGAATATGTTGATTGGCATGGCTAATTTTTGGACAGGGGTTTGCTTTGTTCGCCGGCAAATGCGTCAGACGCTGGCTTTCTCGTAGAGATCACAAGAGCATTGGGTCGAACAAGTGCTCCTGTATATGGGACAGGTGACTCTTGGCCAAACGCTGCTTCTATCAACAGCCATCTAATGTGTATGGGCGTCATAAGGCCACACAACTTGGATAGCCGTCAGATGGTTGCTCACTTTTCTGACAGCTGTGCCTAATAACTGCCCGTACATGTGCACTCTTGGTTCTGCTGAGCATGCATGTGCTCACTAGGGACAAGCTAGTAGCTTATACCCTAGGCAAACAAGGTTGTCAGCATGTTTAATCGCAGACTTTTATCATTCCAACATGACCAATGCTTCTTGCTGCCATTGTAGGAACGTCTCATTCGGTAGGTGGATGGGCCCCTGTAAGCTACACTGGCTATTTCTAACATTGCAATTATGCTCCTAGAATCCCCACCGACCGGTCGCCTGCTCTGGGAAACTTAGTTACTTATGGGAATTGTTAATTGGGATCAGCAGCCTGACTAATTGTTTCTTGTTTGTCTGTGTTTAGCTCATCCCACCCTTCCAGCCACAAGTCACCTCTGAAGTCGACACCCGATATTTTGACGACGAATTTACAGCTCAGTCCATAACAGTAACTCCTCCAGACAAATGTAAGTAAACTGTTGAATGCACCATCCAAATGTATAAAAAGGAAATGTATGCCTTCATTTTGATCCCCTTCTGGTGCCAGATTACACCTTTTTATAGCTCTGTGTGCAGCGTCGGCACCTATGTCTGATGTGTATGTCCAGGAGAAGCTTTATTTAGCGCTTCTGACAATTTGCATTAATGGCACAAAAAAGGTGCCAGGTTAGATTAGAAAATTCCCTTTAGCTTACAACAAACTAATTGACACCAATTTCTATCAATTTGATGTTCTGTTGCACTAAAAAGCAATTTATTAAGAGATGTGGACTTAATGAATAGGACACAGCTGATTAAAAATTGCCATTTCGTATTCCAGTATTTTCCCCTTTACATTCTGGGACTTTCTCCTTTGCCTCATTGGGGCCCATGGTAGTGTGTCCCCCAATGATTGGCTTGGAGAAAAGGATTTTACAGTGAGTACACACAAAAATCCCTGTTTTTGTCCTTTCTGTAGCGGTATAAACCTCATCCCCCGTTCGTTCTTCACAGGAGATAATTTTTAAGCTTGCCTAAAAATTATCGTTCTCTGCAGCACATCTGGTGTAAACAGGACATGACATTCTCTGCGCAGGCTTTCAACAGCACGTCTAAACAGGCCACTAAATATCCGTGATGAGTTTGAATGTAACAATTGCCAATCGTGTCACACAAAATAAGGAATGACCCTTGTATTTTTCTATTACAGACGATAACCTGGACGCCTTAGAATCTGACCAGCGCGCTCACTTTCCCCAGTTCTCGTACTCGGCCAGCATTCGGGAGTAACCTTCCAAGAACCTTCACAGATGGAGAGAACGCTTAAAGACTTTCTACGGAAAGAAATCGGAGAAAACAGTGTCCCTTTTTTCCCCGAAAAGGGGGCAGTAACTATGTATTCACCTACCGTCCCCAAATCCTGAATAAGACTACATTTTTTATTTTCTTTTTTTTTTTTTTTTTTTTTAAATTTGCTCAATTATTTAAAAACAAAACAAGCAAAAAAATCCCTATTTGCTTTACAATATGGACCGTCGTCATGGATCGATAATTTCTTCATATCTTTTTTTATAATTGCCTTTTACTGCTGGGGCGCAACCGGATTCTAAGCCATAGTGTTGATGAGACACCGGAAAGCCATCCCAAAAAGTCCTTAGCGGCTACTGCCTCCGACACCACCGGGGACGCCCTCAGCCGTGAGCGTCGTCCTGCCCTCACAATGGTACCATGAATCTCGTAGCTGTGCTCCACGGGTCTCCCACTTGTGCGTGTCGTGATAGGGGAACATGGCTCCAGTGTCCAGACGGTTAAGTGGGGTCTAATGGTGCTCTTTTTCCACTTGGTCGGTACATGGAGCAAACCTTATTAATGTATTCAATCATTTCCCTGCACATATTTGTAATCACTCTCACTGTGCCTGTTTGTCTGCAGATAACTTCATGGCCACCTGGCGGGGCTCTTGAGCACTGCCATCACTTATGATACTCTGTAATTGGGGTGTGTACACCTTTAACTATGGTGCACATGCCTTTCTGCTTTTTCACTAGCATGTAAGTGGCTTATTTTCAATAGCTGAATGTATTAAAATTTCCCACCGACCCACTCTCACCCCCACACACCCTTTTAAAAATAGAATGAAAACTAAATGGAATTTCGGGTCAACAGCAATAATTTTATTTTTTAATTTTGTGTATAATGGTTGTATCCCTTTAAGAGTTTTTTTTTTTCTTTTTTTTTTTTCATGTTTGCACGGCCATACAGAAGAAGCATTGTGACAATTCATTCAATACAATGTGTCGAGAATCAAGCAAGCTCATTGGTGGAGAGTGTTGTTGGGCATAAGTCCCGCCTCTTCAGTCTTTAGGAATGTACCATTCATCTGGAATCTCTCAAACCATGGGGGGGGTGTTTTTTGTTCACTTTAGCCAGGATTGTCCTGTAAAGATTTGACTTTTTTTCTTTGATATTCTCTTTGGGAACGGAGGAATAATTACTAAATTCTACCATTTCAAGAGCAATAATGAAATTCTTTAATTTGGCGAAAGATGAATTTGCTCTTAAAGGTTTCATTTTAAAGGGGCAGTCCCATGTGCCGTTTAAAAAAAATGTTTTACTAATAGTTTATTTAATTTAGCTTGTGAATGTACTTTTTTATTTTTTTTTTGTTTTGGGTGGGGAGGGAGGGTCCTCTTTCTAAGTAATGCTTGTAGGTATATTTTCAAGAAATTAAAGTGATGAATATGGAGCGTATTGGAGAAATGTTAATGGTGCCTGGGACTGACCCTTTAAACGCCATGCTGTATTTTGTGAATGTCTCTTATCTCTGAAATATTTTTTTTTTTTTTTTTTTTTTTAGATATTTGAAATGAAAACCATACAATACTCATTGTGTCTGTCGTTTTTTATTTTGGTGATTTAAAGGAACACTGAGCAGGAGTGATACATTGGGCTGATTTAGTAAAACTGAAGGTCCAAACTCAGACTCTTATGTGCCTTTTTTTTATTTATTTTTTTTATTTTATGCTCTTAAAATCAGTTTCATCTTTAAATGGACTAGTTATGTCCAGAGGGTGGTCTGCAATAAAGTAAAAATAAAAGGGACACTGCTGCAGTACCAATTACCAACTGTGGGTAAGAGTGGCGCTGTTTGTATGAAATAAACTTTGTAATAACAAGTCCTGAGCCCTCATTGTTGGTTCCAGTTAATCATGGGAAGAGAATGTTTGCTAGATTGTCACAATCTTTTTTTTTTTTTTTTTTTTTTTTTTTTTTTACATAAAAATCTGCCTGTAAGATTTGTCAAGGTTCTGAATACTCCCCTAGAACCTCCCAAAGTGGGAAATATTGGCTGACAAATGATTGTTCATTGACAGAGGGGGGACCAAAATGTCTCCAGACTTTAACTGGTTTGTATTGAGCAAATCCTGCATCATCAGCTATATAAAGGGGACCTGTGACAAGCTCAAAAATATTGAATACATTGTAAAAATCCCTGCTCTCCCGATTTCCCCCCCCCCCCCCCCCCCTGTTTTGTGCTGCATCGCTACATTGCAGAGATTCATTTTGTTTCTTCCGGAGCACAGTATGTGAAATCTCTGCTTGTAGTTCAATTGGGTGTTCCTTCAGAGTCTTTGTGGGTGGTGCTTTCACCCCTTGCCTCCCATATGCTGCCGATCACAGCTCTGTACTGTCTGAGATTGATACACTGCTAGATCAGATACTGAGGTGGTATTGGCTGCGTCTGAGGAGGGGATGAAGGCGCAAGCCCCCAGAAAAGATTCCGAATGGTTGTACTACAAGCAGAGATTTCACATACTGCACTGCTGAAGAATCAAATGTGAAGATCTCTGCAATAAAGCGACACAGCACAAAATGGAAAAAAATGGCAGACTTGAGAGATCATGGGGTTTCTTTCTAATGTATTAAAACTCAATTAATATTTTTTTTTTTTTTATCAAGTGACAGGTCCACTGTTAGTGTCAATGTTAAAATTATTTGTTCTGATTGAAGTCAGCCATTTTGGTTAACTTTTCTGTGTATGATCCCCCTATGTGGTGCTGTGCTCCACCTGTTAGCATCTCAATTAGCAAACTTGTAAAGATGTAGAAAAATCTGGTGAATATGATCTGCCACTGTCATGGGTATACAGGAACAGATCTCAGTAGATGGCCCCTTTTTAAAGCACTTACACCCTTGGGCAATGCGCAGAGATTTCTGGTACTGATAATGCTGACACCATATCCTAAGCAGTAGACCATTAAAATGAATGGGAATGCTGTAGATAGTAACAAGTCAGAGCAGGGTCAAAGGGCTGTTTGTGCACTACAGAGACCTAAGGGGATTACATCTGCCGACTGCTATGAAAGGCAGACATGGCGTCCTGGTCACTTAAGGTACTGCCACACTAAGCAATCCCGCTAGCGATCTCGTTAGCGTTGCATACTAATGAGATCGCTAGCGGGATCGTTTCTATATCGCTAAATGCGGCCACATTTAGCGATATAGTTAACGACGCTATCGCCGTTAGCGATCTTCTTAACGACTTTAGCGGTACAAAAGTACCGCTAAATCGCTAAGAAAAGGTGCCACACAGCGATTAGATACTTACCCAGCGGGAGCGCCAGCGATGAAATAGGGTCCGGAACGATTCCAGCGACGAGCGAGATCACAGCAGGAAGCTCGTCGCTGGAAGCTGCCGCACTGAACAATATCGCTAACGGGATCGCTAAATAGTGACGTTTTTTAGCGATCTCGTTAGCGATATTGTTTAGTGTGGCATACCCTTTAGGCTATGGATTTTCTGTGGAGTGGGTGAATAAAATGTAAATTCGCATTCCCCTTCCTGGTGATATATAGTGTGACACACAGCAGACTCGCTTTGTCTCTGCAGCATTTGGAGGAGCACTGATGCTGGCTGGGATCAGGAGTTACCATTGCATGTCAGCAATCTGGCCAGCTTCAGAGCAGTGCTTACAAGCTCTATTGGAAGGAGCTTGTCTGCGCTATTCCAGTTCAGCCAGTAAGCAATTGGCTGACTTTTTAATGGATAGTATGTAATGATGAGTGACGTGCTGGGATCAGATGTTATTCAAGCAAGCTCGGGTGCCAATCGAGTGTCTGCAGCATGTTAGAATCCCTACGGCTGCATGTATCGCAGGTGTTGAATAGCTGCAACACATGCAGGGATTCCTTAACAAACAGGCAATCCCTGCATGTGTTGCTGCTGTCTAACAGCCACGCGACATGCAGCTGTCTGCACTCAAACATATTATTCCATCACGCTAAAGACATTCGGTTAGCACCCGAGCATGCTCAGATAACACCTTATCACAGCACGTTCGCTCATCGCTAGTCGTAAGTCATAAAACTGAAATTTCAAGGCACAAAGAGGCAACGGGTTCATGAAGCTACAATCAAGATTTCTGTTGCCTGCCCTAAAGGAAGCACAGACAAGCCGTTGAAGGGGTTGTCCATCGCTGCTCCGGTGCGAACAGTGCTTATAAGGACAAGTCTACACACACACCTGTGAGAACGCTGCGCAAGATAGAGGCATCATAAACCTGTCTTATTCATTGGAGCCATTAACAGTGTTCTCTGGTCACGATGCAAATTTCGGCACTCACTCTGCATATTGCTGAATTGTGACAGCGTGCAATAAACGCAGTCATGATTCCCCTGTAGTCCCAAAGCAAACGGGCAGTCCTGTATAGTTATGGTCACACGCCGACTAGATTCTCATAAGCCTCTCAATGGAATATTGAGATAAGCAGATGAGACTCTAGTCGGCATGTGATCGCCTATGTGTGCGGGGAATACAGAGGAATCATGACAGTGTGTCTATTGCATTCTGTCACAATTTGACAATACACAGTGTTCAACTAGATACCTGCCAGTGATGAGTCTGCCTACAAACTTGCTGATTGTTTCCTCAAATGTCAATGCAAGTTTCATGTGGTCTGTGGTTATACATAATCCAAAAAGAGGTTAAAAAAAATGTTTACTAACTCTCCCATTGGATTGTTATAATGAGCTCACTAACGGATTCTTAGTTAACTCATTCTTCAGCCAGCGACAGACAATGCAACATAAAAAGCAAATGTTGCAAAACTTTTAATGGAACCCAAATACAAAAAGGATTTTAAGCCCAAAATGCAATTATTTAAGGAAAAACAATTATCCTCAAAGGTGGACAGTCTCTTAATAATAATTTTGAAAAATATCTGGTGCTGGAATTGGCTGGAGCTGAGAGGAAAAAAAAACTTTGATGCAATTTTGCAACTTTTATAAATATTATAAAGTTGAGAATTTGTCGCTGCTGTAACACAGTTTTCAGCAGCCTCAGCCGGGGCTGTGTTGGCTTTCGTCATTGGCGTAAATCATACTTATACAAGTCTGACCCCTGCTGGTGACTTGTGACATTGCAGAAGTTTAGACCAATATTCCTTCTTAAAACCTTTATTCCTTTCTCATTTGCAAATTGGTTCTCAGGAGCCCTGGTCCGGCAGCCCAGTCAGTATTCTGTGGCCACCGGCCGAGCGCCTGCAAACTGCCTCCTACCTGCCCCCATCATTGGCTCTTTTGATTGGCCGGCCTGGCGTGATGTCGTGTGTGTCATTCTGCACTGATGACATCACTTCAGGCCATCTAATCAAAAACAGGTAGGAGGTGGTTCGTGGGGCTCCTGTCCGGTGACCGAGGAATACTGACTTGGACTCTGAACCGGGGTCCTGTGAACCAATTCACTCATCTCTATTTTTCATCCTTTATTCATTTATTGTTGACTGTTTTACTATAAAGGGGAAATTTTTTATACATTCAGCCCAATTCATCCTTTGCAGCTTCTTAAGTCACTTTTCTTTTTTTTTGTCTTATGGTTTTCATTGTGCCAAATTCCTAAAAATTTTGCCCGCGGTACATAAATTTTGTGCAAAATCAAAAATGCATTTAGGACCTGATTCATTATTACATTTTTTAATTACAATATTTTTGCACAAATGTACTCAATTCCCCCAGTAGTAAAATTTATGACGTTCTAGAGGAACCAGCAACTTATTTTTTGCACTGAAAATTCCCAAAACAGGTCAAAGCCAAAAATAGTTTTTTGGGTTTTTTTTTGCTCAAAATTCATAAACCACGTTCATCACTTTTGAATAGTTTGGAGCAAAAAAAGGACACACGAAAAGAAATGAACTTAAAAATAGAAAAACAAATGTTGATTGGTGATTCTTGAGTACAAAAAGCCGAATGTTCCAAAATTTCAGAGTTAGGGAGAGAGGGGAATGTAGTACATTTTTGCAAAAATTTTGCAATTTTTTTTTTTTTTTTAAGGTCGTAATTGATGAATCGGCTGCAAACATCTGGAGAAAAAAAGCACACAAACAATGCCGAACATAAAAAACAGGCAAAAACATAAAACAAGCTTTAAAAAAGGAACAGACAGGCAGAAAAAACCCACCATAAACTAGACAAAAAAGGTGCAAATGCAATAATGAATGGGGCCTAACCTGTGCATGAAACTATACATGGGCTAAGCTGTAAATACTGAAAACATAACTAATGGCAGGAACCTTTGGCATCCTATCATTCAATAGGTCCAGAGGTGTGCTACTGGTGTCTGTTATGTGACATGTGAGCCACTTTTGGTAATTTTGTTGTTCTGATATAAAAGAACAAAGGATGTAACCGCACAGGTGTGAAGCTAGACTACACAGACTTCTGATATTGCCTTAAGTGCACACACATTCGTAAGGATCGCTAAAACGCACTATTAGACGATCCGTTCGATGTTGCTCATGGGCACTTCAGCGATGACTCGCGTGATTCGCTCGTCGAATCGCTCGACTATTCTCGTGCGCTCCGTGGTAAGTATTTATCGCTTGCAACTTCTTAGCGATTAGCGTACTTGTACGTAGTCGTTAAGAAGATCGCTAACGCTATAGCGTCGTTACTATATCGCTAATGTGATGCATTAGGATTGAAACATCGCTAGCTCTTGCGTCTATTGATCGCTAGCGGATGTTTAGTGTGCGTACCTAGACCCTTGAGTGAAACTAATACAATAGCATTGTTGTATATGCTCCGGATGTGACGCTCCCTACTTACGCTGCTTTGCTAATTACCACAATTCTTCTTCACGAGCAAATCTCAATCTGTGCGGATCAGTCCCAAGGCACAGGTAGGAGAATCCTTTATATACAGGGAGACAGACTTATAGCACTGAGATATGAGGTTCTGTGTGCAAAGTTCAGCTAAAGCCACTGAAAGCATTATTTTTAGTGTCATTATAGTTAATGCATCATTATCACAGGAAGCTGAGATATGGGGAGATGTTTGACACACTGCAGAGGTGCTTTTGATGCCCTTGTGCAAGGATGAGACATGGGTATCACTTTGGCCATTGTTGCTTTAGCTTCTTGTACTAGAGTCAAATATGGATTTTTTTTATAACCCTTGAGCAAAGCCCATTTTGATTTTTAGTGAAATGCTATTGCCAGTCCCTAGTGTGAGGATTTCATCAAACATCTATTCATGGTTCAGCTTCTTTGACTCAGCTGCAACATCACAGAGTAATGCAAGTGAATGGGGTTGCATTGTGACCCCACTACGGTACCATGACAAACAAGTTGAAAATGGATGAGACAAACTGAATTTTTTTGCAACTTGCTTGTTGAGGTCACAATGTAACCCAATTCACCACCAGTACCCTGCTAGGAAATAGTAGTTGGCTGCAATCACACCTGAATCCTTCTTAAATTAAGGCAGTGAGGGCACCTGCACACATAGAACCCTGATGCACGATCGCATTCATGCCTGTTTTTTGTCTAGTTTTTGGGGTTTTAAGACTATTTTTTTATTTATGCAAAATTCTTTTAATTTGCTCCTTTTTAAGTCTGTTGTTGTGTGTGTTCTCCTGTGGATTCTTTTTTTAAATATACACTATTGTGAGTTTGGTTTTGCTTCCCAGATGCTTGCTGATATTTTTGCCAAATGTACTTTAATTCCCCCTTCCCTGGAGTGACTTTTGTACTCCAGTATTTTTTTTATTTTGCGTAAATGTTAAGAGTTGCATGTGATATTTTAATGGAAAATGAAACATTTTCTCTAAAAAAGATAAAAGACCAAATTTAAAATCTTATTTAATTTTGTGTAAAGAAATGCATGAACCAAGTACACCACCTGTAAAGAATTTGGGAAAAAATTGTCAATGAATAATACAGGACAAAAAAAAGTCACTAAAAAAAGCCAATGATTATGGGGACCCATATTGTATTTTTTTTTCCCCTTTGGGGTTTGTGTGCAGAAAGTCTGCAGCGTGTTGCAGTACCAGCTAAGAAGTAGTAGGTGGTAATTTACCATGCAAAAACAGACCCATGGTGCAAACTTTAATACTGTGACAACTTTTGGTGCAGTGTACAGTATATTAGGAAATCCATAACAGAAGATCTGCAACAAATTCCACGTGTATGTGTATATTCAGCTGAAAATCCTCATCAAATCTGCTGTATTGTGTGTGCACAAAACTGCTGACCCCGCTAGATAGGAGAGATAGCGGTATTTGTGTAGGGTAACCGCATTAATGCGACAGTACTGCATGCATCCTGAAGTGGTGCAATCCTATGAATCTCTCTGAAATGACAACAGTAGAGTCCAACAAGGAGCACAGTTCAGCTGTCACGATGCTTAAGGTACTGCCACACTAAACAATCCCGCTAGCGATCTCGTTAACGTCGCATACTAATGAGATTGCTAGCGTGATTGTTATAATATCGCTAGTAGCTGCCTAATTTAGCGATGTGTTAAGGACGCTATCGCGGTTAGCGATCTCCTTAACGACTTTGGCGGTACAAAAACACCGCACATCGCTAAAAAAAAGGTGCCACACTCAGCGATATATACTTACCAGCGGGACGCCGACGATAAAAATAGGGTCCGGAACGATGTGAACGATGAACGAGTTCACAGCAGGGGCCACGTCGCTAGTACATGCCACACACACCGGCGTCACTAACGAGATCGCTAAATAGTGATGTTTTTTAGCGATCTCGTTAGCACGCTGTTTAGTGTGGCATACCCTTTACTGTAAAGAGTCAAAGGGCGCTTCAGTGTTACGGACCATTCAGGGGGCGCCTGTGGTATGAGCGTACCAGATCACTAAAGCTGGATGTGTTAGGGCAGTGATTTTCAACCAGTGTTCCGCGCACACTAGTGTGCCGCGACACATGGTTGGGTGTGCCGTGGGGAAAAAAATCTATATTATTAACTATATGTATAATATGACTGTTTTAGTGTCATTTTGTGCTATTTTGGTTGGTGTTGTGCCCCAGGATTTTCTAAGTATAAAAAGTGTGCCGCGGCTCAAAAAAGGTTGAAAATCACTGTGTTAGGGGATGAAGGAGTGAGGAGACACACACAGAAATGCTTAAAACCGATTGTCTGCAATTGAACTTCGCCATCTGCTGACCAAAGATGAAAATAGAAGAGAAAGTGCCCTCATCTTCCTCCCTTATGTTTATCTTTGGACTTGCATGGGATCGGTCGTCCTGTGGGGCGTTCATTTGTTGGGTCGTCATGACTCTGGATCGAGCTGGAGCTGTTAAAGTGGTTCTTACATATGAGTTTCTAGTGGGTCTCATAGACCATTTGCATCCATCCTTCAGTGGTACTTGGAAAATACTGGAGGATGGAGGTGGGAGAGGTCTTTTAACCTCTCTGTGAACCTGTCCCATTATAGGTCAAGGAAGGACTACCTCCTGGTGTCCTGTCCTGAGGGACTCCTGGAAACCAAATTACCGGTAGGTCTAATTCCCTTTTTTAGTCGTATTAACGTGTTCTTATTGTGCCATAAATTACTGTATGGCCACTGTTCACTTTTACCTTTGATATCTAATCTCTCCATAATTTCTTGGGTCTATTACATATCAAACTCTAACATCTATTTGTTTTGGCCACCTAATATTTGCCATTGGGTGACCGTCAAGATTCTCCCATTCTGATTACATTGTCCTGCAGGACATCCCTCGTTGGAGTCCATAGGCCATAAGTAAGCTGAAAGCTTCTCCAGTGTGTATTCCTGCTTAGTCCATACAATGGACTGATGATAACTTCCATGTTCTTCTGCTTCTAGATGGAAGGAAAAAGAGAACCGTTCAAGACCAAAGACAACAATAAAATTGTCTGCAAGAGAGAAGACAAAAAGTGGGGCTTGTATAATTCAGGAGAGGCACAGACCAAAAGAGAAGACTGCAAGAAGGAAGACAAGAAGGTGAGTACATGAAAATGTCCCACTCTTTCATGGATTCAGGGCTAACTGTTGCCCTTCTTGTTTTAAAGAAGAGCCTGTCACTCACCATTCATTTGTAAGTTACGGTATTACCTGGTGTAAATGCCGCCGTCCTCCTGAATTCGGCGGTTTTTTTCTTTTCTCCTAAAGCCTCTCTGCTCCTGAGATATGGCCTACTCTTCCCTCTACATAAATCTTGTTGTTTAAGCCAAATGGGCATGGCCCACAACTCTTTATATGGTCATCATCTTGAGAACCACACCCACTTGGCTTTAAAATATGAGTCTTGCATACAGGAAAGAGAGGACCATATCTCAGGAATGCAGAGGTGCAGGAACAAAATAAAAACAACGCTGGATTCAGGAGAAAAATGGCATTTACATCAGGTAAAAAATAAAACATATCTATGTTAAGTGACAGGTCCTCTTTAAGCTCCACTGATAGGACAATATCAATTTTGGAAGGGCAGCACCACTATTGCTTCAACCTTGTTGGGTGGAGGACCAATATTCCGGAGTGAGCACTAGGGGGTATATCCAGGGATGATCACACCAACTACTAATTTCATCAAGAACTTAATATTGATAGACTTGTGCACTGCATTGTGGTGGTTTTCATTTGACCCTATATGGCGGTATATGCTAAGTTTTACAGGATCATTGCTTAGCTTGTGACTCTACTTGTAAGCTTGGACTATGTGCAGCCTGTTTTGTCTCCCATATGTTTTATTTCCCTCAGTCCAAAAAGCAGTGATGGGTCACCCACAACATTATGGATTTGTACACCATCAGATCTGGGCATAAGCTTTGAAGACTTGTGTATGTATAATGAAATCAGAAGTCTGGATACTGATGTGTACTCTGATCTTGATTCCATAGAAGAAAAGCCTCTTTCCTTGTCCGAAGTCGTCGATCATCGACAAAGTTGTGACTTCAGTGGTCAACTCGATATCAGAGAAAGGTGAGAAGTCCTATGACATGCTGAGCCATATCTGGATCATAATAATCTATAATATATGGGATAGGCAGAATAATATAATCAGTCTAGATCAGGCGATTCTGGATTTCTGTGTCTGATATACCTAATCCAGAAGGATCTCCTGACTTCTCCAGCTGATCCAGAAGTCACAGATCGACAGACCCTGGTGGCCGTCAGCTCTTCAGGCTTCATTCTGAATGACTCTTGGAGAGAAGACCTTTCCCAGATTATGCTGAAGCTCGATATGCACACTGAGCAAGAATACGCCCTGGATATCTTCTCCAGTATGCTGGTGAGGAAACCTACAACGTGTTCAAATGCAAAAATCCAACATCTACATCTAATTTTCTCTTTTTTTATTGCTTCCAGAAGCAGCAATCCAAGCACGTCCTCCGAGCAGTGGACATCCCCAAGACTGTGACCAAGGAAATGAGGACAATGCTGGTGGACTGGGTGGTCCAAGTTCATGTATGTACCTTATGTTATGCCAACACCATCACTAACCTGTCCTTTAAATGTTCCGGATTTATATCCATAGGAATATCTGTGCCTACAAGACGAGACGCTTTATCTGGCCGTGTTCTTAATGAATTCCTACATGAGAGTTCACAAAATCCGCACACCTCTTCTCCAGTTACTCGCAGCCAGCTGCCTCTACATTGCCTGCAAGATGGAGGAGAGACTTATCCCTGAGGTCAGATGACATTTTACACTTGTTTTATTGAAGCAAGTTCTGCATGTGCTCATATTCTCTAACCCACATTGTGCACTGAACCTTGAGAGCAGATCTTGCCTACAGAATGGGATGGCTGGCCAAAAATCAATAGGTGACTATATAAGAGGCGCGACTCTATGATTTTGGGAAGCCACATTAGACGAGATTTGCTGCTCTAGGTTTATCCTGGAGATCATGTGTTGGAGGAAGGAGGCCGCCATTCTCTTTTTTTTTAATCCTCCATTTGCAATATACTGATGTACAATATGTTCATTGCATATGACAGTATTACTGTCCAGTTGGTGGCTATCATGGAGTTGCATGAGTCCTCTACTGTCCCTCACACATTCTTGCCTACCTTGGGACTGGACTGTCCAAAACTTGTTCTTTAATTCTCTTGTAACAAAAGAGATGGTAAGTCCCCCTAAACACTGTAGAAAGCTGTCGACTAAAAGAGTGGTCGTCCTGCAACTATCTTGACCAACTCTCCCATTCAGTAGAGCGCTCGCTCTGCCAAGTGCTCCTGTGTTCACGGAGACATCCATAGCTCCATTGCCATACATGTCTGGCGGCTTATCTCCTGGAGAGCAAAATCATTGGTCAGACAATCCTCTTTCAAGTGTCCCTTTACACATTAGACTGACGGCTGAACCTATAGTTTTCGGTGAGTTCGGCCAACATTAGTCCAATGTGTACGGAGGTCTTTACCGTCGGTTAAGCTGACAATACACATGAGATGCATGCCAGCCAAACCTAATGACCATGTGTATGAGGACTTCCCAACTCTTGCCCGGGCTAGATGTGGGGAGAGATATGGATCTGGCAATGGCTTACATCCTAATTACTAACACACACACTCTACCGAGCTAAATGGCAATGTATACAGGGGATATGAGGTAAGATGGCATTTCGCTGACCGTTCTCTGTGTATGGGTACCTCAAGGTCCATGTAGGATGATGGTGCACATAACAAAAGGGAATGGACAACATGAGCTAATTTCCCTTTATTCGAAGGCATCGAAGCAGTAGCACGGTTCGCCCCTACGGCATGTACATCCATAAGTGTGAGCTCATCAGCTGACTTTCTTTTTATTCGAACATCCATGACAGCACTACAGAGAGAGGGGATCCGCCCCTTAGGAACAGGAAACCTACAGATACAAAAAGGGCGGCACCTCTCCCACGCATCAGTTGGTTTCCTGTTCCTGAAGGACGGGTTTCCTACAGATGAAGATCTTCAGGAGGACCCAGGCCGGCCGGTCGACCCAGGTAGCGGGGGGGATCTCCTACCTCGGCCGGTGCGGAGCCCCTGGAAGCGCCACGGTGGGTCCGGGTAGGATTCCACGACAGTGTGCGGAGCAGGTGGAGCAGTATCCAGAGGATCCCTGTCTCCCAGCCAGCGCCGGTTGGTAAGTATCCCCCCCTCTCCTGGTCCCGGTGCCTGCTCCCTGTCTTCCCCTGTGGTCCTGTCATGGTGGGGGCCGGCTAAGGTGGTGCAGCCGTGAGATTTAAAAAAAAAAAAAAAAAATTTTTTTTTTGAAATTTGAATTTCCCGCCACGTCACTGCTATGGACGGCGCGGCGGGTGTTTTGAATTTCCCGCCGCGCGTCACTGCTATGGACGGCGCGGCGGGTGTTTTGAATTTCCCGCCGCGCGTCGCTTTTTTTGATTTCCCGCCGCGTCACTGCTATGGACGGCGCGGCGGGTGTTTTGAATTTCCCGCCGCGCGTCACTGCTATGGACGGCGCGGCGGGGTTTTTGAAATTTTAGCCGCGCGACGCTACTGCAGCGGCGCGGCTGGGCTTTTTGAGATCTCCCGCTCGCATCCCTGCTAGAGGGGCGATGCGGCGGGAGACTATACTTGCCTGCAACGGTACGGCTGGGAGCGCTGACAAAGGGGGCGGAGTCTCCACCGCCGGAAGTGAGACACCGGCCGGCGTTTTTGAAATTTTTGGCGGCTGCATCATGGGACGGCGCCTGCTGTGGGGATGGCGGGGAGGTGCAGGGGGCTGTGGGGCGGGGAGCAGGAGGGGGTGGACCCCTGGCCACACCTGCTGACCCGGATATCCGGGGGAGGATATAATGAGCCTAGGAAAGAGGTAAAGCGCTTCTGCCCCATTTTCTGACAATGGACACTGCATAAGCTCCCTCAGTGCAACAGGAGAGCCAGCAGCAGCAGCAGACAGAGCGCTCCTCTTCAATGGCCAGGAGTCGCCAGCCGCAGAAGTTCCGCAGCTGGGAAAAAGGCCCCTCCCCGTGAATCCGGTACCTACGGCTGTATGGACTGGGTAAGAGATTGTCAGACTTAGAATACCCAGTAATGCAGTTTTCCCCCATTCTGTGTTCCGTTACTAGGGGAAGAAGTGTTCGGTGAAAAGCAAGCACAGGGAATGTGCCTTTTGTGCTTGCCCTCTGCCTGACGCTTGCCCTAAAAGGTTATGCCAGCCGTGCACGAGACAGACGGTAGGGCATTAAACGGGGAAGGGCAGGGGCCTGGGATGAGATAGTAACCCCCCCCCCCCCTATGCCCCTTCCCTTTTTAGATAGCTGAGGAGACTCCAGATTTCACAGAGAGCCTGAAGGAGATAATAAGAGCGGAGATGAAAGCGTCCTTAAGACACGGAAAATCTTCCAGGCGTAGAACTGTACCAGTCTTGTCTGATTCAGATTCACCTGCCGCTCATGACAAGGGTGAAGTTGTTTCAGGACCCTCCTCGCCTTCCTCTTCGGCTTCTTCCTCTTCTTCTACAGAAGACGCTACTTGATTTTGTTTTCCCTTGGACCAGATGGACAAACTTGTCAAATCAGTTAGGTCCACCATGGGGGTTGAGGAGGCGAGACCAGAACTCTCAGTACAGGATCTGATGTTCGGTGGTCTAGATCCAAAAAAATGCAGATTCTTTCCGCTAAACAGTAGCATCCAAGGCCTTATAGACAGAGAGTGGAAGAAGCCTGAAAAAAGAGGCTCCTTACCCCAAGCGTTTAAACGGAGATATCCCTTTGAAGATCCCTTGACAGGTAGATGGGATAAGGCCCCAAAGCTAGATGCAGCAGTGGCGAAAGCTTCCAAAAAATCCTCCATCCCATTCGATGATATGGGGTCTTTGAAAGATCCACTAGACAAGAAGGCAGACTCCTTCTTAAAAGGGACATGGGAGATGTCGGCAGGTGCCCTGAGGCCAGCGTTGCAGCCACTTGTACAGCCAGATCAGTGATGGTCTGGCTAGACCAATTAGCATCCCAGTTAGCAGATGGAACCTCTAGAGGGTCAATTCAGAAGACCTTGCCGATAATTCAGAACGCGGCGGCTTTCCTGGCTGATTCCTCAGCGGACTCAGTAAGAATGGCTGCCAGAGCGGCAGGTCTGTCTAATGCAGCACGAAGGTGTTGTGGCTGAAATGTTGGCCGGGCGATATTCAAGCCAGATCTCGCCTCTGCTCCATTCCGTGTGACGGCGAATATCTTTTTGGCTCGGTCCTGGACGAACTTTTGGAAAAGGCAGGGGACGACAAGAAAAAGTTTCCCAGTCTATCAACTCCTTCCTATAAAAGACCTTTCAGCAGAAGGAGGTTCAGCCGCAGAAGGTCGTCCAGGGAGCGAGCCAAATGGGATGAAAAGAGGCGAAGAGGTACAGGGTTTATGTTTAGGGGTCCGCCTAGAGAAACCAAAAAACCCTCGCAATGACTAGCGATGCCGGTAGGAGGCAAATTGAGGGCCTTCTACCCGGCCTGGTCGGAAATCTCAAGCAGTTGCTGGATCCTTAACCTCATAGCTACAGGGCTGTGGTTAGAATTCTCCTCGGTACCTCGGGATAACTTTAAAATTACCCCCCTCAGATCATCCCCATCGGAGCAGGCCGCTCTAGAGTTGGAGGTTCAGGAACTTTGCGCTAAGAAAGTCTTAGTGGAGGTGCCGGAAGCAGAGCGGGGTAAAGGGTTTTACTCCCCTCTGTTTTTGATCCGTAAACCGGACGGTTCTTTTAGAACAATTATTAATTTGAAAGCCCTCAATAAATTCCTGATTATTCACCCATTTAAAATGGAAACGGTCAGCTCAGCAATAAAGCTTCTGTTTGAAAATTGCTTTATGGTGGTGTTAGATCTGAAAGACGCTTATTACCACGTACCGATCCATATGGAGCATCAGCGTTTCCTCAGAGTAGCAATCCAGATGGGGGAATCGCTGCGACATTTTCAATATAGTGCCCTTCCTTTTGGCTTGGCGGTTGCCCCACGAGTGTTCACTAAAGTTATGTCGGAGGTCATGGCCACTTACGTGAATCCAACATGCTTATAGTCCCCTACCTCGACGACTTTCTTATCATTGGAAAGACGGCAGAGCATTGCCTAGAGCAACTGCAAAGAGCAATATCTACCTTAGAGCGGCTGGGATGGCTAATAAATACCAAAAAGTCTCGTTTGAATCCGATGAGGGTCCAGCAGTTTCTAGGGCAAATTCTGTGTTCACGGAACCAGAACTGTAGTTTACCGTCAGACAAGTTGATTCGCTTACGGTACCAAGTCCTAAACGCTTCCAATAACCCCTCCATGTCGCTTAGGAAGGCCATGTCTCTTTTGGGCTCCCTCTCGTCCTGTATTCCCGCGGTTCGGTGGGCTCAATTTCACACAAGGACGCTGCAAGCTGAGGTCTTGTTGTATCAAAATTTTCTAGGTGGTTACCTAGAAGGCCAGCTATCCTTGTCCCAGGCTACTATAAGATCCCTGGATTGGTGGAAGGATGAGACGAACCTGTCTAAGGGGGTTCCCTGGGAATATGAAATATCCCGGATAGTCACGACAGATGCAAGCCCTTCTGGATGGGGGGCTCATATGGGGGACGTTATGGTTCAGGGCTTATGGGAGCAGGATCAAATTCAAATGTCTTCTAATATGAAGGAGTTAATGGCGGTAGAGCTAGCGATTAAAAAGCTCCTTGTCTATCTACAGGGTCACCACGTTCGAGTGCTCTCCGACAATCGTGTCACAGTCGCTTACGTCAACCACCAGGGTGGTACTCGTTCCGGTCCTCTCATGGAAATGGCAAGGCGCCTACTCCAGATAGCAGAACGACACTTTCTTTCTCTAACGGCTCTACATATAAGGGGAGAAGAAAATACCAAGGCGGACTTCTTAAGCCGCAATCTCCTGAGTCAAGGAGAGTGGTCGTTAAAGACTTCCATCTTCGACCTGATTGTGCAGAAATGGGGTCAACCGGAGATAGATCTCTTTGCTACCAAAAGCAACAGGAAAGTGAGACAGTTCTGCTCTCTGAATCCCAAAGAACGCCCTCTGGCAGTGGACGCTCTTCTATTAAAGTGGGATTTCAATCTAGCCTACGCCTTCCCTCCCTTGTCCTTACTCCCCCTAGTATTGAGGAAGGTCAGGAAGGACAGGGCGAGGGTAATAGTAGTCGCTCCCTTCTGGCCCAGGAGGGCATGGTTTTCATGTCTCAGGAACATGTCGATAGCCGACCCGTGGGTCCTGCCGGATATTCCCGATCTGCTCTCCCAGGGTCCAGTCTACCATCCTCGAGTAGCGGGCCTCCACCTGACGGCGTGGATTTTGAACGGTCGCTGCTGAGAGATAAGGGGTTTTCTGCTAATGTAATTAATACTCTCCTTAAGAGCAGAAAAGAGGTTACAACTAGAATCTACGCTAGGACTTGGAAGAAATTTCTCCAGAGCTCGGGGGTGGTAGCAGGGGACCCAACACCGATAACCCAGATTCTAGAATTCCTACAAAAGGGTCTGGAGTTAGGTCTCTCCACAAGCACCCTTAAGGTGCAAGTTTCAGCTTTGGGGGCACTCTTTAGTTGCAACATCGCAAATAATTACTGGGTCAGTAGATTCATTAAAGCTGCGGGTAGGTCGAGACCCATAGTGAAGGTGAGAATCATGCCATGGGATTTGAACCTTGTTCTCACTGCTTTAACAGAGCCCCCTTTTGAACCTATATCAGCAGCATCAATAAAAATTCTTTCCCTTAAAACGGCATTCCTGGTAGCATTAACTTCGGCTAGGAGGGTAAGTGACATCCAGGCACTATCTAGACTGCCTCCTTACACTCGGGTCCTGAATGACAGAATAATACTTAGACCTGATCCGGCATACCTACCTAAGGTGTCTTCCGCTTTCCACAGAACACAGGAAATTGTTCTCCCTTCGTTCATCCCTAATCCATCTAATCAAAAAGAGATAAAACTCCATACTCTAGATGTTAGAAGATGTCTCCTGCAATATTTGGCAGTCACTGATCCCTTGAAAAGGGACAATGCATTGTTTGTCTCTTTTCAGGGAATTAACAAAGGCCGTAGATTAACAAAAAGCTCATTGGCCAGATGGATTAGGGAAGAAATTTCTCTGGCATACACCTCGAGGGGCAAGCCGGCACCTGAGAGGCTAAGGGCGCATTCCACCCGAGCTGTGGCGACTTCATGGGCAGAGAGGGCAGAAGTCTCCATTGACCAGATATGTAAGGCAGCTACGTGGTCTTCTCCACACACGTTCTACACTCATTATAGGTTAGATTTGGGTGCTTCCTCAGACCTTTCTTTCGGACTAAGGGTGCTGCAGGCAGTAGTCCCTCCCTGAGTGGTTATTACTCTCTGTAATTCTCTCTGTAGTGCTGTCATGGACGTTCGAATAAAGTCTTAGTTACTTACCGTTAACGGTATTTTTCGAAGTCCATGACAGCACCCTTACATTCCCACCCGGGTTCTATGTGCACTTCTTCCTCTTATATAGTCCACATGTAATAAACAATTGATTAATGTTACTGTGTGATGCATAAATTTTTTGCTGTATACCATTTAACCTTGGTAGTCCTCTTATGCTCTGTAATCCAACTGAGGCGTGGGAGAGGTGCCGCCCTTTTATATCTGTAGGTTTCCTGTTCCTAAGGGGCGGATCCCCTCTCTCTGTAGTGCTGTCATGGACTTCGAAAAATACGTTAACGGTAAGTAACTAAGACTTTTTGGCTGGTGATATCCATTTATCTATCTCTTACAGCCGGCGGAGCTTTGCTTCATGATGGAAGATGCCTTCAGCAAGAAAGAGCTTCTGAAAATGGAGAAGAAGGTTCTCAATCGCCTGAGCTTTGAGCTACATTACATACAACCCCTGCATTTCCTGCGCCTCCTCTCTGTTACTGGGAAGTGTTCCGAAAATGTAGGTATAGACATCAACCCAAGCACCAAGTAAGCATGCTAATTCAAGCATAGGATGTAAGGTTCACAAAATGCACCCAACCTGGTGTCGATTCACCCCTACCCACTGCCCACTAGACATGGATGTATAGGTGAAGGATAGACACTCAAGTCTATTTATTTATTTTGGTAGGACCAAAATGTCATAGTATAAGATATATATATATATATATATATTATAGGATATAGCATCTACCTGCACATTCATCCCACTGAGGGGATACGACAAGCGGCGGACACCGCGTCGTACTTAACCACAAACCATTTTGGACGGGGTGCCTATAGCCTACTTACCTCATTCAATCCCACAGGCCAGGTTATCCTCGGTGCCTATAGCCTACTTACCTCATTCAATCCCACAGGCCAGGTTATCCTCGGTGCCTATAGCCTACTTACCTCATTCAATCCCACAGCCCAGGTTATCCTCGTTTAACCCTTACGGGCTACTCACTCCAAGATTATTACTCCCCTATCAATACACCGTACACTGAGGAAGGTCATAGTGACCGAAACGTTTGTATAAACCTTACTACTTTACATGGACTGCATTAAAGTCTTCACTTCAGCATTTGATGTGTGCCAAGTTTACTATACCAATCCGCATGGTTTGGGAACCTGCTTGTGCGCCATCTAACAGTTGTGCTTACGGTTACTCACACCCATTGAGGGGATAGACCTCCCCCATAATATACTCCGTATGCTCTTGCACTGTTAGATTAGGGCTATGTTCACATTTCCATCATGGCTTCTATGCAGATCGGAAGCTGTCACATTGTGCCATTTATAACTGTACCTAATTTTGATGGCATGGTTAGGGCCGTTCTTGCCATCGGATGTGTGAGAACTGATGACGAATGCCTCCGAAACGCAAATGTGAACATAGCCTAAAATTTACTATACAAATAGAAGGTCACTATCATTGTAATCCTCGTCATTGACTCATCTGAGCAAAGGTGCAGGTTGTCTTTTTTGCTTCCAAGATAACTTTGTCTTCATGAATATTCTAGATTAAAGGGGTATTACACCACTTAGAATATATACGGGTGTGCATATGTATATGTATGTATATACAATATATATCATTTCTTTTACTAAAATGCATGTATTTGGGGCAAAAAAAATAATTTTTGTAATTAGATTTCTTTAGAAATGTTGCACTGTTTTGCTTTTCCAAGCTCCTTGTTTTCCGGCATTTTGTGGCTTGTGGTAATACATCAGCTGAGAGGAGCTCCGAAAAAGACACAACTGTTATAAACTCACTGTCAGACCGTCATAGTGGACAGACTGATTGATTCTCAGTTAAATGATTTTGCAGCCTGCAATGGACAGTGCAACACACACAGTGTCGGACTGGCCCAGACGAATACTGGTGCTTTCGCCTGTGGGCCCTTGGCAGGCCCCCGAGCAGGACGTAAAAGGGCCCGCTGGTTTCAACTGAATGTGTGTCCGAGGACACACATTCAGTTGAAATGTATTGCTGCTTTGCAATAGTTAATGAGGTGGCTGACGAGTGCACCCGTTGTACGCTGCGCCAGTACACTGACCCTATATACAGAACTCCTGTGGATAATGTGACCAGTGATCACTGTATTACCTGAACACTGACACTATATACAGAGCTCCTGTATTTAATATCACTGGTGATCACTGTATTACCTGAACACTGACACTATATACAGAGCTCCTGTATTTAATATCACTGGTGATCCCTGTATTACCTGTACACTGATACTATATACAGAGCTCCTGTGTATAATGCCACTGGTGATCCCTATATTACCTGTACACTGACACTATATACAAAGCTCATGTGTAGAATGTCACCGGTGATCACTGTATTACCTGTACACTATATACAGAGCTCCTGTATATAATGTCACAGGTGATCACTGTATTACCTGTACACTATATACAGAGCTCCTGTGTCTAATGTCACCGGTGATCACTGTATTACCTGTACATTATATACAGAGCTCCTGTATATAATGTCACAGGTGATCCCTGTATTACCTGTACATTATATACAGAGCTCCGGTATATAATGTTACAGGTGATCCCTGTATTACCTGTACACTGACACTATATACAGAGCCCCTGTGTATGTCACCGATGATCACTGTATTACCTGTACACTGACACTATATACAGAGCTCCTGTTTGTAATATCAGCGGTGATCACTGTATTACCTGTACACCATATACAGAGTTACTAGGTCTAATATCTCTGGTGATCCGTGTATTAGCTGCACATTATAAATTATATACAGAGCTCTTGTGTATAATGTAACTGCATTACCTGCACACTAACACTATACTATACACTATACACTCCTGTGTATAATGTCCCTGGTGGTAATAACAGTGTTGTTAGTATTGTGGTTTTTATTCATGATCAGTATTGTAGTATTTGGTCACCATGTGATGGTAATATGTGGTCTCGTCACAGTGTGGCGGTATTTCTCCCTTGCATGTAGTATTATTCAGTAACTATGTGGTCTGGTCACGGTGTGGTGGTATTTCTCCCCTGTATGTGCTATTATTATAACTTGTGTTAACCAAAGAAGCACTTTAATGCAAACAACCTTATGGTGATGCATAGTAGATATACAGGAGCCACTTGTCTTTTACAGTCAATGCTCCACTATAGCGGGGTCAACTGCTTACAGATATTTGCATATAACTGTAGGGTGAGCCCTAGAGATCATTCACCCCTGTGGGCCTCAGACACCCCAGTCAGACCCTGAACACACAGAGGCTGCAGAAGGCAAGCGGTGCAAAAATTTTTATGAAATCCAATTGCAAAAAAAAAATATTTCCGCTCTAATTAAAATCATTCATACTGTATACAGTACAGCCCCAAAGTTTGGACACACCTTCTCATTCAAAGATTTTTCTGTATATTTATGACTATGAAAATTGTACATTCACACTGAAGGCATCAAAACTATGAATTAACACATGTGGAATTATATACTTAACAAAAAAGTGTGTAACAACTGAAATTATGTCTTATATTCTAGGTTCTTCAAAGTAGCCACCTTTTGCTTTGATGACTGCTTTGCACACTCTTGGCATTCTCTTGATGAGATTCAAGAGGTAGTCACCGGAAATAGTCTTCCAACAGTCTTGAAGGAGTTCCCAGAGATGTTTAGCACTTGTTGGCCCTTTTGCCTTCACTCTGCGATCCAGCTCACCCCAAACCATCTCAATTGGGTTCAGGTCTGGTGACTGTGGAGGCCAGGTCATCTGGCGTAGCACCCCAACACTCTCCTTCTTGGTCAAATAGCCCTTACACACCCTGGAGGTGTGTTTGGGGTCATTGTCCTGTTGAAAAAAAATGATGGTCCAACTAAACGCAAACCGGATGGAATAGCATGCCGCTGCAAGATGCTGTGGTAGCCATGCTGGTTCAGTATGCCTTCAATTTTTAATAAATCCCCAACAGTGTCACAAGCAAAGCACCCCCACACCATCACACCTCCTCCTCCATGCTTCACGGTGGGAACCAGGCATGTAGAGTCCATCCGTTCACCTTTTCTGTGTCACACAAAGACACGGTGGTTGGAACCAAAGATCTCAAATTTGGACTCATCAGACCAAAGCACAGATTTCCACTGGTCTAATGTCCATTTCTTGTGTTCTTTAGCCCAAACAAGTCTCTCCTGCTTGTTGCCTGTCCTTAGTGGTGGTTTCCTAGCAGCTATTTTACCATGAAGGCCTGCTGCACAAAGTCTCCTCTTAACAGTTGTTGTAGAGATGTGTCTGCTACTAGAACTCTGTGTGGCATTGACCTGGTCTCTAATCTGAGCTGCTGTTAACCTGCGATTTCTGAGGCTGGTGACTCGGATAAACTTATCCTCAGAAGCAGAGGTGACTCTTGGTCTTCCTTTCCTGGGGCGGTCCTCATGTGAGCCAGTTTCTTAGTAGCGCTTGATGGTTTTTGCAACTGCACTTGGGGACACTTTCAAAGTTTTCCCAATTTTTCGGACTGACTGACCTTCATTTCTTAAAGTAATGATGGCCACTCATTTTTCTTTCCTTAGCTGCCTTTTCCAGGACGTCCCTCCTGACAGCACCGCCAGGAGGTTGTCCTTCATATCCTTGATAGGGACAGGAACACAGAAGAGGTTAAATAGCCCCTCCCCACCTCCACCCTTCAGTGTTTTCCTGTCCCTATCAGGGACAGACGCAGAAGAAAGAGCACAGCGGTGCAGAAGTTTTTACCTGGGTTGAGCGGACTGCTCCCAGGGCAGAGGAAACTCCGTCCTCTCCTAAGAGGCTCCGGAGTCTGGAGGGGGCTTGTCGTGGGCCTCAGACCGCTGATACCGGGAGAGGTCCCTCAGCGGTCCGGTCGAGCTGCTTGCTCCCGGCGTCGGCAGCAGGCCCAGACAAAGGGCTCCTGCTCCGCAGCTGCTGCAGCGGCATCCCAGTAGCAGGGACCGCTGGATTCCGGTCGGACCGGCACGGTCGCTCTCCCAGGCGTTCCCGTCACTTCCGGCGCGCCGCGTCACAGGGATGCGCCGATGACCATTTCCGGGGGCGGAGCCAGAGGCTCTGAGCTCCATAGTACAGGGGGACGCCGACGGAGGAGACGCCGACTGAGGGCGCAGATTCCCAGGTGTGCTCCAGAGAGTATGCACACAAGCGCCCGATTACCAGCAGCTGAGCTCGGAAGGAGGACGAATCAGATGTCTTGAAGCCGGGTAAGGCAGACTTCTTAAGACGGACGCCTGACAGCACACACTGACATAGTGAACATGGAGAGTGCTAGTCGCCCGGACGTCCAATCCTTAGAGCTAACCATGGACCACGTAAGTGGGTAATTAGGGGGTCTGTTCAGCTGGGCTAATTCAGATAGCTACAGGACTCTCATGTTACATTGCTTTTAGGACAAGGAGACTCCCAAGCAAACCATCAGCAGCCAGGAAAAGATATAACAAGTGCCCGTTATGCTCGGCCAAAATTCCCGCAACAGACGTAAAAACGTTATGCGACACATGCGTGGCTAAAATGCTTCAAAAGGAGCAGGACTCTTTATTAGCAAATATACGCGCCATGATTAAAGAAGAGGTTCAAGCGAGCGTATCCTCGCTGACGCCACCTCAGCCTCCCTCACCCAAGAGACCTAGATGGGACATGGACCCTAGCTCGGAAGAGGGAGAAATGTCGCACTACTCGGACTCCGAGCCAAGTGAGGCTGAAGTCCCCTTAAAATTTCCCACGGAAGAGAGGAAGAGATATTTATTTTCCTCAGAAAATACGGATACCCTATTGCAGGCGGTTAGGGACACCATGAAAATAGAGGAATCCTCAGAGCCGCTAACCGTCCAGGACGAGATGTTTGGGGGCTTGAGGGCTAAAAGAAGCAGGGTGTTCCCGGTGAACAAACATATCACGGCCATGATATTGGAAGAATGGGAGGATGTTGCCAAAAAGCTTGTAATTCCGAAAGAATTTAAGTTTCGCCTCCCGTTTAACCCAGAAGATACTAAAATCTGGGAATCCATACCTAAAATTGACATACCTCTAGCTAAAGTATCGAAAAAAACCGCCATTCCATTTGAAGACTCCTCAGGCCTTAAAGAGCCAATGGATAGGAGAGCGGAAGACCTCCTTAAAAAAGCATGGGAGGCATCGGCATCAGTCATGAAGACCAACATAGCAGCTACTTCGGTGGCGAGATCAATGTCTCGTTGGGTGGAAGAATTGGAAAAACAAATCTCCAACAAAACCCCCAGAGAGGAAATTATAAAAACTTTACCATTACTTAAAATGGCAACAGAGTTTATAGCAGATACGTCTGCAGAGACAGTCCGCTTTGCGGCTAGAAATAACGCATTATCCAACGCGGCACGACGTGCACTGTGGTTACGATCATGGGTAGGGGACACACAGTCGAAAAATAAACTCTGCTCAATACCGTTTTCAGGGCTGCAAGTGTTCGGTCCGGTATTAGATGAATTATTGGACAAAGCGTCCGATAAAAAGAAAGGTTTCCCGGAGCAAAAACAAAAAAGAATGCCAGCCTTTCATAAAACCCGATCTCACCCAAGACAGGACTACAGGGGCAAGGGTAAGACCGGAAGGTGGAGTTACCCTAAGGGCGGCAGAGGTAGAGGCTCCTTTCGGGACCAGGGAACTGGGTCAGGTAGACAATGACGCCAGACAAAATGGGGGGAGGCTCCAATACTTCATAGATCGATGGAAACAGATCACAAAAAATCAATGGATCCTGAGCACAGTCACGTTCGGATACAGGGTGGAATTCACCCAGCCTCCCCCCCGAAGATTTTGCCTAACTCAGAGCCAATCCCCGGCGGTCCACCAAAGGCTGGTCGCGGATATACAGGAGCTCAGAGAGTTAAAAGCCATAATACCGGTGCCCCAATCTCAACAGTTTCAGGGCCATTACTCCAGCCTGTTCTCTATAAAGAAACCAGGAGGAGAATACAGGACAATCATAAATCTAAAACCCCTAAACAGATGGGTGGCCTACAAACGTTTCAAAATGGAAACACTTCAGTCTGCCATACCGCTAATAAGAGAAAACTCAGTGATGTGCACACTAGATCTAAAAAGCGCATATTATCATGTGCCCATCCATGCAGCACATCAAAAATACCTGAGGTTCGCAATAAAGGACAGAGGAAAAATACGTCACTTCCAATTCTGTTGCCTACCATTCGGCCTCTCTTCAGCACCTCGTATATTTACCAAGATCATAGCAGAGGCAATGGCCTTTCTAAGAACAAAAAACGTCCTCATAATTCCATACCTGGACGACCTGTTGTTAGTGGCGGATTCGCACCAGCAGATGGAGGAATACCTCAGAGAAACCAGATCTCTTCTAGAAGATCTAGGTTGGGTTATAAATCTAAAAAAATCCAGTCTAGAACCAGAAAGGAGAAAAATATTTCTGGGAGTTATTCTGGACTCAGTCCAAGAACACTCTTTCCTTCCTCCCCACAAACAGACAACAGTCCAACAGGAAGCCCATATCCTACAAGAACAAAAATACACCACTATCAGGAAGGCCATGAGAGTACTAGGCCTAATGACTTCATGCATAGCAAGCGTCCAGTGGAGTCAATTTCACTCAAGGACGTTACAGAGAGAAATCCTCCGGATATGGGTCGGGAAAGATTCATCATTGGACAACAGAATAAAATTGTCAGCAGAAGTAAGGCGATCCCTAACATGGTGGACCGACGTATCAAATTTAAACCACGGAAAACCGTGGAGAGTATCCCCCTGCATAAACATCACCACAGATGCAAGTCTCAGCGGCTGGGGAGCCCATGTAGAGGAACGTTACCTCCAAGGAACATGGCCCGGTGCGATGCGCAACAGCTCATCAAACTGCAGAGAGCTCAAAGCAGTCTGGGAGACGATCAGGAGATGCCAGAGACAGCTGTTCAACCGTCACGTCAAAGTATTCTCCGACAATTCAACTACAGTATCCTTTCTACGGCACCAGGGAGGTCCGAGACACCATCACCTACAGAGTATTTCAGAGGAAATATTCGCCTGGGCAGAAATAAATTTAAAATCTCTGACGGCAGTACACCTAAAAAGCGAAAACAATCAGATAGCAGACTTCCTCAGCAGACAAAAAATACAACCAGCAGAATGGGTTCTAAATCAGGAAGTATTTACACAACTGACCAGTATGTGGGGTTTTCCAGAGATAGACTTATTCGCCTCAAAGACAAATACAAAAACAGAGCGCTTCTTCTCGCTAGATCCAAAAGACAACCCAACAGCGATAGATGCCCTAGTGCAGGATTGGGATACAGAGCTAGCATATGCCTTCCCACCACTATCCTTGATACCAAGAGTACTGCGAAAGATTCAGGAGAGTCATACGGCAGTTATCCTGATAGTGCCATACTGGCCCAAAAGAAGCTGGTTCCCGGTACTAAAGCAGATGGCGTTAGAAGACCCGATCCATCTTCCATTACAGCGGGACCTCTTGACGCAGGGCCCTCTCGTCCATCAGAACCTACAGTTCTTAGCGCTTTCAGCTTGGATCCTGAAAAAGAGATCCTGAGATTTAGGGGCTTATCTGAATCAGTTATAACTACTCTACAGAAAAGCAGAAAGCTTGTTACCTCATCTATATACCTCAAGGTCTGGAAGAAATTTTGTTCACACTATGCGAAACCAGTATCCCTTACTGAGGACCCAGATATTCCTAAAGTCCTAGACTTTCTACAGGCAGGATTCGATAAGGGTCTAAAACCTAGTACGTTGAAGGTACAAATCTCAGCACTAGGGTCCTTTTTTGATTACCCATTAGCGGACCATCCTTGTGTCAAGATTTATTAGAGCTACACAACGCATGAGACCCACAATACGTAGTTCCGTTCCACCATGGGACCTCACTCTAGTACTGAATGAGCTAAGGAAGACCCCTTACGAACCACTAAACCAGGCAGACCTCAGATCAATAACGCTTAAAACAGTTTTTCTGGTAGCAATAACCTCAGCCAGACGTATAGGAGAGATCCAGGCTCTCTCCATGAGAGACCCATACCTAAAGATCCAGGAAGACTGTATAATTTTGAAACTGGACCCAACCTTTCTTCCAAAGGTGGTAACAGACTTTCACAGAAATCAGGAGATAATACTTCCCACCTTCTGCCAGAACTATAGAAATGAGAAGGAACGCTCGCTCCATTCCTTGGACGTCAGAAGGACAGTTCTACAGTATCTCAAACTGACAGAAGATTGGAGAATAGACTCAAACCTTTTTATACAAATGGCGGGCAGAAATAAAGGGAAGAAAGCATCAAAAGCCACCTTGGCTAGATGGCTAAAATTAACCATTACTGCAGCATACACCTCGGCAGGAAAAACTCCGCCAGAGAGTCTTAGAGCCCACTCGCTGAGAGCAATCTCGGCGTCTTGGGCAGAGAGAGCAGGAGCTTCTATGGACCAGATTTGCAAAGCCGCAACCTGGTCCAACATAAATACGTTTAGTAAACATTATAGATTGGACGTTCTGTCAAATCAACAGACGGCCTATGGGAGAAAAGTTCTCCAAGCAGTAGTCCCACCCTAAAGAGGAGTTATTTGGTACTTCTCCTGGCGGTGCTGTCAGGAGGGACGTCCTGGAAAGTAGGAATTAATCCTACTGGTAATGTTGTTTCCAGGAGTCCGTAGGAAAATAGAGGGGAAGCTCACTGCTGTTGCGGGTGCTCAGAAAAACGGATGATATAGAGCCAATGATATAATCCGGCACACCAAACGTAAATAGGATGCAAAAAACAAAGTTTTTATTTGAGCTCACTGCCGCACTGAAAATCCCCGGACGTTGTCCTTTTCATTTCTCCATGTTTATTGAGTAAAAGGTACCTCTTGAAAAAGGCATATAATGCCGAAACGTTGAGAAATTATGTACCTATACTTACCATTGTTCTTCGGAGTATGAGCTGTCACTATCTCAAATAAAAACTTTGTTTTTTGCATCCTATTTACGTTTGGTGTGCCGGATTATATCATTGTTTCCAGGAGTCCATCATGACAGCACCCCTTATATACCCCCCTTGCATTATTTAACTATGATGTGTCATTAACATTGTAGTAGAAAATTCAATAAAATTGTGTTGCATCCATCCTGGTGTGGTACTTGGAAAATCACTGAAGGGTGGAGGTGGGGAGGGGCTATTTAACCTCTTCTGTGTTCCTGTCCCTATCAAGGATATGAAGGACAACCTCCTGGCGGTGCTGTCATGATGGACTCCTGGAAACAACATTACCGGTAGGATTAATTCCTACTTTTCTTGCCATAATACAAATTCTAACAGTCTATTCAGTAGGACTATCAGCTGTGTATCCACCAGACTTCTGCACAACACAACTGATGGTCCCAACCCCATTTATAAGGCAAGAAATCCCACTTATTAAACCTGACAGGGCACACAGGTGAAGTGAAAACCATTTCCGATGACTACCTCTTGAAGCTCATCAAGAGAATGGCCAGAGTGTGCAAAGCAGTAATCAAAGCAAAAGGTGGCTACTTTGAAGAACCTAGAATATAAGACATATTTTTAGTTGTTTCACACTTTTTTGTTAAGTATATAATTTCACGTGTTAATTCATAGTTTTGATGCCTTCAGTGTGAATGTACAATTTTAATAGTCATGAAAATACAGAAAAATCTTTAAATGAGAAGGTGTGTCCAAACTTTTGGTCTGTACTGTATATATAAGAACATTGACTCCAAATATGGGAAACCCCTTTAAGTATCGTCATCTTATATTAATATAATGTACTTGTCCCCCTCCAGGTTGAGTATCTGGCCATGTACTTTATGGAGCTGACTCTAATGGAAGCTGATGGAGCCATGATTGAACCGGCTCTTTTGGCATGTAGCGCGTTGTCATTGGCACAGATGGTATCCCGAGAATCTGGAACCTGGAGTCCTGAACACAAGGGAAAAGGGCCGCTCTACTCATATAGGTACACACCAGCTCTAGTGTTAAGATACTTAATGGGGTTGTACAGTTTGGTAAAAAGCCAGTTAGTTGAATGTCCATCGGTTGTACGTAGTATTGCCGCTCATTAACGTTAATGGGGTTAAGTTGTGGATGAGTGTGTTGCTGGTTTTGGAAGAAATGCTTTATATCCTCTTAAATTCTGTAAATCCCCTTAAAAATCCTACACATTCTCTCAAAGTTGGCTTGTGTCTTCTATCATTTCAGTGATGCAGATTTAAGCCACACTCAACAACTCATGGGAAAATTCGCCCTCCGAGCCAACTCCGATTGCAAATCCACTTGGCAGAAATTTTCCCGTCCTCAGAGACATGGAGTGAGCACAGGACCTGCCATGGCCAACTCCAAACACCTGGCCCACTGTATGGGGTTGTTATAGCCCAATTCTTGCTGAGTCTACTCGGATGGTATTGGGAATTTCCTAAAGTCCTAAAAATTGGGGCCATCGATGTTCGCAAATAAAAAAATAAAGAAAACTCTGTGCTGTGATGAACGTTATGGGACTACACTGAAGAAACTGAGAAAAAAAAGAGAACCTACATTACATTATCAGATCCCAAAATAAGAGAATATTTTGTGATGTGGAATATAGAAATGAAGTCGATGTTTTAAATGTATTAATTTCTAGATTTCCTATGTGTAATGAATGTATTTTAGATGAGTGTGGAGAGAGCGTTTGCTTTTAAGAAAAAAAAGAAACGTGTGTCTGTAGCTATTAATATAATGTATGTACAGTATATAAATCCTACAAAACCGATCCCATAACTAAGCTATAAACGGCATGTGTTTAATAAAGAGAATAATTTTATATATGTACTATGTCTCGCAGAATATATTTTGTACACTTACTGCTTTATTAAGTAAGTTGTTTAGGTGGAGGTTGGAGCTGCATGTGCCCTCAGTGATAGGGGTGCAACCAACAAGTGTCTCTGCCTTGGCCAAGTTATTTAGATACAGGACAAGGGGAGCTAAATGTATCCTAGGGAAAAGTCTAGCTATATTTCTGGTTCATTATTCGGTCCCCATACACATTACTGTTTTCAGGTCCTGTCGACTTTGGTCTAATGTGTATGCGGGTCTCCCGATTCTTCCTTGACAAATTACATGGGAGAGGGAAGGATCTGGTATGCTGGATTTCCAATGACTGATCCATTATTTTCTTATGGAGATAAGACACTGCCAGACATACCTGGAGGCGGACAGAAGGGCGTGGAGGAAGAGGAGGTGGACAGAAGGACGTGTAAGAAGAGGAGGCGGACAGAAGGGTGAGGAGAAGGACAGAAGGGCATGAAGGACCGAGGAGAGCAGAGGAGAAAGGTAGAGGATGAAGGCAGAGGCCAGAGGAGTATGGAGGAGGAGGTGGACAGTAGTGTGATGAGGACAGAGGAATGAGGAGGAGAACAGAGGAGAGCGGGGGAGCGAGGAGGAGGAGGTGGACTGGAGTGTGAGGAGGACAGAGGAGCGAGGAGGAGGACACAGGAGCCAGTAGGACAGAGGAGCGTGGAGGAAGAGGACAGAAGAGAGTGGAGGAAGAGGAGGACAGAGGAACGAGTAGGACAGAAGGGTGGAAGAGACATGTTTGATTTCCAATGACTGATCCCTTATTTTCTTATGGAGATAAGACACTGCCAGACATACCTGGAGGTGGACAGAAGGGCGTGGAGGAAGAGGAGGTGGACAGAAGGACATGTAACAAGAGGAGGCGGACAGAAGGGCATGGAGGACAGAGGAGAGCAGAGGAGCAAGGTGGAGGATGAAGGCAGAGGCCAGGGGAGTATGGAGGAGGAGGTGGACAGGAGTGTGATGAGGACAGAGGAATGAGGAGGAGAACAGAGGAGAGCGGGGGAGCGAGGAGGAGGAGGTGGACTGGAGTGTGAGGAGGACAGAGGAGCGAGGAGGAGGACACAGGAGCCAGTAGGACAGAGGAGCGTGGAGGAAGAGGACAGAAGAGAGTGGAGGAAGAGGAGGACAGAGGAACGAGTAGGACAGAAGGGTGGAAGAGACATGTTGGATTTCCAATGACTGATCCCTTACTTTCTTATGGAGATAAGACACTGCCAGACATACCTGGAGGTGGACAGAAGGGCGTGGAGGAAGAGGAGTTGGACAGAAGGACATGTAACAAGAGGAGGCGGACAGAAGGGCATGGAGGACAGAGGAGAGCAGAGGAGCAATGTGGAGGATGAAGGCAGAGGCCAGGGGAGTATGGAGGAGGAGGTGGACAGGAGTGTGATGAGGACAGAGGAATGAGAAGGAGAACAGAGGAGAGCGGGGGAGCGAGGAGGAGGAGGTGGACTGGAGTGTGAGGAGGACAGAGGAGCGAGGAGGAGGACACAGGAGCCAGTAGGACAGAGGAGCGTGGAGGAAGAGGACAGAAGAGAGAGGAGGAAGAGGAACGAGTAGGACAGAAGGGTGGAAGAGACATGTTGGATTTCCAATGACTGATCCCTTATTTTCATATGAAGATAAGACACTGCCAGATGTACTTGGAGGCAGACAGAAGGGTGTAGAGGAATAGGAGGCGGACAGAAAGGCGTGGAGGAAGAGGAGGCAGACAGAAGGGCATGGAGGACAGAGGAGAGCGGAGGAGCAAGGTGGAGGATGAGGGCGGAGGAGCAAGGTGGAGGATGAGGGCAGAGGAGCATGGCGGAGGAGGTGGACAGGAGTGTGAGGAGGACAGAGGACTGAGGAGGAGAACAGAGGAGAGCGAGGAGGAGGTGGACAAGTAGTGTGAGGAGGACAGAGGAGCGTGGAGGAAGAGGAGTACAGAAGATTGTGGAGGAAGAGGACAGAAGAGAGTGGAGGAAGAGGAGGTCAGAGGAGGGAGGAGGACAGAAGCGTGCAGGAGGCATGTTGGATTTCCAGTGACTCATCCCTTATTTTCTTTTGGAGACAAGATGCTGCCAGACGTACCTAGAGAAGGACAGAAGAGCATGGAGGTAGAGGATGATGACAGGAGAGTGGAGGAGTATGGAGGAGAAGTACAAAGGAGAGTGGAGGATAGGAGAGAGGAGGAGGAGGACTGAGGAGCATTGAGCATGGAGGAGGACAGAGGGGTGTGGAGGAGGACAGAGGAGCATGGAGGAGGAGGACAGAAGAACATAGAGCATGGTGGAGGACAAAGGAGGGTTGAGGAGGACAGAGGAGCATGGAGAACAGAGGGATGAGGAGGACAGAGGAGAGGAAAGCGGAGGATGAAGACATAGGAGTTTGGAGGAGGACAGAGGACCCTACTAGGTGGTCAGAGGAGCCTGGGAGAGAGGACAGTGGAGTCTTGCAGCCGCTCTATTGTAGAGAACTAAAAAACACAGGAGGACAAGGCTGAGCAAAGCACTCTGTCCTATGTATGGAAAAGATGGCTGTCAGCCAAATGATCCTGTACATCCAGACCTGTGTATTAGCCACCACCAGTGAGGGCAAAGGGAGAGCAGACCAGTGTGGATGGTGGGAGAGCACCAGCCAACTCTGACTCTGAGATGGAGACCAATAGCCCAAAAGTGGTGGAGAGCATTGCAGAAGGCGACAAGGTCAAAAAATTCAGGGGTGCTACGGCAAGTACCAGTGGGCCCTGCTGGTGCCGAAAGGTGTCCATGAAGATGGAGATTTTTTTATTCTTTATTTATAATATATTTTACAACTTTTTGTAAGATTTCCGTGATTGTAAAGTGATGCGGAATATGTAGACGCAGTATACATAAAATGATTATCAGGAGTCTGTACATCCAGACCTGTGTATGGGGAATCATTGACTTAGACGAATACTCAAGGGGTTAAGAAGAGATGGCTCAGCTGTGTGGTACCCGGCATGCAGCGGGGGATGGACTGCTCCAGCTCGCTCTCTCCTCCTCCTCCAGCATCCTCAGCATCTCTGCCATTCATTCCTTATGCACAGAACGTACATACAGAGGGAAAAGGCGCTGGGATACCCCCAGCATGGACCACCACCAGTGAGGGCGATGGGAGATCAGACCGGTGTGGGTGGTGGGAGAGCACCGGCCAACCCTGAGCCCGAGATAGAGGCCAGAATCCAAAAAGCGGTGGAGTTCAAGACGGAAGGCAACTGCTGCTACAAGGACAAAAAATTCAGGGATGCAATAGGCAAGTACCACCGGGCCCTGCTGGTGCTGAAAGGTGTCCACGAAGATGGAGAGGAGAGGAAAGCCAATGGCGGAGCGGGCACAAGGCTGACGGAGGCTCAGAAGGTGCGGGTGGAGGCTACAGAGATCGAATGCTATGACAGCCTGACTGGTAGGTGGTGGAGGCTCTGATGAGGGATGCAGCTGTGGAGGGAGAGGGAGGAGGACTCGCTGATGTGGAAGTGACACAGATTAACCCTGTGAATTGAGATTTGGAGGGAAGCACGGGGGTCCTTTGTGCTCGATAACCTTTTGTGTGCTAAAGTGGGGCACAAAAATGACACGCTCTACATGTCACCCAGCAGCGAGAAGGATGAAGCATGGCAGGTGTGTGTCACCCTATGCTCCATGTTTTATAGCTCCCTTGTATCTACCCTGCAGGAGGAGGGGCAGACTCCATGTCCTATCCCTGTCACCTGCAGGGGGCGTTACAGACTGCATATCATACCATTATCACCCTGCACGGGGTAGAACAGACTCCATGGCTTCTTACAGTCTGGAGGACCCAAACCATCTTTGTCCATCTGCACTATCCAGATAGAGGCCAACAATACCCTGGACTTTTATTTTCCTCCTTTTTTTTTTTTAAAGAAAATCTGCAAAAATTTCCCAGTTTCTCTCCCAGATAGGTTTGCTTTGTCACTTAACTTTTCTAGACACTTTTGTATAGTTACATATACGGAAAGACAGGAAAAAGGGAGTACCGAAAAAACCCAGGTGGACCTACCCTTCAGGATGGTAGGAAAGCGGTAATACGACTAGTATGGCAGACGTTATTAGTGGCTTTAAACATAAAAATAATTTTTGTAATTCGGTTTCATGAAACATTTTGCACCATTCGGCACCACGGAGAATCCGCACACATGGAGGATTGGCATCATCACTCCGAAATGGAAACTAAGCTGCACCTGATAATGGAGTCCATTTTATTTATTCTTCTGTCCATATAAAGTGTATATCAATGATTTATTAACCCCTTTAAGTGTAACTGTCATTATTGTAAAACTTTTTAATTATTATAAGCGCTGCATAGTGTTTCTGATTGGTGGAGGACCTGAGACCCCCCCACCGATCGTCAAAATACCACCCAGAAGTGCGCAGCTCTATGGGGTCCGTATGTACACCGCTCATTGAGAGTGAATACATGGACCTGAGCACTTACTATTGAACCCGTACACCGATCTGTGCGCGCAGCCCGCTCGGGAGTCGTACATTTCGAGCGTTGTCTTGATTGATCAGTGGGGGGGGTCTCAGGACATGGACCCTCATCAATTAGAAATGCTATGCAGCACCTGTAATATATAAATTGACCGATTTTTCACAACTGATTTTTTTTCATTGTTGTATTAGAGATTGCGCAGGACCAGTTTGGGGTACATACATATAATTTATTGATTTTTTTTTTATTTTTTTAATGATTTTTTGGGAGTGAGTGAAAAGGGGAAGCTAAAAAAAAACAACCCTATAATTCTGACGCTTTGTTTTTTGTCTTGTTTTTTACTGTATTCTGCAAGTCAGTACAAAAATAACGTTATCAAATGAGTATGTATTTTAGGGAAATCAAGACCTCCCTAAACACATTGGATGAAAGTTTGCTGAACCCGCCGATATTGGCAGGACCGTCCAATCTTCTGATGTGTATGGGGGGACTCCCAAACCTTCACCCCGACAAATGAGCTACAAGATTTTTTATTTGTACAAGCAGATCGCTGCGGCCCCCCAATGGCATCAACCGGGGTTGGGTGCAACTTTCTAAAAATTGTATTGTCCTGATATTGCAAAATTCTGGATTTTCTGGGAAGAGGGCAGAGGTGCAGATCCAGAGGTTTGTTTTTCACATGATCTTACATTCAGTAAGCATTTTCCAACATCTGCATTACTAGACCCTCAGGGGCAGAATTGGTGCGGGGTAGATTTCCGTACTTTAGACCCTCAGGGGCAGAATTGGCGTGTGGTGGATTTCCGTACTTTAGACCCTCAGGGGCAGAATTGGTGCGGGGTGGATTTCCGTACTTTAGACCCTCAGGGGCAGAATTGGTGCGGGGTGGATTTCCATACTTTAGACCCTCAGGGGCAGAATTGGCGCGGGGTGGATTTCCGTACTTTAGACCCTCAGGGGCAGAATTGGCGCGTGGTGGATTTACGTACTTTAGACCCTCGGGCAGAATTGGCGCGGGGTGGATTTCCGTACTTTAGACTCTCAGGGGCAGAATTGGCGCGGGGTGGATTTCCGTACTTTAGACCCTCAGGGGCAGAATTGGCGCGTGGTGGATTTCCGTACTTTAGACCCTCAGGGGCAGAATTGGCGCGTGGTGGATTTCCGTACTTTAGACCCTCAGGGGCAGAATTGGCGTGTGGTGGATTTACGTACTTTAGACCCTCAGGGGCAGAATTGGTGCGGGGTGGATTTACGTACTTTAGACCCTCAGGGGCAGAATTGGTGCGGGGTGGATTTCCATACTTTAGACCCTCAGGGGCAGAATTGGCGCGGGGTGGATTTCCGTACTTTAGACCCTCAGGGGCAGAATTGGCGCGTGGTGGATTTACGTACTTTAGACCCTCGGGCAGAATTCGCGGGGTGGATTTCCGTACTTTAGACCCTCAGGGGCAGAATTGGCGCGGGGTGGATTTCCGTACTTTAGACCCTCAGGGGCAGAATTGGCGCGTGGTGGATTTCCGTACTTTAGACCTCAGGGCAGAATTGGCGCGTGGTGGATTTCCGTACTTTAGACCCTCAGGGCAGAATTGGCGCGGGGTGGATTTCCGTACTTTAGACCCTCAGGGGCAGAATTGGCGCGTAGTGGATTTCCATACTTTAGACCCTCAGGGGCAGAATTGGTGCGGGGTGGATTTCGTACTTTAGACCTCAGGGGCAGAATTGGCGCGGGGTGGATTTCCGTACTTTAGACCCTCAGGGGCAGAATTGGCGCGGGGTGATTTCCGTACTGTAGACCTCAGGGGCAGAATTGACGCGGGGTGGATTTCCATACTTTAGACCCTCAGGGGCAGAATTGGCGCGGGGTGGATTTCGTACTTTAGACCTCAGGGGCAGAATTGGCGCGGGGTGGATTTCCATACTTAGACCCTCAGGGGCAGAATTGGCGCGGGGTGGATTTCCGTACCTTGCATCTTGTCCTGATTATTACCTATTAATATTTACTAAACCCCTTAAAGCAGAACACCAGGATGATGTGCAATACATTTACTCTCCCCTTATAATAAAAAATTAATGTGTCCGTTATATTCCGAGTTCTTCCAGTAAAGAAAAAAATGCAAACCACGAAGAAACTATACATACCCAAAAGAGGGAGATAATTTTTGGTGGAGTTACCCTTTAAGCTACCGTAATTTGCATTTCCCACCAAGAAGTGCTGGTTTGCATGAAACCTGAACATCTCCTATACTCTTGACTTCTAGGTCTACCATGGACAAACAGGTTCCTTTCTCCTTTTTTTTACTTGTGCCCTGTTCTGTGTAGGAGTAATAATAATTATTAATTTTCCCCCTGGTAATTGCTCCCCACAGCCTGCTTGCTGCAATCCGAGCTGGTAAACTACGAGCGGGTGAAGGAATATTGCCTGAAGGTGCTTGAGAAACAGACCAGCAACTTTAAAGCCACGTATCGGGCCGGCATCGCCTTCTACCACTTGGGAGACTATGGCAATGCCTTGCTCTATCTCAAAGAAGCTCGAAGCCGGGAGCCTACAGGTAAGTCCGGCTTCCCAAATCATTAGTACCACGGCCAATACTCATCATTAGCACCAATCCGAGATGATCAAGTTCAACTTCAAATGAGGCCTATCGAAGACAGGTAGAAGATCTCCAGAATGACCATTAAAGGGTTATTGCCATCCTCACACATGGTTATTATCAGATAGAGCTTGTAAAAACGAGCACTTTTCCAACTTAATGTTTATTTAAATTTGCAGCCGTTCTTGAGCTCTTAACACTTTTCTTTAGTTTACAGCTCGTTGCCTACAAGACCGACCACCGATGCTATTTAGCCTGAAACCAGCTGCTCATGTCAGTTTCAAAACAGCGCTTACAAGCTCAATAGAAAAGAGCTTGTAAGCACTATGCGTGTTCAGCTGTCGAGCATCAGTGGTCGGTCTCCAAGGCAATGAGCTGTAAATAAAACTGCGAATATCTCAAGAAAGACTGATTATTTTAATAAGCGGTAAATTGCAAAATTGGTTGTATTTACGAACACTATCTGACCAAGTCTATTTAGGAAGATGGAAATATTCCTTTAAATAATAAAAAAAAAATTGTTGAGAGACCATTTATGTGAGTGATCAGGTTTTTCTTGGTTTTATTTTAAAGTAAATATACACAGAAGTGTGATACATATTTGGTGGGGGTCCGGCTGCTGATACTCCTCCTGATTCCAGAAATGGGGGACCCCTAAGTTCTCTGTGTAAATGGAACATTACTGAGCATGTGCAACCACAGCTCCTTTAATTTTCCACTATCATTCTATAGGTAGTTAATGGCGAGATGATCGCACATGCTCAGCCACTTTTTACACTTTGGCTCTCAATTCTTGGGATAAGTAGTGGTCTCAGCAGCCGGACCCCAGCAGTCAAAAATTAATCTTTGATCTTGTGGATTAGTGATACATTTTCTTTAATAGACAGCTACATTAAGGAACTTCTTAAATTTAGAAAACTCACTTTTAGGATTTTCTTCTAATGCCCAGTGTAGAGAGGGGATACAAAAGGGGGTCTCTAGAGGACCTGTCCTGTACGGCCAACCATGGGCATGGTGTAATGCTTAATTTCCTCTGTAGTGGCGCTGCGTGGGAATCTGAAGATTTCCAGCTAATCGTGAGGGTCCCAACAAAAGGGCAAAGTCTGTCTAAAGTTTTCATTTATATATTGATTTTGAACTGTTTGTAGAGTAGCGGTCAAACATGGCGTCATATCTGTTCCTTATATGCCTAGCGTAGGATTATAATTTTTTTTTTTTGTGGAGTCACCCTTTAAGCTAATTTGCATATCCCGTTCTACCAAATAGAGCTGAAACGTGACTGTTCTTCCTTTTTTTCCATTCAGACACCAACGTCCTTCGTTACATCCAGCTGACAGAAATGAAAGTGCAGAGGTCAAGCCAACGGGAAAGGAAAGGTTTTAAGGAGGTGATTGGATAGCCCAACGCTAGACCCGACCCTAACCCTTCACCAAACTTGTATGTTGAGATACTGTGAGCAAGAGCATGGCGGCGAATACTGAGCATTGCCCTGTGCAAACCTCAACAGTCTTTCTCACATCCAGAGAACACAATATAAAACAATAATGCAGCTCTGGCACTTTATATAAATTTATTTAAGGAAAAAAAAAAAAGATTATTTTAGGAATCTATCTGCCTCTCCACTACCTATAATGTGTCACTGCATGCATCAAGTGTTCATGTGTATGTGTGTGTTTTTCTATCAAGGATAGACGACACACACATAGATGCATGAAATCTTCGTATTTGGACGGGCCATGCTCAGTAGCTCTGGAGGCAGCATGCTGATTTTAAAGGAAGCCCCCAATTTCAGCTCTCATCCATGCCATATTGCGTCACGAACGAGGATTGCCCTAATGACAGTGTCCCAAGAGTTGACTCTTTACATACCCACCTGAAACGGAGACTTTTAAAAATTCCTAACCTACGCTTCTCTTACCTGTCGTCGCCCTCCGCAAGACGACGACCGAGTAAACGACCGCATCGAGTTCAGATTTACAAGAACTTTCCAGAAAATGGACGTTAAGTGTGACTCCTGATCCGATCTGTACATGTAACGCCGCCTCTGCACCTTACACTTCTAGTTAACGCTTTGCACTTTCGGCATAAGCGGGAAACAGAATCGGACAGACCTACCGCTCCCTCATGCCATACGAAGTGAAATTGTGGCTCGTTCTTCAGTCTCAGAAAACATAAGGATGTTATGTAGGACTTTCTTTTGTAAATAAAAAGACAACAAATTCTGCATTTGTTTCTCAAAGTTTTTTTTTAAAAAAGAAAGGCTAAAAAAAGTACATATTGATTCCTCAAGTATTGGGACCTGGTCTCTGGTGTGGGGGTGAATAATAATTATTGTTTCTTATTTAAACGTACGGAACAAATATTTTGCCCAATTTCAATGTCAAAGTCCAAACCTTTTTTTCTTTTCTTCATCCCTTTCAGGACCCGGACAGTTTTGGGCCATAACTTTTTCATTTTTCCATATCTATAGCAGTATGAGGACTTGTGTTTTGCAGGACTAGATGTAGTCCTAAATGATAAACATTCATTTTACCGTGTAATGTACTGAAAAACTAGCAAGAAATTTGGGGAATTCTGGCATTTTTATTTTTTGTTGGTGTTGATTACTGCATGGGTTAAGTATTGTATCGTTTCACAGATTGGACTTTGCGGCAATATATGATTTGTTTTTTTAATTTTTAAGAGTGATTCAAATTTTATTTTTTTTAGAATTTATATATAGATTTTTTTTAAATTTTTTTTATAACATTTGACTTTATTCTTTGTAGATCCCTTTGTTGACTTGAACTTTCGATCTGGTACTAGATAATGCAATTCTTTAATATTACAGTATACAGTAAAATAAAAAAGATCTCCTATGAAGTCTGGTGCATGGCTGGGCTTTATAGATGTAGGAGGACATTATACATCAATACTGAGCAGTGTAGCTGTGAATTCAGCTCTAAGTGGTTGGAAAAAAACACTAGACAGCATCAACACACACACTGATTTTTTTTTTTTCTGTCGGTTCTCTCACTTAGTTCCTTATCTTCTCCCATCTTCGTAGACTTCAATAGGCAGCTGGAATCTGATCCCTCAGTGAGCTGGCTGGCAGTGAGAAGTGGCTCATAAGAGGAGAGAAGTAAGCAGAGTTCACTGATAAGATATATCACAAAGTTTCTCGTACTTGCTTATATTATTGATTTATTCAAGTTTCTTGACCATTTAACCCATATATTGCCTGTGTAACAGTAATATATCCAGATATCGCTAATTAATTTATGTGCCATTGACCAGATTGGTAAAATGCTTTATTAATACTTCAGTCACCATTAAGACGACAACAGATGGAGAAAGTCGGGGGAAAGATTTGCACCCTTTAACTGCTGGAAGTCACTACATCCCGACTACTGCCATGCTACAATGGAGCTAAACCAGTGATTTCCAAAATTTCAGCAAGGTCTTTGATGCCCCAAGACACGGCTTGGTGGTAAGGGTACTTGTAAACACGGGCAGGTTAAGCAAAGGCTCAGTCATTTTCACAGAAATCAATAAGATAATCCAATCCAAGGACTGATAACGTTACAGTCGGGGGACTTTTCAAAGGTTATTAGGCCCCCCAAGGCTTCAGCAGAGCATCCATACATTGGACCCCGCTTGCTCCATTTCAACTACTCTTGACCATAGGAATAAAGTCGGGGGATGAGGAACGACCCCTTAATTAATTAATTTATTTTCTTCATACCCGTTGAGTTCAACCACGAAATACATTCATAAGAGCCGCTTATTTCCTGCAGGAGGCAGCAGCAGAATAATACTTGGTGCTGATAGCCTCGTATGTTAAGACACGTCGGCTCCCATATTATAATAAGGGTCAGTCTGTGCTCGCACCCCTCCACCACACAGAGGGACAGTGTTGTCCAATCTCTGTCCTTCCACCTCATGTCCAGCAGGGTCTCCTCAACTCCCCCAACCTGGATGCCATCGGTGGATCCGCTGGAGCTGCCATCCCCTCCGCTGCCAGATGGAGATGAACTGTGAGTCTGAGAAAGGGACACAAATTTCCAAGGGTCCAAACGAGGCCGGCTAGAAGAGGGTCGAGGCCGAGGGGCAAATTCCAAGGTGGTTGGTCTTTCTACTGCTAAATCCTTGTCGTAGGGTTTACGTCTGGCTGGAGGGGGGAACACAAAGTGGGGGTCCGGAAGGCGAGGAAAAGGAGTGTGCTCTTTGGAACCTGTGAGAATAAAACAGATTGTTTACAAATCCCATTTATGAGTTCTATCTCCTGGAGATCTTTAGTGCCAGCTGTTTCCGATGCTCTCTTGTCTCCTTTACCTATGTAAAATACAATAATTGTTCATTCAAAGCAGCCGCGCAGGTTTATGGGGAATATTCATATTCTAGGGAATGATATTAGGCTTTCTTTCACAAGTTCAGTTTATGCCCTAGCCCTGCACCCAATCACAAGAGTTGAGCAAAAAGGTTTGCGATGCCCCGGTCCGGTGTCCAGTCCGGTCATCCATGCAATCTGGTCCCCCGTGGCATCCGTTCTCCATGCATTCCGGTGCCAGCGGTTCTTCATTACTGCAACCGGCATCCTCAGCGCCTCTTGCACTCACTAGACTCTGTGACATCATGACGTAACCACTGGGACTCATACGACCTCATGACGGGCTACAAGCTGCAACGTCATGACTTGCGGGACCTAATAAGCACCAAAGGCGCCCAGGATACCAGGTCCAGGACGCCGGCCGCAGTAGTAAAGACTGGACTGGATGCCGGGAAGCACAAATCTTTTTTTGCTCAAGTCTACTAATCAACCGGGCTGATGATAAGAGGCTTGTTGACTCTTCTAGGGGTACATGCGCCAGTTGCCTCCTGAGGCTGTGGTTCCACGGTCCGGAACCACAGCGCTTTGGACGGAGCGGAAATTCCGCTCCGTCTAAGCCCCGCCCCCTTTATGACGCGCGATCTTTCCGGAGGTGTTCAGGACACCTCCGGAAAGAGCGCAGGGCTACATAGCCCTGTGTTAATTCTGTTGCGGCGACGCACCGTCGCCGCAATACGCGAGGACATGCTGCGGTCTAAAAAGACGCGCCCATGTCCGTTTACGCAGGTCTGCCACCTGCGTATTGTTACGCATAGTGGAGACGGGATTTCTTGAAATCCCCTCCACTATGCTGTAACATCTGGACGCTGCGTGTTTGGCGCTGCGCCAGCGCACAGCGCCAAACACGCAGCGTTTCCTGACCGTGGAAACTCACCCTGATAGCTCCATCCCTGGGAAGTAGTGACCTTTGACATATTTTGGCCATGTAAAAGGGTAAATATTAGGGCACAGTCAGACGGCCGTATAAATCAGAGTGAGATTGGATCGCAGTGCCAGGTACTGGCTGGCGGCTCTCCCTACTCGAGTGTGAGGGCTTCATGTATTTCTATGCAGCAGTCACGCTCAGGTCAGGAGAGCCGCCGGCTAGTCCGTGCACTGCGTTCGCATCTCGCTCTGATTTTACGGCCGTCTGACTGCGCCCTCAGCAGAAGATTACTCGCAAGCATTGGCTAGTCATGCATAGTTGGTTAGCAAAATATGAGGGGCACAGTTAAGAGGGCACACCATTACTAATCTGTATTTTAAAGGTGCAAATCGATTTGTAGGACCCAATAAAGCGGCCACGTCAGACATTTATGGCCATCGCGAGCCCTGTGAACCACCTCCCACCTGCCGGCGTCCACGGCTCTTGTTTTGATTAACCGATCTGGCACGATGGATGATGACTTAACCCAAAGAGTAGTCGGGGCTGCCATCCGGCGAACACAGATTAGAGATATTGTCGCTGGACCAGGTCTTGCAAATCCATCTGCGCCATCTCTAGAAAGTATGTTTTTGGATGCAGCATCCTAACAAAGCATTTTTAATGATCGGTTTCCCCACATGGCGACAGAGCACCTCTCCCGGATATGAATATTTCACAATTTTGGTGTGAGCTACGCTGTCTACAGCTGACACGCTGAGGCCGCGGATGATTATAAAGGGCATTCTGGGGAGTCTTCATTCCCTGCCAGACCACAGTGAACAAGGCTAATCTAAAAACAGAAAAATTATGTCTGCATCATTTCCCAGTCTCCTACACGCTGTGGAGCACAGCAATACACACAACCTTCATCCAGACCTGGACAAAATGGCTAAAAAGCTCACAAGGCATAAAGAAACCTGCAAATACAAGTCTGTGAGATGTCGCCAATAGTCAGGCCATCAGGTGTGTGTATGTGTATGGAGGGATGGGGATAATAACAGTTTAAAGGGTTATTCTCATTTTCACAATTTTTTTTTCAGATAGAGCTTGTAAATACAAGCAGTTTTGCAATTTACTGCTTATTAAAATTTGCAGCCATTCTTGAGATATTAACACTTTTCTTTCGTTTACAGCTCGTTGCCTTAGAGACCGACCACCGCTGATAGATAGCAGAACATGGCCGCTGCGTACAAGCTCTTATCTACTGAGCTTGTAAGCACTGCTTTGCTGCTGGACAGGATTGCTGGAGCACGCTATTACCTCCTAATTCAGCGCAGTGCTTACAAGCTAGACAAAAGCAGTGGTCGGTCTCCAAAGCAACGAGCTGTAAACAAAAGGAAAGCGTTAATATCTCAAAAATGGCTGCAAATTTTAATAAGCAGTAAATTGCAAAAGTGCTTGTTTTTACAAGTACTATCCGACAACCCCAATCTATAATATGGAAATAACCCCTTTAAGTGTTTTTTGCCTGTCATGTGTATCGGCATGCCATCCATTATTGATTCTTACGCCAATCTCTTATAGAACAAGTGCTCATGGCCCTTGGTCCTTTTTCCGGTTTCCCTATTTACTAATGTGGAGACGGTGCCAGTACACACACAATACTGACCTGTGTCACACGTCTGAGGTGGGGTGCTGCCATCTGACGGTGAGCGCCGGTGACCGTGTGTGACCTGCCGTATGGCCCCATCAGATGGGGTCCTCCTGTGGCCCCTTGTTGCAGAGGGGTTGGGTCTGGTGGCTGTGACGTGTGTAGGGGTCAATGATTGCCGGGGGTCCCGCTTGAAGCTTTCCACTTTATAGTCCACAAGTGGGTTTCGCCCATCACTCTGCTGCCTACCGGACTCCTCGCCGCCCGGTTGCCCACAGGACACGTCATCATTGGCCAGAACAGCCTCGTCGCTGTCTGAAGGGATAAGGGACTTGGTAGAGTTACAGTCTGAGATGGAAGACAAGGAGATGAGGGTGACGGAGCTGGGTGGTATGACTGGATCGTCTTTAGACATGGAGCGGCTGGGTGAGTTGGCGTTACGTCTCTGCCCTCTTGCTGCCCACTGGAAGATTCCCTTTCTCTTTTCCTCCTGGGGCACCAGGTCAGTAAGGTCAGTACCCAATGCCACCGCCGCCAGGAAGGACGCGCAGCCTAGCAGCACTAGTTCAGTTTTCTTGCGCGACTGAGGGGTCCGCTTGGGACTGTCGGATGATGATGTGGCAGATAAGCTGGAGTCCTCGGTGTTGCTCCGGACATCGGTCTGGAGGGGTAACGTGAGGTAGGACTGTGTGGAATACGGGGACTGGGGAGCGGAGCCTTCATTATCCGCATACTCCTCTGGAATGAGAAAAATGATCAGGTAACGTGGTATGGCGCCACATCATAGTACCCGGGAGGCCACCCACACAGGATGAGGGGACGGCTATTCTCCTGATCGGTGGGGTAGATGGACAGGCCACAAATGAAGAAAACTTTATAAGATAGTTTGTGATAGATAGATAGATAGATAGATAGATAGATAGATAGATAGATAGATAGATAGATAGACAGATAATAGATAGATAGATAGATAGATAATCAATAGAGAATAGATAATCGATAGATAATTGATAGATAATAGATGATAGATAATAGATACAGTGATTATAGGCTAGATAGATTAATGATAGAAGAAACAATAGATATAATTTATAGTAAAGATAGTTCGATAGATATGATTAGATAATAGAGAGGATAGATAGATAGATAATAGAATGATAGATAGAAGAGATGAAGATCGTAGATAACAGATAGATAGATAATGGATAGATATAGATAGTAGTAAGATAGATAATTGATAGTGATAGATAGATAGATAATAGTGTAGATGATATGATAATAGATACATAGCTTAATGATAGATAGATAATACATACATTATAGAATGATAGAGATAATTATAATAGATGATATCGATGTTAGATGTAGATAATAGATGATAGATAGATGATAGATGATGATAATCGATAGATAATAGATACAAGTATACATGAAGATAGATAACGAGGATGTAGATAGACTAGATAATTAGATGATAATAGATGTGTGTAGATCATGAGATATAATCGTGGAATAATAGATAGAAACAGTGTAGATAGATTGATAATGGATGATGAGAAGATGATAATACATGATGAAGATGATAGATAGAAGTAGATAATAGATTAGATAGTAGATAATCTAAATAGATATAGATAATTTAATGATAGAAGTGATAGATGTATCGATTGTATAGATACATAATAGATAATAGTAGAAGATAATCGTGATGAAGATAGAAGATAGTATAGATGATAGATAGAATAGATGTAGATTCCATTCTGTCAGGCTGGCAAGCCAACACTGATAGGTGGTGCTTGGTGACTTCCCAGATTGGGGCGTGTTGGCACTGCATGCTGCCTTCAAGGGCTTGAGTCTGTAGAGGACAGGGGATACATAACAGAGCAACGAGTGCAGAAAGAACCATTTTTGTGGCTCTTGATAAACCCTTTCAGTGCTGAGATACGTGATTTTTATTTTGCTTCATATTTAGACTCAGTCCGATTTACTAAAAACATGAAACTGGGGACTTTTACACATAATTTTGTGAAAAATATAGAATTGCCACCGAGTGTTGTTTTTGCAGGATTCTGCTGTATTTTGTTGAATTTCATGTGCAAAATAATAACAATTCTGTTTTTAAACAGGAACAAGATAAAAGCATGCATCGTTACCACAAATTTGATTTTGTAATGTTTTTTTTTAAATGCACGATAACATTTTTGCAAATGGGGTTTCATTACACATTTTACACGTTGGCTTATGTTTTCCTGACTTCAACTTGATGTGGTCTGCGTCATAAACAGTACGAGAGCTCATAAGAGATAAGGCTATACTCTACGTTCAAATGAATGAGCTCAATGAGAACTCAGTTAACTCATTCTCAGCCAGAATGCAATGCACACTGGCTAAAGAAGGTAATGGTGCAAATTTTAATGAAATCCAATTGCCAAAATGATTTTTTTAGCCTGATCATGCATTTAAAAGAAAGGAAAAAATGGCCCCAAAATGGACAAACCTCTTTAACTATTTCTTGGTCCCTACGGCCATTGTAAAACACAATATTATCATTACCAAGTTTCTACAACTTCTTCCTAGATACCAGAGGTCATCTATCGCCCGCCGGCAGACTATATTAGTGGACACAGTGTGATTACATAATGAATAGCTGGTAATGGGCACAACCTATACTAATGAATTCTATATCTGTCATTGCTCCGCCACTTAGCGCACATCCGAAATGTCATTATAATCTCAAGAAGGCCAGAGATAAACATGTCTTCCCTTAATGAATTTATTTATTGCACTAATCTTATTTTTTATTAATTAAGCTCATCTCAAAGCCCCTTGTCGTCGCCCCTTTTTACACAGTCGCAGTTACAGCTATAATAAAACTCTGTCCGCATGCAGCTACCACTAGGGGGAGCTCACTGCACAGCTAATAGCAAACTCAATGGGTGTTGTGAAAATTTAAATGCAGTGAGCTCCCCCTAGTGGTCACAAACATCATAAACCTGTGTCAGAAGTAGAAGAAGCTGCGCAGAATTCGATCCTTATCACTACAGGCCCCATAGTGATCACTTTTTTTTTTGCAAAGGGTAAATCATTTTTTATATCAATCATTGGCGGATGGGAAATTTCCCCTTACTGTTTTTAGGAGAAAAGTCATTGGGAATAACATACCCCATTATTTGCATTATAAATAATATTAGAAACCATTAATTAGTTGCTTAACCAGTATAAATATACTAGCTTTCAACTTTGTGCTTTTATGGCCATGATCCTTCTCCTCGGTGATTTCTAATATTCCCATAATTTATACTAGGGGCTACATTATCCCAAGATATCGCACACATTATCCCAAACCCCTACAAACAAGCATCTGTAATGTCCCAGTCACCTCTCTTCTCCTCCGACTCTTTCTTTTGGTTGTGTGGAGCTTGGACCCCACGTCCTCCCCTTCTTCTTTGTTCCGGCCACCTCTTCCTTCTTCAGCACTGAGCTCCGTCCCCAGGTTTTACTGACGTCTACAGGGGTCACTGGGAAAATGTATTAGTAAATTAGTCACAGAGAGATTTTATTAGCAATTTTTTGGAAATTGAACATTCATTTTCAGCACAAACCTTGGTAAAAATGACAAAACTCTTACATTGTGTAAACTAGGGCCAAACTATGAACTTACATCGAATGGCGCGCAGCCTGGGGATAATCAAGGGGCTTCCAGGAGGACTGTAACTGCTTGAGCCTTGACCTTTACACTTGTCCAGAGTTGGTGAGGCTTGTACTGTGATCTTGTGTTCAAAGCCTGTACAGTAAGGTGGGGTAAGGAGAAATTCACGGTTATCTGCAGACATCGTTGCTTCGCTTTTCCATGCATGAAATAGTTTAGGAGTGTAAAGAGGTCGCATGCACAGGGTAATGTTGGTATACAGAGGTGGAGTTCACAGGATAATGTTGGTGTAGAGAGGTGGAGTGCACAGGATAATGTTGGTATAGAGAGGTGGAGTGCACAGGATAATGTTGGTGTAGAGAGGTGGAGTGCACAGGATAATGTTGGTGTAGAGAGGTGGAGTACTCAGGATAATGTTGGTGTAGAGAGGTGGAGTACTCAGGATAATGTTGGTATAGAGAGGTGGAGTGCACAGGATAATGTTGGTGTAGAGAGGTGGAGTGCACAGGATAATGTTGGTGTAGAGAGGTGGAGTACTCAGGATAATGTTGGTATACAGAGGTGGAGTGCACAGGATAATGTTGGTGTAGAGAGGTGGAGTGCACAGGATAATGTTGGTGTAGAGAGGTGGAGTACTCAGGATAATGTTGGTATACAGAGGTGGAGTGCACAGGATAATGTTGGTGTAGAGAGGTGGAGTGCACAGGATAATGTTGGTGTAGAGAGGTGGGGTACTCAGGATAATGTTGGTATAGAGAGGTGGAGTGCTCACGATAATGTTGGTGTAAAGAGGTGGAATGCACAGGATAATGTTGGTGTAGAGAGGTGGAGTACTCAGGATAATGTTGGTATACAGAGGTGGAGTGCACAGGATAATGTTGGTGTAGAGAGGTGGAGTGCACAGGATAATGTTGGTGTAGAGAGGTGGGGTACTCAGGATAATGTTGGTATAGAGAGGTGGAGTGCTCAGGATAATGTTGGTGTAGAGAGGTGGAGTGCACAGGATAATGTTGGTGTAGAGAGGTGGAGTACACAGGATAATGTTGGTGTAGAGAGGTGGAGTGCACAGGATAATGTTGGTGTAGAGAGGTGGAGTGCACAGGATAATGTTGGTGTAGAGAGGTGGAGTGCACAGGATAATGTTGGTGTAGAGAGGTGGAGTGCTCAGGATAATGTTGGTGTAGAGAGGTGGAGTGCACAGGATAATGTTGGTGTAGAGAGGTGGAGTGCACAGGATAATGTTGGTGTAGAGAGGTGGACTGCACAGGTTAATGTTGGTGTAGAAAGGTGGGGTACTCAGGATAATGTTGGTATAGAGAGGTGGAGTGCTCAGGATAATGTTGGTGTAGAGAGGTGGAGTGCACAAGATAATGTTGGTGTAGAGAGGTGGAGTGCATAGGATAATGTTGGTGTAGAGAGGTGGCGTGCACAGGATAATGTAGGTGTAGAGAGGTGGAGTACACTGGATAATGTTGGTGTAGAGAGGTGGAGTGCACAGGATGTTGGTGTAGAGAGGTGGGGTACTCAGGATAATGTTGGTATACAGAGGTGGAGTGCACAGGATAATGTTGGTGTAGAGAGGTGGAGTGCTCAGGATAATGTTGGTGTACAGAGGTGGAGTACTCAGGATAATATTGGTATACAGAGGTGGAGTGCACAGGATAATGTTGGTGTAGAGAGGTGGAGTGCTCAGGATAATGTTGGTATACAGAGGTGGAGTGCACAGGATAATGTTGGTGTAGAGAGGTGGAGTGCTCAGGATAATGTTGGTATACAGAGGTGGAGTGCACAGCATGATGTGTGTTGTAAAGAGGTCAAGGGCACAGGGTAAAGTCATTATACAGAGGTGGAGAATGCAGGACTACAATAGTGTATTGGATAATGTGTGTTTTAGAGTGGTGGAGTGCACAGGATGTTGGGACTATGTATAGCAGAGGTCTCAAACTGCATTCCTCAAAGGTCGCAAACAGGTCATGTTTTCAGGATTTCCTTGTATTGCACAGGTGATAATTTAATCACCTGCACAGATAATGATTCCAGCACCTAGTGCAATGCTAAGGAAATCTTGAAATCACGCACGGCTTGCGGCCCTCGAGGAATGCAGTTTGAGACCCCTGATGTATAGGATGATGCAACTGTGGACAGGTGGAGTGCACAGGATGATGTGGCTGCGGACAGGTGGAGTGCACAGGATGATGTGGCTGTGGACAGGTGGAGTGCACAGGATGATGTGGCTGTGGACAGGTGGAGTGCACAGGATGATGAGGCTGTGGACAGGTGGAGTGCACAGGATGATGTGTCTGTGGACAGGTGGAGTGCACAGGATGATGTGGCTGTGGACAGGTGGAGTGCACAGCATGATGAGGCTGTGGACAGGTGGAGTGCACAGCATGATGAGGCTGTGGACAGGTGGAGTGCACAGGATCATGTCGTTGAGGACAGGTGGAGTGCACAGGATGATGTGGTTTGGACAGGTGGAGTGCACAGGATCATGTCTTTGTGGACAGGTGGAGTGCACAGGATGATGTCTTTGTGGACAGGTGGAGTGCACAGGATGATGTTGCTGTGAACAAGTGGAGTGCACAGGATGATGTGGCTGTGGACAGGTGGAGTGCATAGGATGATGTGGCTGTGGACAGGTGGAGTGCACAGGATGATGTGGCTGTGGACAGGTGGAGTGTACAGGATCATGTCGTTGTCGACAGGTGGAGTGCACAGGATGTTGGGACTATGTACAGGATGATGTTGCTGTGGACAGGTGGAGTGCACAGGATGGTGTGGCTGCGGACAGGTGGAGTGCACAGGATCATGTCGTTGTGGACAGGTGGAGTGCACAGGATGGTGTGGCTGTGGACAGGTGGAGTGCACAGGATCATGTCGTTGTGGACAGGTGGAGTGCACAGGATGGTGTGGCTGTGGACAGGTGGAGTGCACAGGTTGATGAGGCTGTGGACAGTTGGAGTGCACAGGATCATGTCGCTGTAGACAGGTGGAGTGCACAGGATGATGTCGTTGTGGACAGGTGGAGTGCACAGGATGATGTCGTTGTGGACAGGTGGAGTGCACAGGATGATGTCGTTGTGGACAGGTGGAGTGCACAGGATGATGTGGGTGAAGAGTGAGAAAGATTTTTCATAATCTTTACATGGACTAAACCCTATCTTCCCCCAACTCCTTAGTTCCCCATACCTGAGGGTAAGCTGATGCGATTTCCATCCTTGTGCTTCAGACGGCTTTTCTTGAAGTTGCCCTTCCGTTTCTTCACCTTGGGCTTCTCCTGATACATCTGGTACATTATAATGTTCAGCTCCCGCTCTACAATGTCAAACTCTCGCTCGGCCAGTTCTTGTTCTCTTCTCCGCAGCATCTCTTCCAGATTCCTCTGCTCCTCTGCCGCACGCACCAGCTCCTCCTCCCGACTACGCAGTTCCTAACACGGGAGCACAAGTGCCACATTTATTATATTTATTACTCGACTACTAAAAACACAATCTGCAGTTCGTACGATTTCATGTTACAATAGTCAGAGGCCACCTCTGCCGTCAGGTTATGCCGGGTATTGCACATCAGCTTCATGGAAGTGAATGGGGCTGAGCGGCAATACTGTGCTCATGTGATGAAGATGTATATATACATACATAAACCATATCTTTTAGGGTCTGCATTTCAGGAATATATATATATATATAGCAGAGGTGGTCAACCTCTTATGGAGGACCAACGATTATGACATCAATGTAGTCAGACATCCATAACATAGTGTTGCTCTATTTTTTCTTTATCGAAATACTTTGATTTTCAGCTCAAAATGATTTTTTTAGGTGGGTTTTAATTAAAAATGTTCTACTGTTTGCATGCAGCCTACATTGCAGGCTGCTCAATGCTGTTCAGTATGGAATCCGACAGATGAGCTCTCTATGGCCTTTGTCTTTGTCTTTGCTTTCCAGAACATAATTGAGCTGATATTTTTACAACCAAATGAGCTTTATAGTTCATGAGTTTGTCTGATAAAGTTTTCTACTGAAAAGGGATTAAGCAGCCTGCAATGCATAAGAATACAAGCCAGCTGCAGCAGATAAAAGGTTACAACATTTAATTCAACCTAATGACAAGAATTATTTTTTAGGCAAAAATACATGAATTGAAAGAAAAAAAAATTGTCCGATAGGTGCACATGACCTTTAAAGTCTTGTCTGTGATATTTAACGTGATTTTTCGGAATCAATGACACATTTTTGCTTGTCGGTATCTTTCCAAATTACATCTCATTGGTGATGTAACTGTAAAGCTGTGTTCACAATCGGTGTTTTTGCAACATTTTTCTTTCTGCAGGCAAAATCTGCTCTATTGGCAGTAAATAGGCTGCTTACATTTGTTATTGGTGTCTACATTTAATAAAAGTAGTTTTATTCACCAAAAATGTTGCAAAAATGCATTGTTACGTTGTTATTTTTTTTGCAGCGTTTTTGCACTTTTTCATTACTTTCCATCGGTGAAAAAATGCAGATTTAAAAAACGCTGCAGTTTTCCAAGACAGTCAGAAAAAAAAAAAAGCGAGTGCATGAGATTTCTGAAATGTCACAGCTTTTGCTGGTACTGTAAAAAGCAGATTTTATTTTTCATTAAAAAAAAAACGCTGGGGAAAAAAAAAACCTGTGCAAAACTGCAATATGTGAACATAGCCCAAAAGTTATTTTTACTGCAATTTTTTTCATTTACTTGTGAGATTCTTCTGCAGCTAAAATCAATTTTAGAATATAAATCTAGAACTATCTTGAAGTTTTTAAAATATCTGCACTTTTTTTTTTTTGAAGTTGGATCTAATCTAACTTCCATTTAAACAAAGGATTCAGTGAACATTAAAGGAATCTTTCTCCACGCCCCATGACATCTAGAGGGCCATGAATGGAAACCAAGAAAAGAAGAACAATGGCGTTCACCATGGAAACTAATCGGATATTTGCTTTTATTTTCTCACTGTCTTTCAATTATTTTTATTTCTTCATATTTGCTGTAGAACACAATGTGTTAGAGTTAGTTAGGGCACACAAGTCTGAATTTTGGAAAGACCATACATATTTGTAACTGAAATTATTGTTGCTCATTTTTACTGCTGATTTTACCCTTTTACAATGCATAAGGTGAAACCAACTGCAAAATCATAGAACGTCTTCAATCCACCTGAAAAGTGCTGAAAAGAATGAACATGTGCATAGCAATGTAAAAACCACTTACAATAACCATGTTCCCTCTTTTTGAACTTTTTTTTAACAGCTTCAGGCTTCCAAAAAATGGCAACGGCAGAGCCGCCACAAAGGCTGTCGAAATCCACCCATGTTTTCCTGATGCATCTTTTGCATGAAAAGCTCAGCAGGTCATCTGTATCTATAAGATGCTGTGTGCATATACACCTATTCATATGGATTTTGGCACAGATTTGTCACAAGGGTTTTTTTTCTGCTCAGTTTATGTTCCATATGGATGCTTAACCATGAAGAACCACTCCAGCGTTGTTGTTTTTTTAATTTCAGCGCCACTAACTTAACGGGCAGTGACTAACAGAATGGTATTCAACAGGGAGAAATGCAAGATTCTACATCTGGGCAAGAAAAATTAAAATTATGTCTATAGAATGGGAGGAATGGAACTAAGCAACAGCACATGTGAAAAATACTTGGGTATACTAATAGATCACAGACTGCAAATGAGTCAACAGTGTGATGCAGAAGCAAAAAAGGCAAACACAGTTCTAGGATCTAATAAGAGAAGCATAGAGTCTAGATTAGGTGATGTAATTATCCCCCCTCTTCTCCTCCTTGGTCAGGCCTCATCTATAATAAAGTGTTCAGTTCTGGGCACCACATTTTAAAAAAGAAATTGAAAAACTGGATCAAGTTCAGAGAACAGCTACCAGGATGGTGAGCGGACTGCAAAGTATGTCCTATGAGGAACAGTTACAGGATCTGGGAATGTTTAATTTGCAAAAAGGAAGGCTAAGAGGAGACATAATAGCTGTCTACAAATATCTGAAGGGATGTCACAGTGTAGAGGGATCATCATTATTCTCATTTGCACATAGAAACACGAAAAGCAATGGAATGAACCTGAAAGGAAGAATATACAGTTTAGGTATTAGAGAAAACTTTTTGACAGTGAGGATGATCAATGAGTGGAACAGGCTGCCACGAGAGGTGGGGAGTTCTCCTTCATTGGAAGCATTGAAACAGAGCTGGACAGACATCTGTCTGAGATGGTTTAGTGACTCCTGCATTGAGCAGGGGCTTGGACACGATGATCCTGGAGGTCCCTTCCAACTCTACCATTCTATGATTCTAAGTTCCCTGACCCCATTATTAAACTTACCAGCTGCCGTCTAAAGCTGCTTTCGGCACCGCTCCGGTCCTGTTTCGACATTTTGTGACAGCAGCTCCTGACTGATTGGAAGTTGGAGGTAACGGTCACAAGCTCTCAATGGAAGTCTATGAGAGCCTCATTGTGGCCTCGTTCTGGCTCTCATAGATTTACAAACACTTGCAAACAGTTGAGCCATCCAACACGTCAAAACCTGCTGAAGACGACCAGAGCGGTGTCGTCTGGTAAGTATGAGACTAGGTTCAGGGAACTTAAGATTAGTGGCACCCCTCAAGCAGTAAAATTTAAAAAAAAAACCTGGAGTGGTGCTTTAAAAAAAAATATATATATAGACAGCCCATTTTAGATCTTTTTGGTAGAAACGTAACGGCACAACCAGCACAAAGAAAAAGATTTTCAATGGGACCTTAGACTTTATGAAAACTTAACATTCTAAATTACAACTTATCGTTGGCAAAAATCCAAAAGCAATCTGACACTTTTCCTCAATTTATGAATGAAGAAAAAAGCTACATCCATTAATAAGTAAAATTTTGAAAACCCTATTTACTATTTGTAATATATCGAGGCCCAAGGGTGTCCTGTCTGCTAACACTCAGCTATATAAGTAATGTTGCCCAAAACATTTGATCAGTTTCCCGATTCTCTACAGATAAGAAATATCTGATTAGATTCCTCCTATTTTGGGTCTTCTGAATGTGAATGTCGCAGACAGATTGCATTAATTCCTTAGTCAATCTGTTTGATTAGATCCATCGATAATGTGTAGATATTGTATGGTGTAGCCTATGATCACAAAAGTGTTTCCATGCATTTGAAGACAATGCGAGAGGAGATAGACCCAAGAAATAAAAAAAACACCATGGTAGATGGTAGTAGAACCTGAGACCTTTTCAACCAAGAAGACATAACCGCCATATTGATTCCAGGTTGGAGCACTTGGCTGTCAAGATTTATGATCATTATAGCATCTGCCATGACTTGATTAGTTCCTTAGACCATCACAATCCATTGAGCCACTTCTCTAGGACATGTCTGAAGACCACTTTCCCCAACATGAACATTGTGATCTAGTTACACTATTACAGGTTTTCCTTCTTCTTCTGAAACCGATGGTACCATAAAATGCTGCACCTTGGTTAACATTTTCAGACGTTGGCCTTTGGAATGAATATGATGGGCTCTCCTACACATGACACTACGAATTACCTTCTCTTTATTCCTGAGCTCATCAAACATCTGCTGGATCTCTATTCTCCAGTCTTCCTGCAAGGAGTGGAACGATTCCAAGGGCATCTGGAACATGGCTGACTGTTCTATGGCGGTCAGTTGCTCCAAGATGGTGCAAAACGAAGGGCGACTGTGAGGGTCTGGGTCCCAGCATGCTGAAAACATATTTAAGGAGGTTAAGACAATAGCAAAGGGTTCTGCACTCAAAAAAATTGTAATAAATGGTAAAGCTAGGACCAGCTGCAATGACTGTACACAAGGTACCCCCATTAGTCTACTGCCATATCGAAAGTTAAGATTACCTTCTAAGATCCTAACAAATGGATCCGGACACGTTGATGGGATCGGAAGAGTCAGTTTGTTCATTGCAACTCCATAGGCAACAGCTAGAGCATCGATTTCCCGATAAGGCACCTCCCCAGTAAGCAGCTCCCATAGGAGAACCCCAAAACTGCAAGGCAAAAGGAAATATGGATTCTGTGTCCACTCATTGTTAATTTTTATATAACAGACAGAAGGTGGAGAGCTGAACTAAAAATGTCTTCCAAACTTTCCTATTGTGACCTGATTGGCAGATGCAGAGAGTAATGTGCACCTTTGGGAGACGCGACTCTATGAGGCACAGGACACAATCTTTGGTCTGTCTCGTGATTATCTGATCCTAGTCAGCACAGATTTCTCTGACAGTTAAAAATAAGCCTTTTGGAGATGAAAAAGGTCTCCAGTATTAAGGTAACTCTCCAACAAGACACCTGTTGTTTGGCCGGCGGCCATCTCTCCCGACTTCTCCATACACAAGAGCGCTCCTGCGTTCTCTTCAAGAATTGCTACCAGATCGCACTGCCAGGGGTTATCTCACCGAGAACAAAAGGATCAGCAGTCCAAAATTGGACATGTCTTATCCTTATCTCTCCCGACATCATCTGTCTTGGGAGAGGCGGAAGACCCACACACACATTAACTGTCTTCCGAGTCCACCGATATCAGCAGGTTCAGCTGACGCCGACCTAATGAGTATGGTGGCCTTTAGTCCAGCCATAGATAATAGGCTCCATTCATGTTGGCATCCGCTTAAAACGTAAACCCCAACAGCATGCCGGATCTGTCATACCAATGGACTTTACTGACTTATAACGGGGTCCATCAGCTTCTCCAAAGTGTCTCTCATTAGTGTTTTACATCCGGCGGGCGCCTGCGGCGCCCGGCATTTATCCCGCAGCGCCGCATCTGAACTCTGATGCGCGCATGCGGCTTTTTCGCATTGACATGCATTAGCGCGCATGGCGCGCATGTCAATGCGTTGCATGCGGTTTTGTCCGATGCGGCGCAAATCGACATGCGGTACCGAAAAAAGGACGCATGTATGACGTTTTCTTATCTTTTTGCTGATGGCTGAGCTCCCAAGCACAGAAACTCCGGCAACAAACGCATTAGCTGGCCGCCTTGGTATGTGGAATAGCATTATTCACATGCGGCGCTCGTAAAAAATGCCGGTGTCTACCGACCTGTTTAGGCGCCCAGGTTTCAAGAGGTCCTTATCCGGACACCTCAACAAAATATATGATGGCTCTTAATCTCAATGGACTGTCGAGTAATATACAGGTGTTTGGGTCCTCCAAAGTGAGAGGGATACTGACAGATACTCTTCAATCGAAAAGCTAAAGTCCTGAATGGGTGAAACCTTTTAATAAAGGGACCCTCATGTTGTGTTCTCCTTACTTTGCTGAGTGCTGGCTATGGCATGGACATGCTAATTAGAACCCTTAGCCTGCTCTGCATTTACGTAAGGAATCATTATCTCACTGCGAGAGTCGGTTATCATAAAATTACTGTTCATACCACCCTTGGTGTGGCCGGGCAGATCAGAGCACCTTCCTGCGTATTTGCTTTCCACCGTCCTCCGCCCTCCTCTGACTCCTATAAAGCCAGAGCCGTCAATCAAGGAACAGCAGGACAAAGATTGGTGGAAAACAGGTAGGTGGAAAGGTGCATCCAACTATTGGGCTAAGACAAGAGAGTGCACGGAGCGCCTGTGCTTGGTTTGAACAGTCATTTTGTGCAGATAGACTTCCTTACGTTTACTGCTCACTACAATGACAATATTATCACCAGGAAACAGACGTTACCTCCACACATCACTGCTCTTGGAAAAGAGAGAAAGACGGATGACTTCCGGAGCCATCCAGCATAGGTGCCCTGCACTCATCTTTGTCGTCTTCTGCCACTCTCTGGCCAGACCAAAGTCTGTGATCTTTAAGGTCTTGTTAAATAAGTCGTTGTTCTCATCTTCTCAAGTATTAAGACTGTAGGTGGAAGAGACAGAAGGCAGGTCTATTAATACATAATTTTTGTAAAATTGCCTTATTAATAACAGACATTTATATTGCATTAATTTATGGGAATGTAATCCAACTCCAACATTAATCCAGCACTAGATGATCCAAGAATTGCATTTATTCACTGTTCCCAAAAATATTCCACAGTTTCATAGAAATCCAATAAAAGGTCTGTGTCACAATCAATACTTATCATTTATCCACAGGGTGGGTGATAGATGTACAACTGGTGGGGTCCGGAAGGCTAAAAATGTGAATTCCACGTCCATCGGAAAAATGTAACAGTAGAGCGCATGCGGCACCGTTACTCCATTCATTGTCTATTGAAGTGGTTGTCAGGCATGCTCACTACTGCCCCATTCGTGGCATCATGTCACAGGTGTGTCAGTTGCTGCAGACAGTCGCTCTGCATCTGGCTGCAGAAGGTCTCTGCGTTTGGTTTTGCAGACACCTTCTTAATCCTTCTTACTCTTGGACCCAGCGGCTACCTCCCTCCGGCTCTAATTGACACACCTGGAACTGAGTGTTTATAGACTCCCAGTCTGCTTCAGGGAGTCACTGATGATATTCACATTTCTCCCTTATGAAGTCTTGGAGCCATAGCATTTGGCTATCTTCCTGGTGCTGTTGGAGGACGTTTGGTGTTACCTCTCTGAGTCTGCTCAAGATAAGTGTTCCCATTGTTCGTCTACCCTCTCTGACTTTAGTTGTAGTGGGAATGACTAGTACACACCCCATCCTCTCCCTAACCAGGGCTTATTGCTAGGGTAGGGAAGGGATTAGGTTCCTGCTCGGCGATAGGTGCAGAACCTATATAGGGACGTTTAGGGCAGACATTGTGATTTTAGATCTGACTAGGGGTCTCCACTCCCCCACTCCCCTAGTATTTGGGATCTCCTCTCCCTCTTCCCCTCATGTTGCACTTACTTCCCACACTGTGCGTGACACATGAAAAGGGGTCCTAATGGTCCTACCTCCACTGGTCATGCATGTATCACCTACCCAGTGGATGGTGGTAGCTACTGTTCATAGAATAATCTATTTAATTGGAGTTCTAGGTGGAATCGGGAGAAAACAGTGGATGTCCACACGAACATGCATGGATTTGAAGAGAGTTTTGCAACTATGGGACCATCATTTAGTCACAATGTCTACCAGGGTTTATAGAATACATAAGGGTCATTCTCTCCTTCACACACACAATCCTATGAGTCCCAGCAGAAGACAAGCTCTGCTGAAACTTAGAGGGGACGTTAGCTGCCGTGGTCCATTATTCTGGATTAGTTGCAAATGAAAAGGTTATTCCCTAGATAGGGAATAACTTATGGTCCGACGGCTGGAACCCACAGCGATCCTGACTACTGGGCTTGAATTGATCGGAGGAGCACATGCCTAACCATTGCTCCAGTCATTGCCTATATGACTACCGGAAAAAAATCGTGCACAGCTGAGGTGTCGGTAAATATCTAAAAAATCTGAAGTACCATGGGATAATTGGTGGTTCAGTAAGTAAAATTATATGAGCATTTAGTTAATACCAGTCACAAAGCATAAAATAATACCGCCAAACAGTAACCAAATAATAGTACCACCATAATGTGACTGTATAATACCAAACGTACACAATCTGGTCGGCCATAGATTGATAATAGTGAGAGGAGTGATGTTTGACCACTCGGGAAACAGTTTGGAAACCCGCTGTGAATTATTTCTACGGGTGATCACCAGATTGATAAAAAACAGTTTGACGGTGTCCGTGTGTCTCGTGTTTATTATAGTTTCAGTCTAAGATATTATACAAAGAGGAGAACGATCCTGTTAATAATTACTTGTCCTTAAAAAGCTGAAATGATCCGTGACAACTGCTGCTTCCCCGATGTCCGGGGTTCTGGGTAGCGAGATGCAAAATCTTTCCTCACTGTTCCGTCTTTTGCTCGCACACTTTGCATGCACAATGCAAGAACATATAGCCGATTATTATAGGAAGGATTAATAGCGATTAGTCCAAGTAGCGAAGTATCGTCAATGAAGTGAAATATCTGATTGATATGGAGCCCGGGCCCTTGATGGAGCTCATAAATGTCTCGTAACCTTTTATCATAGATTCTTCTATTACAATTTTCAAGCTGGTTGTTTACTCAAGATTATATCCAGCACAGGTCTTGGCACTGGTACATAGTAAACCTTGGATGGCTTGGCTCTCAATGGGCATCTTAGTTATGCTTTGTTTTGCCAGTAAGAAAATAATATTTAAGAGCTAAAGCTAAGTCACCAGAAACAGCAAACTATGTTATAGCGGATATACGGTACTATATGGACACGTCTTACTCAATGAATTCTGTTTCTTCAATCAGCCATATTCCTCCAGAAAATAACATCGGGTCTCTCGCCCCTCGGTGTATAACTTTAGTCCCATCGGCCCCCCTGATGTATTAGATCCGGCCCGTCGTCTCCGGTGAATAACCTCCAGCCCACCGCCATTACATTTGCCTTTACTAACATGCGGCAGAATGGCTGGCGGTGCAGAGCTCACTGATACCAGCGCGGTCTACTGCGGTAACAAGTCCGTTCATGACATTTCATCCTTCCTAAATCTTCCCCATCACCTGTGAGTGATATTATTCAGAAGAGGAAAGAACCGCTGCAACACAAAGTGGAGACCCCGTAATGTTACAGAGTGGGGTCACCGACTGCTGAGGAGCAGAGGGGAGAAAAGTCACCAATGCTCTGCTGACTCCATAGCTGCAGAGTCCAAACCTCCTCTGGTATTATCAGCTCAAACACTGCGCCCCAGCCGGAAGCTTCATGGCCGGGCAGCTGCATGCAGCCTTACATCACCAAGCACAAGGCCGAGCGTCGGATGGAGTGATATAAAGCTGGACTCTGGACTCTGGAGGAAACGTGTTCTGTGCAGTGACGGATCACACTTCTCTATCTGGCATCTGATGGAGGAGTCTGGGTTTGGTGAATGGCAGGAGAATGTTAACCCCTGACTGCATTATGCCCGCTGTACAGTTTGTGGAGGAGAGATAATACTAAGGGGTTCTTTTTCAGGGATCAGCATCGGCCCCTTAAAGACATGGTTGGGGGAGTTTGGTGGGAAGAATATGATCCCTGTACAGAGCTTGTATCTCAACCTCATCCAACACCTTTGAGATGAAATAGAATGGAGATTGTGAGCCCGGGCTCTCCCCAACATCAGGGTCTGACCCCACAAATGACAAAAAACTGACTGACACATCCAACCTAGTGTGAATAGGTGCATACCAGGAGCAGCTACCTCCATATACAATATACAAAAAAAAAGATTGCACCCTATCGTGCTAAAGCATGTCAATGTGAAAAATATGAAATATGAATAGCAATACGGCTTTTGAATATTAGGAAAAAAAATAAAACATTTTGCATAAAATTTGGCCAAATTATATCTGCCCATCAACCAACGTCAAGGTGGTCTCAAAGACTGATGGGTCCCTATGTGTGTGAATACCTCTCTAAGGCTGATGTCTGAATTCCTGGGTGGACTCCTCTCTAGTAAAGCCTGAATTTATGGGTAAAGTCGGAACCTGCTGTAATTAAAATCACCACATGTTGAAATTCTCTTGTGAATGAAGGGGCAAAGATTCAGACCTGGGAAGAGTTGTAAAGTGGCGGGGCCAGACTTCATGGTGAGCTGCGTCAGCCTGAGAGAATCTAGTTGGCTCCTCGGTGTCCAGTAAGTTTTGTGTTATTTCAGTCCTGTAAGACCAGTGAAGTGTAAGGATCTAGAGAAAACATGTTATTTCAATGGTTCTTCTTATTACTGAGCGTCCCTCACCCTTGGTTACAGCGTTGGCTATTAGGTTTTTGGACTCAGACATAGTACTCCGAAGGATGGTGCAGTGACCCGGGAGGTCTCAGGTCTGGTGCAAAACAAAGTAAACTTTAGATGGGGCACGATGCAGCTTGGAAGTTACAAGAGAAGTTATAACTCAGTTGACCACTGTTGGGTACATTGCGACCTCGGGTCAGACTCTGGCTGCGGTCACAGCTCCTTGTGCGGGTGATTAGGCTTCCAGTTATACACAGTAATCATCAATATCAACCATAAGCATACGTTCACACATGGAGCATACGCAGCGGATTTTCAGCCTGCATATTACAGGAGTAGCGCTAGGTTAAAATCTCATCCGTACACCGTGGAGAATATCCGCTGCGTTAATTTAAAGGAGCCGCGGATTTGACTACAACTTTGCACTGTTCACATTTGCAAAAAAATTGATTGCTCTTTCCACTGTATCTAAAAATGAAATACAAACTAACTACATCTCCATGGTAACAGACTACAGGCAAATTCCGAGTAGTCTGATCCTCCCATATACTGTACCTTTCCCCAAATTCTGGCTAATCTAGCAAATTTATGCAAGGAAGAAGAATGGGAGATATACAAGAGAGCGATTTAGATGATCAGACTGGGACGGACATATCATTGATGCCACCTGTGCAGCATCACAGGTGCCCAAGAGGTAAAGGAGCCCATTTCTACCTCCAAAACAGGCGACATTTTGCATTATCATGAGCCATTGGACTGCTAAGGGCCCATGTACTGTTCTGGTACAGGGGGCCTTTTCTGTCTGTTGTGTAGCCCTGGTGTTTGGCACACGCAGTACCCTGGAGAGTGTATGGCGAGACAGCAGTTTAATGCTAAATATCCATTCACTCAACATATACTAGACACACCCTTAGGGTAGTGTAGTTTACTCTAGAGGGAGTGGTCAAGGTGTATGTGTTAGAGTGATTTAGTCAGTTTAGTTCCTGACTAGAGAGAGAGGACGTCTGGAGGGAGGAAGAGTCCAGATTGCTCTATCATCAGTTCGGAAAGTGGAGTCTAGTACAGGTGGTTTAATTCACCTCAGCCTAGTCAGAGCTGTACCTCATCAGAATACACTGGAAGGAAAGAAGAAGTTTAGTGCAGAAAGTCTTCAGTATCCTGTCTAAAGGACGGTGTAAGGTTCAGAGACGTGCTCCTGCCTATTGATAACTGAGCATCTGTAACTAACTTTGAAGTGAAGGAAAAGAAAGAAGTGACTGCTCGACCCTTGGCTAGTGTGAGTGCTTATGTTACCAGCGAGGACAAGGCGAAAGGCACAGTGGTTTATTGGAATAGTGCTTACGGATTGAAGAAGTCCTGCACATTGCTACCGGTCACTGGGGACCGAAGGATCACTATTGTTACAAGCATAGTGGTAAGAAAACCAGGAATTTACCGGACCTAAGGTCGCGGCAAACAAGCCCCTTATAGTCAGTACGTAACTGGGGTCAGGGGGAGTGAAGACTTTGGAGTCTCTGCAGGACAAAATAAGAATTCAGCTCCTTCACAGGAAGGCCCCTACCACAAAGCTGACTGGGCAGTACAGCTATAGATTAGCTGGAGTTATTGAGGGAACTACGCTTCAGGCTGGTTGTACTCGTTGTATTGGAAGTAAAGGAGGCCCCTAACTTGTCCAGCTGCTGTCTCAAGATACACTCTCCTTGGATCAGCCTCCCTGGGACCTGCCTGAACATCTTACAAGTAAAGGTATGGAAAGACGCTGACCGTGTGAGACTGTGTTATTTACCTGCACCCGACTTCACTAACTTCATAGACTTTGAGGGAAGAGTCCCACCTGTAGGGGACCCGACATCTAGCTGCCTCACCATCCCCTCAGAGATCTACAGCAGCGCTGGTACATATTACCAGAATACTACAGGTGGCGTCACGAACTGTATATAAATCTATCCCCTGTAAATATATCCCCAACACACGCCAGACCGCCAGGGCCACAGACCGAGCCACAGCTACCTGTGACAAATCCCATAGACTTCTACGGGCTCGGCTCTGAGTACCCCATTGCCCTGGTAACCCACAATTGTGGTGGCGGGTCGACACAACTACTTGGCGTCACGAACAGGATGCGAAACTCGCAGAATTGCGAGCCCTGCGTGCCTATGGAACTGTTTTTGTGAAAAAGGACTGTTTGCACTTTTGGCGCCAAAATCGCCATTTTTGTCGCCATATTCGCGCCCTCAGGCGCTGGAGAAGAAGGTGGGCGTACCTTCGTGGGCGTCTACCCCCCTGTGGCGCGAAGAAAATGCCTGCCCTCTCAAAGTGCTATTACAACATGCGATCCTGCCCTACAGCAAAGGAGGTCCGCCTCCTCTTCACCTTCCCTGCGAGGAGGAGGAGACGCAAACCCCGCCTCCACGGAAGAGACCGGATGTCTCTGGAGGAAGAAGAAAGAATCTTCTGGAACATCATGGAGGCAGGACGTGTGCAGCCGAGCGGGGAAGCGGAGGAAGGCAGGCCCCGTGCCCCAGCCAAGCTGCCACCATCACAGGAGTCTTCTGTGATCCTGCACCTGCAACAGGCGTTGCTAGAGATAAAGGGAGAAAATGCACGCCTAAAGAAGATGGTCCAGCACCAAACTGGATTGGAGGAGATCGAGAGACGCCGATGTAACTTGATGCAGTGGCGACTGTGGAACACAGCGTCCTCTCCCCTCAACGACCCCCCACGATTCCAAATACCGAAGAGTCTGCTGCCCAAGGCGAAGGAGCAACCGGAGGCTGCCCCCGAAAGTACCGATCCTGATCCCACCGGTGAAGCGGTGGAGGCGAAGGAGGTTGAGGAGGTACCGCCAATTCCGGAACGCCCGCCCGGCCAGGAGGCCGCAGCAGATGATCGGTCCCCGGCAGGGACACCGGAGGGGTCCTGTCCGTCACTACCAGACGTGGACTGGGACGAGATGGCGCGCCTGGATGACGTCGCCTATACCGCCCAGTGGGAACATGAATGGCAGAGTCGTGAGGAGAAGAAGAAACGCCAGCAGGAGGAAGAGCGGGAAGCTCAGCGGAACCGTCAGCGACAATATGCAGAGCTGATCGCGGACAAAGAGAGTGTCCGGAGAGATAAAGGTACCCTGAGGGAACCGCGGCGGCAGGGGTGTGTGACTGAGTTCCAGCTCCGAAAGGGCTGGGGCTTCATCCGTGAACCGGGCCTCTACCCAGGGGTCTTTGTCAGCAGGCGTGACGTAGAATCCCACCTGCCGCAGGGCCATCCCGGGAGGGACTTAGCAAATGGAGACATCGTCGCATACACACGGCACTGGGGAATGAAGGGATGGTATGCCCTTAACGTCACCATCGTCCGTGACCCCGTCCCCGACGCAGGTACCGTCACCATTACCGCAGAGTCCCCGTCTCCAGCTCAAGCAGAATCCGGCCGTGCCCCAGCATGCCCCCTACAAATACATCGCAACTAGCGACCCAGAGTTCATCGCAAATTAAAGCCACCTCTACATCGCAACATGCGACCCAGTCTCAGTCGCAGTCCATGACACGGTCCATATCGTTAACTGTGATTGAAACGCAATCGGTGTCACGTGAAGAAAATGTACCCATTGCGCCCCTGGAGGTTCGCACCAGAACTGTGGCGACCCAGACCCTAATCGCAGCACATGATTTGCTAGTCCTGGGATCTAGGGCCCATTGCATTGTTCCAGCCCCCGGGGTGGAAAGTGTATTTGCAGAAAATGAATAAATAAGTAAAGAAGAATTGGTGAGATCCATATCGGGTCTACCAAAAGTAAAAAAAGTTTGAAATGTTTTATAAAGTTTTGTACAATGTATATAATGAATATTATATTTTCTAACTGTAGAATGCCCGGCTGGGTAAATGGTAAACAGTAACCAGAAGAAGTTTTTGCACTTTAGTATAATAATGTGGTATTATATCTATGTTTGGTTTTACAATGGACTTAGAGGTTGAGGACTGTGCCAACCCAGAACTTACTTGTACATAGTTGCGCTTCGGTGCTTTCTCTTGGTTTTACATAAACCAGCACAACTACCTCTGAACAGAAAACCCGTGTGGTGTGGCACTGAGTGAGGTCTGCATTTGGATGTCCTGCAGCCCACCCAGGACCTACGTTGAAGGTTTGGTGCGGGTCCTTCACAAGTATTTATTGAATGCTATTTGATACTTTTGTATTTCTATATGTAAAATGTTATTGTTCGCAACGTTCAAGATATTCTCACCTCCCGGATGGGAAGAAGTTATTGTTTAAATGTTTATTGCATAAACAAAACTGTCTCTTTTGTATTTTACAGCCCGGGAGTGCTGTCTTTTACCATGGGGGAATGTGTAGCCCTGGTGTTTGGCACACGCAGTACCCTGGAGAGTGTATGGCGAGACAGCAGTTTAATGCTAAATATCCATTCACTCAACATATACTAGACACACCCTTAGGGTAGTGTAGTTTACTCTAGAGGGAGTGGTCAAGGTGTATGTGTTAGAGTGATTTAGTCAGTTTAGTTCCTGACTAGAGAGAGAGGACGTCTGGAGGGAGGAAGCAGTCCAGATTGCTCTATCATCAGTTCGGAAAGTGGAGTCTAGTACAGGTGGTTTAATTCACCTCAGCCTAGTCAGAGCTGTACCTCATCAGAATACACTGGAAGGAAAGAAGAAGTTTAGTGCAGAAAGTCTTCAGTATCCTGTCTAAAGGACGGTGTAAGGTTCAGAGACGTGCTCCTGCCTATTGATAACTGAGCATCTGTAACTAACTTTGAAGTGAAGGAAAAGAAAGAAGTGACTGCTCGACCCTTGGCTAGTGTGAGTGCTTATGTTACCAGCGAGGACAAGGCGAAAGGCACAGTGGTTTATTGGAATAGTGCTTACGGATTGAAGAAGTCCTGCACATTGCTACCGGTCACTGGGGACCGAAGGATCACTATTGTTACAAGCATAGTGGTAAGAAAACCAGGAATTTACCGGACCTAAGGTCGCGGCAAACAAGCCCCTTATAGTCAGTACGTAACTGGGGTCAGGGGGAGTGAAGACTTTGGAGTCTCTGCAGGACAAAATAAGAATTCAGCTCCTTCACAGGAAGGCCCCTACCACAAAGCTGACTGGGCAGTACAGCTATAGATTAGCTGGAGTTATTGAGGGAACTACGCTTCAGGCTGGTTGTACTCGTTGTATTGGAAGTAAAGGAGGCCCCTAACTTGTCCAGCTGCTGTCTCAAGATACACTCTCCTTGGATCAGCCTCCCTGGGACCTGCCTGAACATCTTACAAGTAAAGGTATGGAAAGACGCTGACCGTGTGAGACTGTGTTATTTACCTGCACCCGACTTCACTAACTTCATAGACTTTGAGGGAAGAGTCCCACCTGTAGGGGACCCGACATCTAGCTGCCTCACCATCCCCTCAGAGATCTACAGCAGCGCTGGTACATATTACCAGAATACTACAGGTGGCGTCACGAACTGTATATAAATCTATCCCCTGTAAATATATCCCCAACATACGCCAGACCGCCAGGGCCACAGACCGAGCCACAGCTACCTGTGACAAATCCCATAGACTTCTACGGGCTCGGCTCTGAGTACCCCATTGCCCTGGTAACCCACAATTGTGGTGGCGGGTCGACACACTGTGTCCGCCAGTGGATCAGACTACACAGGGTTGGGTTGTAGTCTGTTACTATGGAGATCCATTGTTCTGCATAGAAGCTGAAGACACTTCAAAAAGGAGAATAACAATATACATGGCCACTTCTCCAAAAAGAGCATAGAGAATTCTAGCTGATTTTCTATAGAATTGTTTCATGCAAATGTGTATTTGTATATCTGGAAAAAAAAAACAATCGCTTAGGAAAATCAATTTAATAATGTGAAAAGACAAACAAATACTTGGTAAATAAAACCGAGCAGCGTTCAGACACACTGGCAATAGAATGGCCGACACAGCAGAAGTAATCACCGAGAACACAAAGACATTGTAAAAAGGCAAGACCACACAAAGTAGATGATGGGGTCAGAATGTCGGCAGCAGAGGGGACAATGCAGGGGTGAGCGGGGTCATCATTTTCTTATGAAAGGTACAAATACATTGAAGGGGTTGAAAAGGACTGACATATTCATGACCTATCCATAAGCCAGGAAATCACTATCTGATTGGTGGGGATTTCAATACTGTCACAAGGCTTCGGATATGTAGAAGTGTAAGTCGATAATTACCTTGCAGATTTGTTCTTAACATTCCCGCAATCTAAAATCGGTTCCATTTATCTGAATGGGATTGTTATAGCGGCAAGTACCATTTATTTCTGCAGACCTCCTGTGTGAATTTACCCTTAAAAAGCATCTGTAGGGGAAATATCTGCCTATTTGACACCCCCAACCCAGCAGGATCATGTTTAAGGATGGAGCAGTATCAAGACCTTCTTCAATCAGCTGATCACTGCTACATTTGCAACATGTTGCAAAGCGAGTCCATAGATTTCTCAATTCTTTGATATAACTATAATATTTTTCTCCTAGGCCCTTTCATTTCATCCATCACCTACTCTAAAAAGAAAAAAAAAGGCATTGTCAGCTTAAAGTAAAGCTCCTCCTATTTATTAATCATTATAACGTATATTATACACAATATGTATGTACACTGCCAAAAATACTAAAAGGAACATTAACATCCCACATCCTAGATATTCACTGAATGAAATATTCCAGTTGCAAATCTTTATTTATTACACAGAGAAATGCGTCGAGAACAATAAAGCATAAAAATTATCAATGTAAATCAAAATTAATATGCCGTGGAGGTCTGGATTTGGAATAATACTCAAAATCAAAGTGGAAAATCAAATTACAGGCTGATCCAACTTCAGTGGAAATGCCTTAAGACAAGGAAATGATGCTCAGTAGTGAGTGTGGCCTCCACGTGCATGTATGACCTCCCTACAACGCCAGGCATGCTCCTGTTGAGACGGCGGATGGTCTTCTGAGGGATCTCCTCCCAGTGTAAGGTTCTTTGTCTCTGTTGACATGTTCCTTGAAACTCAGTTTTCCGTCGGCCATTTTGCTTTCTGTCTTTCTGCAGCTCTTGCCCTCAGTTAATATGGAGTTTCCAGTTTTCATGTTCCCGCCCTGATTCTTCCCTCTTGCTTCTTAAGCAGCCTCAGCTGAACAATCAGTGCTCCTGAATCAAGCCTCAGTCAGCCTGTGACCTGACTCCTGGAAGCCTTGGACTTGTACTCCAGCTATTCCCTACTGAGGAACCTTGGAACACTTTTGGACTCTGGAAACCTGCTGTTTGGTGAATCCATGTTTGCAGAGGAATTACGGTACAGAGAAGAGATCCTGAACCTGCTTTGGAGATTTATTGTAGTGCTTGAAGTTACTCTGGCCTGCTGTGTCTCCTGTCGCTGTTCCTGCAAACTGTGTGAACTTTTCAGCATGCTTGTATGAAGTAATACAAGTCATTTCAGTTCAACCTATGTCTCCTGTGTTTTCCTCGCACCCAAGCACAAGACGCTATAGGAACTGTACACTATACATGACAAGATTCAGGAGCCAATGTTTAGTGTCTGCTGGGTCTGGGAAAGCCGTGTCTGCTGTGACTGTGGATATCAGATGTCCGTTTAATACCTTATGTGATGACAGTGGTTGTGACTTCTCACAACCATTCCAGGTGAGCGCATTCCCTTAAAATTTTACTCTGGAGTGTTACCACAGGTAAACACTATTGTTTTTTTTTTTTTTTTCCTTTCCTCTTCTCCTTCCAGCACTTCTGCCTTAAAAGATCTGGAAGATGGAGGCCCGCATAAAGGAACTTTGCGGAGTGACTGATACAATCCTTTCAGATGTACAGACTTTAAAAACCCGTTTTGCAAGCCTACAGGACCTCACTAATCATAATTTGCAAGTGTTTGGACAGACTACCCAGGAATTGCGAGCCAGGATTGAGGCTCTAGAGGAACGAGCCCAGGCTCCTGCCATAACCCAAGTTCTGGGATCCCTCCTTTTCGTTTTGGAGGTGAACGTGAGAAATTTAGGGGATTTATTAATCAATGCAATTTATTTTTCTCTGCACATGCTTCACAATTTCCCACTGAACGATCCAAAGTGCTTACTATAATCATGTTGCTTACCAATAAGGCTTTGATGTGGGCAAACCCTCTGATTGAGACTGAGGATGATTGTTTGAATCACCTTGATGCTTTTATTTCAGCCATGGGGCAGGTGTTTGATGACCCCAATCGATGTGCAACAGCTGAAGCAGCCATGTTAACTTTGCGCCAAGGTAAGCGTTCAGTAGCCGAATATGCCTTGGATTTCAGGAGATGGGCTCTTGATACCACTTGGGACACTTCGGCCAAAAAATCTATTTTTCGAAAAGGGTTGTCTCCACTGATTAAGGATGTACTTGCTCGTGCCGACCCTCCCACTGCGTTAGGTGACTTTATTAACTATTGTATCCGTATTGATGCTCGTCTGACTGAACGCAGACAAGAGAGATGGTTCGAAAATAATCGCACTAACCTTTTACTACCTCCCTCCTCAGCTAAGGAACCTTTGAGTAGGATCACAAGGGAACCAGAACCTGAACCCATGCAGGTGGACTCTTTACAAAGATGGGTTAGTGATGCACGCAAAGAACATCGTATAAAGGAAAATCTATGTTTCTACTGTGGTAAGTCAGGGCACTTTATTATAAACTGCCCCAGCCGTTCTCGTAAGACTACTGCAGCAGTCATTCACTGTGAGTGTTGCGAGAGGAGCTCTGTCATGTCCGAGCCTCAGGCTCCAGAGAGATCTGCTGCAAGAGATCTTGATTTCTCGGACTTAAACTCTGTTAGTTCTGGGGACGATGACGGTATAAACGCTGCAATTTTTCAAGTTTCCTCAGCGGTGTCCCAGCTGAGTTGTAAAAGAAACAATTCTCATTGCTTCCTTTCCATCAAACTCTGGGTTGACTCAGTCTGGGTGTCTAGCTCTGCTATGATCGACTCAGGAGCAAGTGGAAATTTTATGGATATCTCCTTTGCTCTGAAACAGGGGATACGTTCAGTGAAGAAGGCTACTCCAGTACAGATGGAGACTGTGGATGGCTCTCTACTGACTTCTGGACCAGTGGATCAAGAAACAGAGCCTTTGAGGGTCCTTATGGGTAAAGATCATCATGAGAAAATGTCTTTTATGCTTATCTCTTCTCCCCACTTTCCCATTATTCTAGGGCTACCATGGCTGCAGGCGCAGAATCCTACGATTAACTGGGAGACCAAGGAATTACACTTTCCGGAGAAACAGATGAGTCAAGGAGTTTCAGCTTGCTCTGTTCCTAAAGGAACCATGTCAGTCCCTGAACTACCAGCTGTATACCAGGACTATGTGGATTTATGTGACAAGAAGAACGCTGATCAGCTTCCTCCTCACCGTCCATATGATTGTCCAATTGAATTATTGCCTGGAGCCGAGATACCTTTTGGTAAGATCTACCCCCTAGCGGGGCCCGAGCTAAAAGCTTTGAAGGATTATATAGACGAAAATTTAGCCAAGGGCTTCATACGCCCCTCTTCATCTCCCGCAGGTGCACCCATCTTCTTTGTGAAGAAGAAAGATGGATCTCTGAGACCCTGCATAGACTATAGGGAACTCAATAAGGTTACTATTAGAAACCGTTATCCATTGCCTTTAATCCCTGAATTGTTGGAGAGAGTGCGGCATGCCAAAATTTTCTCTAAACTGGATCTCCGTGGGGCCTATAACTTGTTCCGTATTAGACCTGGGGATGAATGGAAGACTGCTTTCAGGTCACGCTATGGACACTTTGAATATCTAGTTATGCCTTTTTGTCTGAGTACCGCCCCAGCCACTTTCCAACACTTCGTGAATGATATCTTCAGGGATCTCCTAGATACATTTGTGGTGATTTATCTGGATGATATTCTAATTTTTTCTAACTCCACAGAGGAACATCATGGACATGTGAGAATGGTCTTAGAACGCCTAAGACAAAACCATCTCTACATCAAACTTGAAAAATGTGAATTCCATAGGACCGAAATTCAATTTCTGGGGTATGTACTATCTACGCAAGGGATTAGTATGGATGGAAGCAAGACCCAAGCCATCAAGGGTTGGCCAATTCCTAGAAATGTGAAGGAGGTGCAGCGTTTCATCGGGTTTGCCAACTTCTATAGACGTTTCATTAAGAATTTTTCTGAGGTAGTGTCACCTATCACCCAACTTACCCGGAAACAGTCTAGGTTCTCCTGGACCCCGCAAGCTCAGGAAGCATTTTCCTGTTTAAAGGATAAATTTACCACCGCACCTATCTTAGTACATCCCAACCCGAGCTTGCCTTCATAATAGAGGTGGTGGATGCTTCAGACTGTGCCGTTGGAGCTATACTCTCTCAGAGAACAGGTGAGAAGAATGTCTTGCATCCCTGTGCCTTCTTTTCCCAGCAGTTGTCTTCGGCTGAGAGGAACTACGATGTGGGCAATAGAGAATTGTTGGCCATTATTGCCGCCTTCAAGGAATGGAGACACCTTCTTCAGGGAGCTGCACAGCAAATAGTCATCCTGACAGACCATCGTAACCTTGAATTTATCAGGTCGGCTAAGTGCCTGACTCCTCGCCAGGCTCGCTGGAATCTTTTCCTAAACCAATTTAATTTTGTCATTTCTTATAGACCAGGATCGCGCAATGGAAAGGCTGATGCACTCTCTAGGATTCATTCAGCAGAGACACGTCCACTTACTCCTCCTAAGACTATTCTTCCTGACTCTAGATTCCTGGGAGTGATTCATAATCAAGACCTACTTAAGGACATCAAGGAAGCATACCATGCGGATTCTTTGTTGGCTCAACCCCCAAGGGACGTAAGTCTTGTCTTTAAGAATGGTGTGTGGATTCAGGGACAACGTCTGTATATACCTGAAACAGTCAGATTGAGAGTATTGCAACTCATCCACGATTCCAAGATAGCCGGGCATAGGGGAATTCTAAAGACACAAGAATTTCTTTCTCGTTTCTTTTGGTGGCCCACTTACAGGAAAGATGTCTTAAACTATGTCACTTCATGTGAAGTCTGTGTGTCTCGACCACGCACCACAATTGTGGGTTACCAGGGCAATGGGGTACCCAGAGCCGAGCCCATGGAAGTCTATGGGGGTTGTCACAGGTAGCGGTGGCTCGGTCTGTGGCCCTGGCGGTCAGGCGTATGTTGGGGGGTATATTTACAGGGGATAGGTATATATACAGTTCGTGACGCCACCTGTAGTTCTCTGATCACTAAGACCAGCGCTGCTGTAGATCTCTGAGGGGATGGTGAGGCAGCTAGATGTCGGGTCCCCTACAGGTGGGACTCTTCCCTTAGGTCGATAGTTATGGTGGGGTTGTGCAGGGATGCAATCAAATAACTCAGTCTCACACCGTCAGCGTCTTTCCATACCTTTTACTTGTCAGATGGTAAGGCAGGTCCCAGGGAGGCTGATCCAATGGAGAATGTGCTTTGAGGTAGCAGCTGAACAAGTTAGGGGCCTCCTTTACTTCCACAATGGTAATGAGTCCAACCAGCATAAAGCGTAGCTCACTCCAATTTCTCCAGCTTCTCCAAGCTGTACTGCCCGGTCAGTTTTGTGGTCGGAGCCTTCCAGTGATGGAACTAGGTTCTTACTTTTGCTGATCAGGCTCAAAGTTCCTATTCCACCTGACCCCTGTTACGTACTGACACTCCAAGGGCTGCTTTCTGCTACCTAAGGTCCAGTAAGCCTCTGGTTTTTCTATCACTATGCCTGGAGCTATAGTGACACTTCGGTCCCCAGTGACCGGTGAAATTGTGCAGGATAATCCAATCCTAATGCACTTCTAAGAATCCTTCCACTGTGCCCTTCGCCTTGTCCGCGCTTGTAGCATAAGCACTCCACACTTCCAAAGGTTATACAGATCAGTCCCTTCTTGCTTCTCTCCAGAGGTTGCTAACAGGTGCTCAGTAATCTCCTAGTTCAGGAGCACGTCTCTGAACTTCACTGTCCTTGAGACAGGAGACTGAAGGTCCTGCTGCTACTTCCTCTTCCCTCTCACTCCACAACTAACTAACTACTCCCTGTCTGACTGAGCTATTTATATCCTATGGGTGTGTCTAAGTGTGTGTTGGAGTGAATGTTTATTGAGCATTAAACTGTTACCTCTCCACACATCCTCCAGGGTACTGCGTGTGCCTTCACACCAGGGCTACACATTCCCCCATGGTAAAATACAGCACTCCCGGGCTGTGAAATACAAGAAGACATTTTGTTTTTGCATTAAACATTAACATTAACTCTTCCCATCCGGGAGGTAAGGGTTTCTTGAACGTTGCATTAAAACATATAGAAAAATACAAAATACTAAATAGACATTTTCATATAAATAGATGACAATATTCTTGTGAAGGACCCGCACCAAACCTTCAACGTGGGTCCTGGGTGGGCTGCAGGACATCTGAATGCAGACCTCACTCAGTGCCACACCACACGGGTTTTATATTCAGAGGTAGTTGAGGTGGTTTCATGTAAAACCAATATTATGCACCTAAGCGCAACTATTTACAGGATCAGTTCTTGGGCTGGCTCAGTCCTCAGCCAGCAGTCCATAATAAGAAAAAGACACATATTTATATCACATCACAATAAAGTGCAAAAACTCTTTATCTGCTTACCCAGCCGGGTATTCTACTCATTATATAAATGGAACTATGTAAAATACTATACACAGCAATAAAGTGCAAATTAGCAACTATTCCCTTTATCAAAACTTTTTACAATTTTCTTAGTTGCGGTAAACCCTGTCTGGGTCCTACCGTTCTTCACATTTTCTTGCAGACTTCAACGACACTTTCCACCCCGGGGGCTGGAACAATACGATGATCCCTAGATCCCATGACCAACAAGTCGTGACCTGCTATCAGAGTTTGGGTTGCTACAGTCCTCATGCGAACCACTAGGGGCGCGCCGGGCGCTTTCGCTTTGTGAGACGCTGTCTGCGTCACTGTAATAGCCACTTTCTCTCGCGATGCAGAAATAGTCGCCGTGCGCGATGTCGTGTAAACTGCTGATTGCGATGTGGACTGGGTCGCAGGTTGCGATGTAGAGTAGGTCGCCGATTGCGATACGAAGATGTACGCAGGGGGCGATGCCGATGCACAATGCTGGTGTGATGCAGAGCAGGAAGCAGGTGTGCGCAATGGCTCAGTTGGGGACGCACTAACCTGCTGCTGTCGCTGCTCCATCACAGACGGCTGGGTTTCCTCCGGTGTCCCTACCGGGGATCTGTAATCTGCTGCGGCCTCCTGGCCGGGCGGGCGTTCCGGAACTGGTGGTACCTCCTCAACCTCCCTCGCTTCCACCGCTTCCTCGGTAGGTTCAGGGTCGGTCCTTTTGGGGGTAGCCTCCGGTTGCTCCTTAGCCTTGGGCAGCAGAAGTTTCGGTAACTCCAAACGTGAGGGGTCGTCGAAGGGAGAGATCACCGCGTCCCACAGCCGCCGCTGCATCTGGGTACGCCGGCGTCTCTCGATCTCTTCTTCGCCAGGTTGTTGCAAAACCATCTTTTTCAATCTGGCATTCTCCTCTTTAATCTCCAGCAATGCTTGCTGCAGGTGCAGGACCACGGATGGTTCCGGTTCCAGTGGCAGCTTGGCTGGGGAACGGGGCCTGCCTTCCTCCGCTTCCCTGCTCGGCTGCACACGTCCTGCTTCCATGATGTTCCAGAACCGACTCTCTTCTTCTTTCAGAGTCGTCAGGTCTCTTCCGTGGAGGCGGGGTTTGCGTCTCCTCCTCTTCGCAGGGAAGTTGAAGAGGAGGCGGACCTCCTTTGCTGTAGGGCAGGATCGCATATTGTAATAGCACTTTGAGAGGGCAGGCATTCTCTTCGCGCCACAGGGGGGCACACGCCCACGAATCCACGTCCACCTTCTTCTCCAGCGCCTGAGGGCGCGAATTTGGCGGCAAAATGGCGGATTTTAGCGCCAAAAATATCAAACAGTCCTTTTTCACAAAAACACCTCCACAGGCACACAGGGCTCGCAATTTTGCGAGTTTCGCATCCTGTTCGTGACGCCAAGTTTGTCTCGACCACCACCACAATTGTGGGTTACCAGGGCAATGGGGTACCCAGAGCCGAGCCCATGGAAGTCTATGGGGGTTGTCACAGGTAGCGGTGGCTCGGTCTGTGGCCCTGGCGGTCAGGCGTATGTTGGGGGGTATATTTACAGGGGATAGGTATATATACAGTTCGTGACGCCACCTGTAGTTCTCTGATCACTAAGACCAGCGCTGCTGTAGATCTCTGAGGGGATGGTGAGGCAGCTAGATGTCGGGTCCCCTACAGGTGGGACTCTTCCCTCAGGTCGATAGTTATGGTGGGGTTGTGCAGGGATGCAATCAAATAACTCAGTCTCACACCGTCAGCGTCTTTCCATACCTTTTACTTGTCAGATGGTAAGGCAGGTCCCAGGGAGGCTGATCCAATGGAGAATGTGCTTTGAGGTAGCAGCTGAACAAGTTAGGGGCCTCCTTTACTTCCACAATGGTAATGAGTCCAACCAGCATAAAGCGTAGCTCACTCCAATTTCTCCAGCTTCTCCAAGCTGTACTGCCCGGTCAGTTTTGTGGTCGGAGCCTTCCAGTGATGGAACTAGGTTCTTACTTTTGCTGATCAGGCTCAAAGTTCCTATTCCACCTGACCCCTGTTACGTACTGACACTCCAAGGGCTGCTTTCTGCTACCTAAGGTCCAGTAAGCCTCTGGTTTTTCTATCACTATGCCTGGAGCTATAGTGACACTTCGGTCCCCAGTGACCGGTGAAATTGTGCAGGATAATCCAATCCTAATGCACTTCTAAGAATCCTTCCACTGTGCCCTTCGCCTTGTCCGCGCTTGTAGCATAAGCACTCCACACTTCCAAAGGTTATACAGATCAGTCCCTTCTTGCTTCTCTCCAGAGGTTGCTAACAGGTGCTCAGTAATCTCCTAGTTCAGGAGCACGTCTCTGAACTTCACTGTCCTTGAGACAGGAGACTGAAGGTCCTGCTGCTACTTCCTCTTCCCTCTCACTCCACAACTAACTAACTACTCCCTGTCTGACTGAGCTATTTATATCCTATGGGTGTGTCTAAGTGTGTGTTGGAGTGAATGTTTATTGAGCATTAAACTGTTACCTCTCCACACATCCTCCAGGGTACTGCGTGTGCCTTCACACCAGGGCTACACATGTGCAAGATGCAAAACACCTCGCTCCTCACCAACTGGTCTGTTGCAACCTCTTCCCACCCCGTCCCGCCCGTGGGGATCCATTTCTATGGACTTCATTGTGGAGTTACCAACCTCTCAAGGGAAGAACACCATTCTAGTGGTGGTTGACCGTCTAACAAAGGCAGCTCATTTTATCCCTTGTGTCAGCTTACCCACTGCAAAACAGACATCAGACTTGATGATTAAGAATGTGTTTCGCTTACATGGAGTACCGGATGAGGTCATTTCGGATCGAGGGGTGCAATTCACTTCAAGGTTTTGGCAAAATTTCTGTGCAGCATTGGACATTAAAGTAAACCTTTCTTCTGCTTTTCATCCCCAGACTAATGGACAGACAGAACGAACCAATCAGACCCTGGAGCAGTATCTCCACTGTTTTATCTGCCACCTACAGGATGATTGGGTGGATCTACTTCCACTGGCTGAGTTCTCTTATAACAACTCTCAGAGTGCCTCCACTAAGCAGTCTCCTTTTTACTCCAATCTAGGTTATCATCCTAACATTCTTCCTCGATTTCCCATAGATACGCCCTTGCCGGCAGTGGCTGAAAGAATCACTTCTTTACAAAAGAATATGGATCTTCTAAAGGAAAATCTAGAATTGGCTCAGGAAAGGTACAAGAAAGCAGCAGATAAATTTCGTAAACCTGCACCAGCTTTCAAGGTAGGAGATTTGGTCTGGCTGTCAACCAGAAATCTTAAATTAAAGATTCCATCGTCTAAATTGGGACATAAGTACATTGGACCTTATAAGATCAATAAGATTATAAGTGCTGTTGCTTGTCGTCTTCAACTGCCCAGAACTATGAGAATCCACCCTGTCTTTCATGTATCCCTACTAAAGGCTGCAACACCCAATACGTTTCCTGGACGTTCTTCTCCTTGCCCTGACCCAGTGCTGGTCGATGGTCAGGAAGAATTTATGGTGGAAAGGATTCTAGATTCCAGGTTGTACAGAAATCAGTTACAATATCTGATTAAATGGCAGGGCTACCCAGTGGAGGACAACTCATGGGAACCAGTCAATAATGTAAATGCTCCTCGCCTGCTCCGCCAGTTTCATCAGAGGTACCCTGACAAGCCTGGTCTGAGGTCATCCGGAGGTTGTCCCTAAGGGGGGAGTAATGTAAGGTTCTTTGTTGACATGTTCCTTGAAACTCAGTTTTCCGTCGGCCATTTCGCTTTCTGTCTTTCTGCAGCTCTTGCCCTCAGTTAATATGGAGTTTCCAGTTTTCATGTTCCCGCCCTGATTCTTCCCTCTTGCTTCTTAAGCAGCCTCAGCTAAACAATCAGTGCTCCTGAATCAAGCCTCAGTCAGTCTGTGACCTGACTCCTGGAAGCCTTGGACTTGTACTCCAGCTATTCCCTACTGAGGAACCTTGGAACACTTTTGGACTCTGGAAACCTGCTGTTTGGTGAATCCATGTTTGCAGAGGAATTACGGTACAGAGAAGAGATCCTGAACCTGCTTTGGAGATTTATTGTAGTGCTTGAAGTTACTCTGGCCTGCTGTGTCTCCTGTCGCTGTTCCTGCAAACTGTGTGAACTTTTCAGCATGCTTGTATGAAGTAATACAAGTCATTTCATTTCAACCTATGTCTCCTGTGTTTTCCTCGCACCCAAGCACAAGACGCTATAGGAACTGTACACTATACATGACACCCAGACCTGGATTAAAGCATCAGTCAACTCCTGGACAGTCTGTGGTGCAACATGGTGTTAATGGATGTCAACGAGGCATGATGTCTCTGATGTGCTTGATTGGATTCAGGTCTGGGAACGGGCAGACCAGTCCATAGCATCAATGCCTTCACCATGCAGAAAATGCTGACACACTTCAGCCACATGAGGTCTGGCATTGTCCTGCATCAGGAGGAACCCAGGGTACAGTGCCCCTGCATATAATCTCACAATGAGTCTGAGGATCTCATCCCGGTACCTAATGGCAGTTAGGATACCTCTGTCTAGCACATGGAGAGCTGTGCGGCCCTCCAAAGAAATGCCTCCCTGCACCATTACTGACCCACTGCCACACACCCGTGGAAGATGTTGCAGGCAGCAGGACGTTCTCCATGGCATCTCCAAACTCTGTCATGTCTGTCACATGCGCTCAGTGTGAACTTGCTCTCATCTGTGAAGAGCACAGGGCACCAATATTGAATCTGCGAATCTTGGTGTTCTCTAGCGAATGCCAATAGCCCTGCACAGTGTTGGGCTGTAAGCGCAACACCCACTTGTGGACGTCAGGCCCTCATAGAGTCTGTTTCTGACAGTTTCAGCAGACACTTGGATGTTAGTTGCCTGCTAGAGGTCATTTTGCAGGGTTCTGGAACTGTTCCTCCTATTACTCCTTGCACAAAGGAGGAGGTAGCGGTCCTGCTGCTTGGGTTGTTGCCCTCCTACAGCCCCCTCCACATCTCCTGGTGTACTGGCCTTCTCCTGGTATCTGCTACATGCTCTGGACACTCTGCTGACAGACACAGCTACCCTTCTTGCCACAGCTCTCTTTGATGTGCCATCCTGGATGAGCTGCACTACCTGAACAACTTCTGTTGGTTGTAGACACCACCTCATGCTACTGTACAGTACCTCTAGGGGTGAGAGCATAGAAAAAATGCCAAAATGACCAAAACAACAGACACAAAAAATGAGAACAGAAAAATGGTCTGTGGTCACCCCCTGCAGAACCACTTCTTTATAGGAGCTGTCTAGCTAATTTCCTATCATTTCTACCTGTTGTCTGTTCCATTTGCACAACAACAGGATAAATTGATTGATCAGTGTTGCTTCATAACTGGACAGGTTGATTTCACAGAAGTGTGATCAATCTGGAGTTACTTTGTGTTGTTTAAGTGTTCCCTTTATTTCTTAGAGCAGTGCATATACATACTATATATATATATATATATATATATATATATTATATAAAAATGAAAAATCTGAAACATGTCCCCGCATTTAAAGATAAAGACAGAGAAATTTTTTTAAAAAATGCATATTTGATATTGCTGCAACCGCAACAGTCTGATCTATCAAAATATAATATTATCTATTCCATAAGGAACACTCCATAAAAAATGAAATGCCAGAATCATACTGATAGGTAATATTTACTACACAATGAAGGTCATAAAAACTAAAACAAAAAATACACACAAAAAAAATGCAGCATTGAGATTTTTCTCCATTACACCTCACTGGGGATTCTTTCCGTGTTTTTCAGTACAGTAAATGGTAAGGAGAATTCCGTCTTTCAAAATTACAACTCTCCCCACTAAAAAACAAGCCCTCATACGGCTATGTTGATGTACGGAAGGAGTAAAATAACGAAAAAGCGCAAAAACATCTGTTTTTCCAAGGGGTTAAAGCAGTAAGAGCTTGGTTTCCCTGATACAGAGCTCCAAATCCCCTGCATAGATATAGATGTCAGACATAACTTAATGCAGGCTGCCAGCAGCCACCACTAGAGGGAGCATAGGAGGTCACCGCATACAGGTACACACTGAGCTGAGCGCCCCCTAGTGGTGACTGTAGGTATCCTGCATATTATCTTTTCCAGAACTATGGAAAATAAGATGAGAAATTTCAGCAACCACACTGGTTGTTACCCAATTTTTATTTGATTTTTTTTTGGGTGGGAGTGATTGCATTTTTATTTTATACACCACTTGATTCCAAAAAAAGCCCAAATAACTTAGAAGCAGCTATTTCTACATGTTTCTGTAGTCACGATCATGGTCATTGTCAGCCCTGACTTTTTCGTCTTTTCGCTGCCACTCCTTCAAGGTCTGAGGCCTCAGGTAACAGTGCAGTATCACAGGTACCTGCAGAGACAATACACACGCACCAAACGTAGAGCTCTCCAGCGGCAATTTACTGTGTCAATAGTCACCATGTCTAGCGCAGAACATTTATGCAAAAGAATGGCCGGGTATATACAAATGACGGGAAGCCTTTGAGGAATTAACCCTTCCTGACAACCTCACAACACAAAATATTTTATCTCCAGAAAAGCCATTCACACCTCGGCTGAGACTCTAATAAACCAATAATCAAGCTATATATGTGTTCACCCCAGCTATGGGGACTTGTGTAAGTACAAACAATAACAAGTGAGTGGTGTCATGGCGATGTAAGGGTTAATCCCGACACAGAGGAGAAAGTCAAACAGGTTTCAGGAGAGAGTAGAGGAGTGTGTGAAAGGTCAGCGTGTACTGATACTGGAGTGGTGCGGCGCACACCTCCCCCTCACACGGCACTACTACACCTTGACATGATATGGGCACTACAACATGGGGCCATGACATGGACACTTCCATTAGGGCAGAGAAGGGCACTGCTACTACAGGATGATGGAGACACAGCCACTAAGGTCCGAGAAAGGCACTGCTACTACAGCATGATGGAGACACAGCCACTAAGGTCAGAGAAAGGCACTGCTACTACATCATGATGGAGACACAGCCACTAGGTCAGAGAAAGGCACTGCTACTACATCATGATGGAGACACAGCCACTAGGCGAGAGAAGGCACTGCTACTACAGCATGAAGGAGACACAGCCACTAGGTCCGAGAAAGGCACTGCTACTACATCATGATGGAGACACAGCCACTAGGCCAGAGAAGGCACTGCTACTACAGCATGAAGGAGACACAGCCACTAGGTCCGAGGAAGGCACTGCTACTACATCATGATGATACAAAGCCACTAAGGTCCGAGAAAGGCACTGCTACTACATCATGATGGAGACACAGCCACTAGGCCAGAGAAAGGCACTGCTACTACATCATGATGGAAACATAGCCACTAGATCAGAAAAAGGCACTGCTACTACATCATGATGGAAACATAGCCGCTAGATCAGAGAAGGGCACTGGTATTACACCATGATGGAGACACAGCCACTAGGCCAGAAAAGGGTGCTTCTACTTCACCATGGAAACACAGCCACTAGGCCAGAGAAAGGCAATGTTACTACTCCATGATGGAGACACACCCACTAGGTCAGAGAAAGGCACTGGTATTACACCATGATGGAGACACAGCCACTAGGTCAGAGAAAGGCAATGCTACTACATCATGATGGAGACACAGCCACTAGGCCAGAGAAAGGCACTGCTACTACATCATGATGGAGACACAGCCACTAGGTCAGAGAATGGCACTTCTACTACACCATGGAGACACAGTCACTAGGCCAGAGAAAGGCAATGCTACTACATCATGATGGAGATACAGCCACTAGGCCAGAAAAGGGCACTGCTACTACATCATGATGGAGACACAGCCACTAGGTCAGAGAAGGGCACTTCTACTACACCATGGAGACACAGTCACTAGGCCAGAGAAAGGCAATGCTACTACATCATGATGGAGATACAGCCACTAGGCCAGAAAAGGGTGCTTCTACTTCACCATGGAGACACAGCCACTAGGCCAGAGAAAGGCACTGCTACTACATCATGATGGAGACACAGCCACTAGGCCAGAGAAAGGCAATGCTACTACATCATGATGGAGACACAGCCACTAGGTCAGAGAAGGCACTTCTACTACACCATGGAGACACAGCCACTAGGCCAGAGAAAGGCACTGCTACTACATCATGATGGAGACACAGCCACTAGGTCAGAGAAGGCACTGCTACTACACCATAGGAGACACAGCCACTAGGTCAGAGAAAGGCACTGCTACTACATCATGATGGAGACACAGCCACTAGGCCAGAGAAAGGCACTGTACTACATCATGATGGAGCACAGCCACTAGGTCAGAGAATGGCCACTTCTACTTACACCATTGGAGACACAGCACTAGGCCAGAGAAAGGCACTGCTACTACATCATGATGGAGATACAGCCACTAGGCCAGAAAAGGCAACTCTACTCATATGGAGACACAGCCACTAGGTCAGAGAAGGCACTTCTACTACACCTATGGAGACACAGTCACTAGGCCAGAGAAAGGCACTGCACTACATCATGATGGAGAACAGCCACTAGGCAGAAAAGGGCACTTCTACTACACCATGGAGACACAGCCACTAGGCCAGAGAAAGGCACTGCTACTACATCATGATGGAGACACAGCCACTAGGCCAGAGAAAGGCAATGCTACTACATCATGATGAGACACAGCCACTAGGTCAGAGAAAGGCACTCTACTACACCATGAGGAGACACAGCCACTAGGCCAGAGAAGGCACTGCTACTACATCATGATGGAGACACAGCCACTAGGCCAGAGAAAGGCATGCTACTTACACATCATGGAGACACAGCCACTAGGCCAGAGAAAGGCAACTGCTACTACATCCATGATGGAGACAGCCACTAGGCAGAGAAAGGCAACTGCTACTACATCATATGGAGACACAGCCACTAGGTCAGAGAAAGGCAATGCTACTACACATGATGGAGACACAGCCACTAGGTCAGAGAAGGGCACTCTACTACACCATGGAGACACAGCCACTAGGCCAGAGAAAGGCAATGCTACTACATCATGATGGAGACACAGCCACTAGGCCAGAGAAAGGCACTGCTACTACATCCATGATGAGACACAGCCACTAGGCAGAGAGGGATTTACAGGACGCATCAATCTACTATCATGATGAGACACAGCCACTAGGCAGAGAAGGGCACTCTACTACACCATGAGGAGACACAGCCACTAGGTCAGAGAAGGCACTTGCTACTACACATGATGGAGACACAGCCACTAGGCAACAATGAGAAACGGCCGAGGCTGCTACTACATCATGATGGAGAACACCACGCAGCTACACATAAGGTGCCAGCACTAGCAGAAGGGCATCTACACTGGCAAACTAGCAGTCTACTACTCATGATGGAGACACACGACACTAGGTCAGGAGAAGAGCCCACTAGGTTACTTACACTACATGATGGAGACACAGCACACTAGGCCATGGATACCATGATGGTCGCACTGGTCGATTAGCCGTATTACATCATATGGGACGACTAGGTCAGCCTTTAAAACATGATGAGATCAGCCCAGCCAAAGGAAACTTCTACTCACCATGGAGACAGAGCCACTAGGCCAGAGAAAGGCAATGCACTACACCATGATGGAGTCACAGTCACTAGGCTAGTAGGCACTGCGACTATATCATGATGGAGACACAGCCACTAGGCTAGGGACAGGCAATGCTACCACACCATGATGGAGACTCAGTTACTAGGCCGGAGAAAGGCAATGCTACAACTCCATGATGGAGATGCAGCCAATAGGCCAGAGACGGGCACTTTTACCACAGTCACTAGGCCAGAGAAAGGCAATGCTATTACACCATGACGTAGACACAGCCAAAAGGCCAGAGGAAGGCACTGCTTTTACACGATGATGGAGACACAGCCACTAGGCCAGAGAAAGGCATTGCTATTACACAATGATGGAGACACAGTCACTAGGTCAGAGAAAGGCACGGCTACTACACCATGTTGACACAATCACTTGGCCAGAGAAAGGCACTGCTACTAAACCATAATGGAGACACAGACACTAGGTTAGAATAAGGCACGGCTAGTACACCATGATGGAGACACAGCCACTAGGCCAGAGAAGGGCACTGCTACTACACCATGATCGAGACACAGCCACTAGGCCAGAGAAGGGTACTGCTAATACACCATAAATGAACACTTCACGTATTATTATCATTGTTGCTTTTGGAAGGGGCATCACTACTTTTCCGGAGGGGAGGGGTATTAATATTTTCTAAGGGGACTTTATTACTGGGTTATTTAGCGTTAGAGTCCTGCGCGATTCTCAACCTCCTCTTCCCCGGCAGGGACGCCAACTCACTCACCGCCCCAGCCCTCTGCCCATGCGTCTTCTTGCTGCGGCGCTCTCCCGGGGTCTGCGCATGTCTGGCAGATCCCCGGTCATTATGCTTAGGGTGCGTGCGTGTGCTCCCGCTCTCTTAAAGAAACAGTGTGCACCATCCTAAAGAGTCCCCAGCCAGTGGCTGGGAGACACTTATTATTTAAAGCACCTCCACCCCTTGTGAGGTGCCTGAGCAATGTGTTCTGTCAGTTTTCTATATGCGTACTAGTTGTCAGGTCCCCTGTTGTAGTATACCTGCCTATTCCAGCCTGTACCCGTCTGTTCCTTCCCATACCCGCCTGTACCTGACTGTGCCTTCCTGTAGCTGCCAATGCCTGCCAGTACCAGCCTGAACCTGTCGTGCCTTCCTGTATACCATCTGTGACCACCAGCACCTGTGGTGCCTGACAGCACTAACAGTGCTTTCCTGTATATCAGTCGTGCCTGCCTATAGTAGATGAGCCTTCCCCTTCCTCTCCGTTCCAGCTTCCTCTCCCTTCGGGGGTCAGCTGCCGTGTGTTCAAGGCCTGTCTTGGAGTAGAACTTGGCGTTCATCTGGAGCCAAAGCTAACCACACTATCAGGGGCTCTAGCAGAGTCAGGTGTTCGTCTAGTCGCGCCACTCCAGGCTCTCCTCGGTCCGCGGCATACTGGTTCCACTACCATGTATGTTACAGGTTGTAGGCAAAATACTTGTCTTGCCCCAAGCGCTAGTCAGCCCGCACTATGCCACCGACACTGCCACACCCCACTAGTAACAGATGTTGCTGCTATAATATCTAGACATGGTAAGGCACTACAACACTAATCCAATGAAAAGTATTCCTACTAAACTTTGATCACGTTAATAAAGAAGCCAAATAAAAGTGAACACTGAAAACGGCACATAAACATCCTAATATTTGTACCCATAGGTAAAAAGAAACCCTGTTAGAGGAAGGCAAAACCCCAAGAGGCAGACACCCATTGACACCAAATCCCCGGATTAACTTGCCATCCACAGTCATTTAGTGGCCATATCTAGTTATAGTATTACACTCAAGAAAAGCATACAGACCTCTGATGAACTTTTTTAGTGAATTCAAAATGACAACTTTCCCCAAGAGTGGCTGGTTACCTATGCAAGGAGCGCCAGGCATGAGTAGGCTCTATGCTGTACAGCCTTCTTGTGCCGCTCTGAAGCTGGTCAAGCGCTGGGTACGACCAGCCTCAGTCCCCTCGTACTTCTCCCATGCTGTAAAGGCAAAGCTACCTCTGCTAGCAGCTCGTAAGAGAGCACAGTTCAGACCAGGAGTGCAACCATACTGCTGGTCTGAGCTGTCAATCTTTAGGAGTGGACCGCCGCCGGGAAAGCAGGAAGTCAGGGGCCAGGAGCTGTGCGCCCCTGAAGATTCATCTTAAGACGAAACCTTTAAATGTCCTGTTTTCAGCGTAATAGTCCTAGATTTCACAACAGTCTATATAGTAAACCAGAAGAAGGAATATAATCTTTTTATAATTGTAGGAAAGTTCATTCCTTGTAAGGGTATAACATGGCGCGGTACGGTAGCCGTGGGTGAGGTACGTCCCGGCACGTTACATGAAAGTTGTGTTTATGGGCTTGTGCTGTGGGCGCACTACGCCCTTACAGGCCACATGTAACCACTGGCTTGAGTTGGCCAGGATCAGATGCTGGACAGTTCAATGAGGCAGACCACCAGTCAAAAATAAACTTTTTACTAAACGATAGCTTGGTAGGGATTATATACAGGAGAGAGCGGGTACATAACTTGAATGTTTCCTTTACAATACGGAGATTTTTTCCACAGTTTCAATTCCTTCCTCTTTACTCGCTTATTCTTTATCTTTACCGTTCCTCTTTACTTCACCACAGCCAAGCTCGGTATTACAGTCCAGTTAGCAAGAGTCCTATTATCATCCAGCGGTTCCGCATCTTCTTTCCCCTCTAGGGAACTATATTGCCAGTATGGCCGGTCCTTATCGTCTCGGCTACTGACGCTCTGGAACTCCCACCCAGAGCAATCTTTTCATCTTACGTGCTCTGTCTCATCTAGGTCCGTTACCTCTGTGAGCTATAAACTCTGGGCAGTACTGCTAGGCATCCTGACCGAGGACCCTACTCTGATCGATCACTGATTTCTTTTGGTCACTTCTCTTCCACTTTCTGCTAGGATCTCGCTATCCTCTGTCTCTTATCTTACTAAGGACACCCACGTCATGCGGCACTGCTCACATCAGACCTTAGGTCTTCTTTCTATGCACTGTAGGCCCTTTCTGACAGGAAACTGTCTCTGTCCCTTCACCTTAGCCCTTCCCACTCTGAGCTAGTACCAATCTTTAATTCTCACTCTCCCTCCCGTCGGGCAACACACAATACCAACTTTATTAACACATATAATTCACATCATACAGTATAAGAGTATGGCTCTACAGTTGTGGCTAAAAGTTTTGAGAACGGACACAAATTTTGGGTTTAACAAACCTAGCTGCTTCAGTTTTTAAAGTGACAATTTGCATTAACTCTACATTGTTATGAAGAGTGATCAGAAAATTGCAAAGTCATTTTTTGACATGAAAATGAACACAAAAAAAACAATTCCACTTCTTTTTCAGCCCTGCCACAAAATTACTCAGTGATCCTCTCATTAGCACCGAAGAAAGTGTTAATGAGGACAAGGCAGCTGATGTTACTGATTGTTATCATGCTGACTGAATTATAAAAGCAGATTGGTTGCTTGAAAGCACCAGCAATAATTTAAAGCACTAGAGGGGGATAGTGTGTTAAAATCTTGCCTTGTTAACCATGGTTACCACCAATGAAACACATGCAGTTGTCATTGCTTTGCATCACAAATGGATTTACAAGCAAGGACATTGCTGCTCGTGAGATTGCCCCTAAATAAACCATTTGTTGGATAATCGAGAACTTCAAAGAGACAGGTTTAATTGCTGTGAAGAAAGCTTCAGGGCACCAAAGAAAGTCCAGCAAATGCCAGGACCGTGTTCTAAAAAGAATTTAGCTACAGGATCGGTTCATCACCAGTGCAGAGCTGGCTCAGGAATGGCAACTGTCAGGTGTCAGTGAATCTGAATGCATAATGAGGAGAAGGCTTTTGGACACTGGCATGGCAAACAAGGTCAGCAAAGAAGCCACTTCGCTCCATGAAAAATATCAAGGACAGACTAACGTTTTGTAGGAAGTACAGGGAATGGACTGCAGATGACTGGGGTAAAATTATTTTCTCTGATGAAGCCTCCTTCAGACTGTTAGGGACATCTGGAAGAATGATTGTTCAGAAAGGAAAAGGAGAGTCCTCGGTCATGCCAACAATAAATCATCCTGAGACCATTCAAGGTTGGTGCTTTCCGTCCATGGGTGGGGCTCACTCACAATTTTGCCCAAGAAAACTGTCATGATGAAGAATGGGATGCATACCTCCTCCAATAGGAACTTCTCTGAACCATCCAGGACCAGTTTGGTGGTGAAAAATGTTTTTTGCAACATGGTGGAGAACATGTCACAAGCCAAAAGTTGAAACTAAGAGGCTCAAAAAACAAAATATTAACAATTTGGGTCCCAAACGCTCTAGATCTCAATCCCATTGAGAACCTGTGGTCAATCCTCACAAAGCGGTAGGACAAACAAAAGCGCAGAAATTGTGATAAACTCCAAGCACTATTGAAACAAAAATGGGCGGTCATCAGTTTGGATTTGGCACAGAAGCTGATATCCAGCCGCCAGGTCAAAGGGCAGAAGTCTTCAAGAATACGGGTCAACAACATAAATTCTGAGTCTTTACATAAATTTCATGTATCTGTCATTAAAAGTTTTAAAACTTATGAAATGCTGAAATTTGTGCTTCAGTAGCAACAGACTTATCGAACTAAGGCTGGGTTCATATGGCTGTACTAAAACTCAGGCCGGTCACATCCGCAATTTTTTTTGACGCAGATTATTTGTCCGTGTAGAAAGTTGGCCATGTGCACTGACACATTGGCTATAATGGATACCCGTGTTCTCCATATGAGTTCCATGACGCTCCAGGACATCACTGGTCTGTACAACGCACTCGTTGAATGAACCCTAAAAGATCTAAAAACACCAAAAAAGTGTGCATGAATCCTTATGGCAGGAAATAACAATATGGATCTGTACTGTTGAGATGCAGCCACTCTATGTGTTGCCATATGGTGCCTCCATTTAGTACCGTTATTAGAGATATTCTTCCTGAAAAGTAATGCTTCAAAAATAAAAATAGGAGAGCGCCACAATTTTTAACTGTCATTTCATATAAATATAGAAGGGAAAAAAAACACAATTGTGCCTCTGTAAGGCACATGGAGGAACAAAACACTTCTATGGGTGCCATAATATGGTTTCATATAACTCGTAGCTAATATAGGAATGTAATAAAGCCGAGTCCTTGCAGAAAGAAATACTAGAAGTCACTGCCAAGCAGAACTGCACCCTTGTGAGCCAAGCACTGAGATTTTAATAAAGCAAGGCAATACCATATGTATTGTTAGGAGTGCTACAAAATAATAATCAAGTTGATGAAATTAACATGTGAATTAAAAAAAATTATATCATAAACAAAATAATGCAAAAAAGCACTAAAGGCACCGACAGCTTTTACATTTAGTCGTCGCTGTGCACTTATATGAAATTAGCTTGTTCCACTGTGACCGATCCAAGACAAATATATTTCATCCCAGATAATGATTGCACCAGTTTTTCGGGAACATAATTACATAATGTTCTCTCTTCTAAGAATAGATTTAATGCAATCATTATGCAAATATTGGAAGAATGTTTTTGCAGCAGACCTAGATGTAGAATAGCGCCTATATATGTGTCACGAGGGTGTCACGTCCCCCTGTAAGACGTGGAGTTGTTAGACAGTCACATCGGGTAATGAATCGCAGGTCTTCATTAGAGACGGTGTGATTTGTGTCCGATATTAAATGGATTTAGTTTCCTCTGGTGCTGAAGAGTTTAACGACCCTTTCTATGCTGGTCAGAAACATGCAGCTACATTTCAGCTGCATCTGATCTGGTCATTCCCTCTTCCTATAAAAACTGGTCAGACCTTCTTGTCCCTGCCGGTGAAAGATTCATCTTCCTGTGCTTTGTACTAAAGCTAAGTGGTTGGAGTAGAGTTGTTGTAGTAGTGTTCTGTGGTTTGCTGTAGTACGTGTGTGTTTATCTCCTAGTATCTGTTCCCATTTAGTTTAGTCCTCCCAGTCCCTATCCTCATTCATATTGTTGGTTACTGCTTTTGTATGATAGAGGTTTTCTGTTATCTCTGTTTTGTCTTTGTGTCTTGTTTAGCTTACGTTTCTGTCCCATGCCTCATGGGTTGGGGGAGGGGACAGATCAGGGTTTAACAGAAGCATAGTAAGGTTGGAGACTCGGGCCTCTCTACCTTCAAGAGTATCCTCGAGATGGGGATAGTTAGGGTCCCAGTTCCAGGGACAGTTTGAGGTCCCCCTTTCTAACTGAAGAACATCACAGCATGACAATATATATGTCCGTCGTAGAAATAAACTTTTTGAAGGACAAGACATTATTTAAAGAAAATGTACCCAACTGGTTATTTGACAGAGAGCAAAACTATAGGGGTACAGAGGTAGTAGTCACACCAAAAGCCCCTCTGCCATGAATTATAAATGGCATATAGTAAGACTGGATTCATACGGTCCGTGCTCGGATCAGCAGGCCCTACCACCGGGTCTCCTGACCTGAGTTAACTGCCTCGTAGGCATATATGCAGCAATTTGCTCTTGTCGGGAGACAGGACAGTCGGCTTGGGTCTTCCAATCCAGGACACAGGCTTGTGTTTCACAGATGTGCGGAACTAGACTGCTACAGTTTTGCATTGGAGCCAAGGAGCTTTAAAGAGATTTTCTGGGCTTCAGCTAAAGTGGTGCAGTAACGCTATGTGATTTCAGATTGGTGATGTGCAATGTGCACACTGTCAGGATGCCACTCCCACACCTGCTCGAGCGGTCAACACTTGACCACAAGTACGTCCTTATCTTAATGTTCTATTTAGAAAAGCGGATGAGAAACTGGTCGGACTATAACCACAAATATATACATCTCATATTTGGGGTCACATGGTATCTGCTCGAGCAGGCAGCAGAGTGGAATCCTGACAGTGTGCACATTGCACACCATCAGAATTTAGCAACCTGCATCCACATAGCGTGACTGCAGAACTTTAGCCTGAAGAAAACTCCTTTAAGTGATACCTCTGTTCAGTAATGGAGGCACTTGAGCTGGTCATACACATAAGATGGATATTGAATGATCCCTCAGATTTGGAAAGACCAGACAACAATCCAATGTGTACATGGGCCTTCCGACTCTCTACCGACAGCAGATGTTGGGAAGTATAAGGATTGGGCATTTTTTGTTCTTGGGAGATATACGACTTCCAGAGGTGTCAGGCACTGGTTTACTAACATTCTTGTTAGCGAGAACACATGTACGCTCAGTCAAGCTGAGTGTGCATGTGTATGGAGGGGTTGGGAGAGATAGCTGTTTTAGTGCTGAATATCTAATTACTGTGCTGATTGAATGGGTAAGATGATTTTATTTTTTTATGCAATTAAAGCCATTTTTGCCTTTTCATGAGACATGGAGTTTTTTTCTACATAGGGGGAGAATTCTCAAATGAAATGAGTGTGAAAAAAAAACGTCTTTCATGAAAGTCACCATGTTTATTATCTATTTCTGTGTCTTGTCCGACAAAGGGTTGAAGTTTAATGCACAACTCCGCAGATCAAAAATGTGAACATTTCTGCCAAAAATTAATCTAAAAGATGGTTTAAACTTGGACTAGAAAGTCTAAATATTCTCCAAATATACCAATCATCAAGGACTAAGACAAATATCCTGTATTTTCCCACTATCTCATCTAAGTTTGCACTGCGTAGGAAATATTGATAAATGTTATCTTGGAGAGTAAAAGAACCTTATAATAGAATTCAGATTTGAGTCTTCTGGTGTTAAATAACATAACCTAGTTAGTAGATTTTTAGAACTGGGGGAATATTGGCAGGGGGTAATCAGGCTTTTTATATATTTAGATTTTTTTTTTTACTACAATTTTTTGTGCTTTATCTCATACCTCAGAAGGGTATTACAGACCTTTGGTTAAAAAAAAAAAAGCAAAAGCAAAAAAAAAAATTCTCTTTCCTTCCTAAATGTGTGTCTGGTTGACACAATCCACTATTCTTGCTCTTTCTACAAACTAAAGTGGGTTTCATACCTAACTACGGTGAAGATCCAACCTCTAGGACCACCACTGATTTCAGTATGTTCTTAAAATCGAGACGGGTCCTGTTAGTCTGGCCGCCACCGATGAGGAACTTATGGCTTTTCTTAGCAATATGTCATCTAGTGGGAAACCATTTTGATTGCCTATCAATTCAATACCCTATAAATATCCAATAGGTGGGCATCACTAGGAGGGGTCTATATCCCATAGACATTACATGCGCCCTCAAAACTCATATAACTCATTAGAGTGGTCTACCTAGGTCAAGTTCATTCATAAACTTGACAACAGGGGTGCAGAGAGAGGAGTCATATCCAGGCCCTGATGCCCATCGAGGCCCCAAAACATCTCCACCTCATAAAAAGACTCCATTATTACACCTATGTTACATATATTAGATGGGGGCCTTTTTTGACAATGGGGCCAATTGAGGAATGAAAAAGCATTTAATAGACTCTGTATCCCTCTAAAAAGAAAATATGAACATGGCCTTATACTGATATTGTGAATGATGTCACGTCCTGAATTTCGGGCCATAGGCTATATTTGATCTTTAACTGACGACATTTACAAAAAAGGCTAAGAGCGAATTTTAAGAAGGGAGTGGCAGATGAGAACCCCAAACCATCATCCACCCACCCACATGAAACACAAAACAATGGTCGCCGCCTCTCCCCATAGACACTTACCATTGCTGGACTTCAGGTCCCGGTGGATAATGGGTACAATGGCCTCGCTGTGAAGATATTTCATGCCTCGTGCAATCTGTACAGCCCAATTGACCAGTACATGAGCTGGTACTTTTTTTCCAGCCAAAGCCCGATGTAATGGTCCACCTCTTGCATACTCCATGACCAAGCAAAGATGCGGAGGTGTCGTACATACTCCTTTCAAGGCTATGATGTTGGGATGATGCAGCATGCAAAACAATTTGGCTTCCTGTCTGACATTTTCTGCCGTTACATTGATATCTTCATCTGGGTCATGTCGTACTGCCTTAACCGCCATCTCTTCACCTCGCCATATTCCCTTGTAGACCTTCCCAAAACCTCCCACCCCAATGATTTCCTCCAAATCCAACTCCTCAAACTTTATCTGCAGTGGATGAGGGAAATCTTTCACGGTGGTCTTCCAGCTGGTATATTTAAGGTCACTGACCACATAGTTGCTTGGAAAGATACCTACTTTATCTCTAACTTTTCCAGTCCACCAACCTTCATCGCCAGAGACTGTAGAGTCTTTGGAAAGAATCTCCACCAAGTCACCTCTTCTTAATGTTAGTTCTTCTTCTGCTGTGGCCTCGTAATCAAAAACTGCTGTCCACAAAGGATTTGAGCCTCCATAGCCTTCCGTATCGTGCCACGCTCCATTTTCCTTTGGGTCTTTAGAGTTTTGCCACAACATGGTCTCAGGTTTTGGAAATCCATCCATACCTGCGGGTCAAGATCTCATTTTACTCCATTCTAATCCCAAGGTTGAACTTGTCCAATGTACATGTTCCCATAATAAAAAGATTTAAAGACGTCCGAGACCAGATGTGCATAAAGCGGCCCCCGATTAAACCCGGGATCAACTCCATTACTCATCGTTCCATCTAGTTTCCAAAAGACGCATTCTGGACAGCATATAGGTTTAGTAAAATGGTTTAGACCAAGTCAAATCTTTCCGGTACATCTGGGTGCAGAGTTCTTAAAATTTCAGGTGAATTAGGTGACTGTCTTAATGTTTATGAATCCTGGAAGTTCAAGACTTGGAAAGCTTCAAACGGGAACTGTAAGGGATTAGGAAAAGTTAGATATTAATAACAAAGACATCTTCAAGGTAGTGAGGAACATCTTGTTTTCCACCCACGGTTTCGACACTCATTTAATAATGAGCCAGTGTTTACCAGAAGACTTCTTTCTCGATCGCGAGATCTGGGAAGGGTTAAACTCGTGTCTGTGCTTAGTTGATCTATAGAAATCCGATGCTGCCGTTTGACACTGGCCGGCTACCTGTCACACAGCATTGTCTCGGGGATTAGGGTTACATTTTCTTACATACTATCCATGCACAGACTTTTTAGGGGAATGGATCAGTAGATACCTAACAGAACAACAATGTATCGGACTTCATGATTAGGATCGATAACTTTTGTGCTTCCAATAAAAGGATATGTCACGGTCAGACTTGATCACACCGCAATGGGATCCTATGTGTCATAAACAGACAGAAGAGAATTTACTAAGCGGATAATATGTGGTCAGACGGTAGTGGATTTTCTACGAGAGATCTGCCGATAGGAGTTGGATCAGACATTGCTGGGTCAAAATAATGATCATATGAGTGGGATCAGCCAGTGCCGGGTTAATATAAAGATCACCTGACGGGATATTAGCATTTTGGACGTTATTACGAGTACAGCAATGTATAATTTATACATCCAGGCTATCAAATAGAATATTAACATATGCAATCCAGTAGATCACGTACCTCACAAGTCCACATTTGGGATCCGATCTGTCATGGAAAGAAGATCTCTTGCAACCATGCAAGAACCTAAAGCAGCAATAGCACCCGGAATGTAGACGTGCACCAATTTTCACAATCTTCCCATCGTCTCCAGCACCATCATCATCCTCTTATCCATCCCTCCCTGGCAAGGTGAAGATGGGATCATTCTCCTCCATCACCTGCGAGAATCTAGTTCTAGCCCCCTCTCTCTGGGGTAATGGTTTCCATTCACCTTACACAGGCTGCTGTCAGCTGTTCCAGGCACAGCAGATCCACAGCCACCCCCTCACCTCCCTGCTTCTGTCCCATAGCATTGTGGGAGTTGTAGTTTTCTACATGGTGCAAAGAGACAATTACAGTGTGTGGCCAGCAGGTTGTGCCCTGCAATCCTGGGAAACCCTGGAAATAAATATTCAATGACACTTAGTAAGGTCCAATTGTCACACAATCATTTGTACACTGATTTTACTTTTTTCCTACTGGATTAATGTCGTATTGAGAATTAATACGTATTGTAATGACATGTTTAAGCAGATGCTACGTGCAATGTACAGAAAACTTTTAAACAAATGAGAAAAGATAAACGTTTTTTGTTTTAGCAACATTGTTGGAGTTGCAATATTTTCATTATTCACACAATGTGTCTAGAATTTACAGATAGATTTTCATTATCTAATATAGTATTATTTGGGAATTGTAATTAAATCCATCTGCTCTTTTTACTGCATTTTTGATGTCTTTTTAATGCATTTTTGGCGTGGATTTGTTGCAGCGGTTTTATGAATAACATACAGTCATCTTTAGGTCCCATCTTCTCAGTCTCCTGTCCAGACTCAGCATTGTCACATTATAACAATACATTGCAGGACGCCCTGGATAAAGCAGCACCGGCTACACGCAGAACGACCGAGCACAGATGAAAAACACGTCTTCAGCAGAAGACTTCATCCACTATAAGTTCATGCTCAAAACCTATAACTCTGCCCTTCAACTGGCTAAATAAGTCTACTCCCCCACCCTCATCACTTCACTAGCCCACAATCTAAAACGACTCTTTGAAACCTTTCATTCCCTCCTGTGCCCTAAAGTGCAGGCCCCGTCACCAACCTTAGTCTTGACGATCTGGACACTTATTTTTGACAAAAAATCAATCACATCTGACAAAACATTTTTGCACAATTCCCTCAGAGCCTGGTACTCCCTCCCGCCTGCAACTCAAGTTCTCTCTCCATCGCTGAGACCGTCACAGAAGAAGAGGTGACCAGAGTCTGGACAGACATCTGTCTCAGATGGTTTAGTGCAGTGTTCCCGAACTCCAGCCCTCAAGGCCCACCAACAGATCATGTTTTCAGGATTTCCTTTGTTTTGCACAGGTGATGCAATTATCACCTGAGCAATACTAAGGAAATTCTGAAAACATGACCTGTTGGTGGGCCTTGAGGGCTGGAGTTGGGGAACACTGGTTTAGTGAATCCTGCGCTGCATTGAGCAGGGGGTTGGACACGATGACCCTTGAGGTTCCTTCCAACTCTAACATTCTATGGGTCTACGATTCTATGACACCTCGCTTCTTCTTCTACAACCTGCACCAGTGACCCTATTCCCTCACATCTCCTTCAGTCCTTCTCCACAGCTGTCACTACACACTCTCCTCCTTACTAAAGTCTCTAATGACCTATTAACAGCAAAATCCAAAGGTCACTGCTTCTTGCTGATTCTCCTGGATCTCTGTGTAGCATTCAACACTGTGGATCACCAGCTCCTTCTCACCATGCTCCGCTCTATCGGCATCAAGGACACCATTCTCTCCTGGTTCTCCTCCTACCTCTCTGACTGCTCCTTCACTGTATCTTTTGCTGGCTCTGCTTTCTCTAATCTTCCCCTTACTATCGGGGTTCTTCAAGGATCAGTCCTAAGTCCTCTCCTCTTCTCACCTATTGGTCAAACCATCAGTAGATTTGGTTTCCAGTACCATCTCTATGCTGATGACATCCAATTCTACACGTCTTCATATGACATCTGCCCCACTTTAATACAAAATACCAGGGATTGTCTGTCTACTGTCTCCCTCTATTTGAAACTGAATAGCTCCAAAATTGAACTCCTTGTATTTCCTACCTCCACTAACTTGCCTATACCCGACTTTAAAATTTTCTTGGGTGGTTCAACCATAACTCCCAAGCGTCACGCTAGCTGTCTTGGCGTCATATTTGATGTACAACTTTCCTTTATGCCCTATATTCAATCACTTATTCGCTCGTGTCACTTTCACCTTAACAACATCTCCAGGATCCGACCTTTTCTCACCTTTGAAACTGCAAAAACTCTTACTGCCGCTCTTATTCACTCTTGTCTGGACTACTGCAACGCTTTACTGATCGGTCTCCCTTTAACTAAACTTTCTACAACTCATCCAGAATGCAGCAGCAAGGGTCATATTTTTGCCCAGTTGCTACAATAATGCCTCTACCCTGTGCCAGTCATTACACTGGTTACCCATTCTCTACAGAATACAATACAAACTAATCTCTCTCACCCACAAAGCCCACGACAGTTCTGCACCCCCCTGTATCTCCTCCCTCATCTCTGTCTATCGCCCTACATGTGCCCTCCGTTCTGCAACTGACCTAAGACTAACATCCTCCATAATCCGAACCTCGCACCTCCGTCTCCAAGACTTCTCTCATGCTACGTCAGTCTACTGAAATGCACTACTCCAAATGATCCGACTAATATCTAACCCCCATGTTTTTAAGCGTGCTTTAAAAACACATCTGTTTAGACCGGCCTATCACCTCAACTCACTAACCTAACTCTCCCCTGTTGCCTTCTTCTAAATGTTAATCATAATCCGCTCCTTCCTATTCATCTGACTCCACATCCTCCATGCACCCAACACCACTTAGTAACTACCTAGCCAGATCCTGACTGATGACCCGATCACCAGGATCCTCATAGAAGTCTATGACTGGGTTCACATATTCCGTATTTGGTGCGGATTTTACGTGAGGATTTTCTGTATGTAAAATCCACAGAATGTTACAGCATGAGTTTTAGTTTTGTCTCATCCACGTTTCATTTTTTAAAAAATTTTGTGTAGGATCCGCACCAAAATATTTTTTTGGTCCGTTGTTTACATCCTCAGCGTGTCAATTCTTTGTGCAGAATCGGCGTGGATTGGGTTTCACTCTTTGCAACGGAAAGGATAAAATCTGCAATAGAGTCGGAATATAGCATATATGGATTCTGCACCAAATACGCGAGGTGTGATTACTGACGCATGATGCGTTCACAAGTGAAAATTATGCATTTCTACCACAATTTTGCACTTCATGTGCCTGAAAAAAATGCTAAAGAAACGCTAAAAAGATAGCACAGCAATGTAGAAATGACTTGTTGTTTATATGTTCTGTATCTTGAGCTTCCTTTAACCGTTACAGGTTTACAAAAAGCAAAGAAGTGACCTGACCACGGTTCAGGCGGCATCTGTTCTATACAGTCTGAAGGGGGCTTCATCAGAGAAAATACCTTTGCAGGAAATATAGGGACTGGGGTAAAGTTATCCTGTCTGATGAAGCCTTCTTCAGACTGTTTGGGACATCTGGAAGAACATTTGTCTGGAGAAGAAAAGGTGAGTGCTACCATGAGTCCTGTGTCTGCCAACCGTACAGTGTCCAGAGACCTTTCATGTGTGGGGGGCTTTTCATCCATGGAGGGGGCTCACTCAGATCTTTTTCTAAGACAACTCCTTGAATAAAGAATGAAATGTAACCCTCCTCCAAGAACAAGGATTATCTTTATTCTCATTTGCTCAAGGAAAGACTAGAATCAATGGGATGAAACTGAATGGGAGGAGACACAGATTAGATATTAGAAAAAACTTTTTGACAGTGAGGGTGATCAATGAGTGGAACAGGCTGCCACGAGAGGTGGTGAGTTCTCCTTCAAATGGAAGTCTTCAAACAGAGGCTGGACAGACATCTGTCTGGGATGATTTAGGCTGTGTTTCCACCATCAGGAAACACAGCGTATATGACGGAGCGGAAATTCCGCTCCATCTAAGCCCCGCCCCCTTTCTGACGCGTGTTATTTCCGGAGGTGTTCAGGACACCTCCGGAACACCTCCGGAAATAACGCAGGGCTACATAGCCCTGTGTTAAATTCCGTTGCGTGCCGCAGCGTCGCCGCAATACGCTAGGACATGCTGCGGTCTGAAAAGACGCGCAGCATGTCCGTATACGCAGGTCTTCCGCCTGCGTGTTGTTACGCATAGTGGAGACGGGATTTCTTGAAATCCCCTCCACTATGCTGTAACATCTGGACGCTGCGTGTTTGGCGCTGCGCCAACGCGCTGCGCCAAACACGCAGCGTTTCATGACCGTGGAAACTCACCCTTTGAGAATCCTGCTTTGAGCAGGGGGTTGGACCAGATGGCCCAGGAGGTCCCTTCCAACTCTACCATTCTATGATTCTTAACAACTTCTCCAAGCAATCCAGGAACAATTTGGTGATGAACAATGTTTTTTTTTCCAGCATGGTGGAGACCATGTCACAAGGCAAAAATGATATCTAAGTGGCTCAGTGAATAAAACATTAACATTTTAGGTCCATGGCCAGGAGACTCCCCAGCTCTCAATTCCAGAACCTAAGTTCAGTCCTCAAAAAGCAAGTGGACATATAAGCAAAAAATAAACCCAGAAAGGGCTCTTGCACAAAACCGATTTCCGTGTACAAGTCCTATCGTTGGTTTTCAAGAATAGCACTCATTTTGGCGCCAAAAATGCATTAAAAACACTACTTAAATTTGCATTTTCTGCACATAAACTGTGGAAAAATGAGCATTATATTTTTTATAATTTTTTTGCAAGGTTTTTGCAATAAAAAAGCACCAAACCCCCCCCCCACAGCTTATTTATACAGCCCCCAAAAATTGACGCTTTTTTTTTGCAAGCAGATATGAAACGTTTTTAGTTTTTTTGATGAGTTTTTGATACGGTGTATTTCTGCTGCGCAAAAAAATAAAAACGCATCTAACAGTTTCACCAAAGTGGATGGGATTTATAGAAATCTCACGGTCACCGTGCTTTCTTTTGGTGCAGATTTTCCCCCACAGAATTGCATTAAATGTGGAAAATCCGCAGGTAATAAAACACATGGAATCCGCACATGACTTTATCAATAAAGTTTTGTCAACGCCAAATACCAGGAAGTGTCAAAAGCACAGCAGACATCCGGCTCCTGGCATTAGGACCCCTCCCTTGTGACTTTAATGTGTAACCTGCTGCACAACCTTTGCTCAGACACTGGCAGGAGCTGGCCCCTCCCTTGGCAGAGCAGAGGGTTCTGGGAAGTGTAGTCTTAGCTGTGATTGCGCTGTGCGGTGGGTGGTGATGGGCAGGCCGCGGCACAATGAGGCGGCTCCATCCTGTGCTTCTTCATGGCAGGTGAATGCACACAATGGAGAGGCGGCTGATGCTCCCTCCCATGTGCAGGTGTCTCCAGCTAAAAGGGCTCCATCTAGTGTCACATGTGAGCACTGCAGTAATTGCATTCATTTCGGGGGTCGAAAAACACATTTGGGGGTCTACGTACACCGGACGGCGATTTTTCCAGCTTTGCGTTTCAGATTTTAACAAAAATCTGGGTCGAAAATCGGCAGCGGAAATTGACTTGTGTTGTGGATTCTCATGTGCCTCGGACGAGTTTTACCCTTTATCCTAACTCAGGGTTCCCCAACTCCAGTCCTCAAGGCCCACCAACAGGTCATGTTTTCAGGATTTCCTTATATTGCACAGGTTCGGAAACCGTGGAGCTATAAAAAAAATAGTAACTAGTGATGAGCGAACGTTCTCGGATAAGGTGTTATCATGCTCGGGTGCTAACCAAGTGTCTTCTGCATGCTCGAAAAATATGATTGAGTTCCCGCTTCTGTTCGACAGCCACAACACGTGCAGGGATTACTTGTTTGTTAGACAATCCCTTCATGTGTTGCGGGCGTCGAACAGCCGCGAGTCTTGCAGCCGCAGGCACTCAAACATGTTTTTCGAGTGCGCCGAAGTCACCCGGTTAGCACCTGAGCATGCTCAGATAACACCTTATCCCAGCACGTTCGCTCATCACTAGCGTTCATTCTTAGTGCGGATTCGTTTGGGAGCTGCCTGCTCTTTATAATTGAACGCATACTAAAAAGATGCCAGCCTAAAAAAAACAGCGACAAAACTGCCAGCAAGTAGCTGCTTCAGGAAAAAGATTGCACGCTTGTTTTTCCCCGAAGCGACTTCACCTAGGAAAACCTTCCATTTGGAATGAATCCGTCGTGTGCACATACCCTTAAAATAATCTTCAGCAAAAGCATCTGGGAAAGAAAAACTTTTTTTTTCCCCAAAAATGGAGCGTTTTCTCTGATTGAAAAACTTGTTGTTTTTGAATGCCTAAAAAAAAAAAAAAACTCTGTGTGAACAGAGCCTGAAAGGTCTCTGCTGTCATAATCCTTCGCAGCTTCTTTTGATCTTTCATGTAAGGGAAGGAAAGTTTACTACGTAGTGAAATATCTCTTTCAGACTCGGTTCTATTTTTGAGAGACCTAGTTTCGGTCAGACTGGAACGTAAGTTAGTGCACCAGCAGCTGGCGGAGCAGGTTCCACCACATTCCTGCTTCTTCAGGTCACTAGGATACACCCAAGCACAGCTCTGTACTATTAACCACGTCCTGACCATACACTATTGTGACCCAGGGAATAACGCTGCTCAGCCACCTGGATGGACATGAGATGACACTAGGTCCTCATGGGGGGTTATATTACCTCTTGTGCTGTCTGTCCTGTGGAGGACGAGGAGGAGCGGTCAAGAGGACAGACAGGGTGGGATAAGCGGCTTAGCAGGAATTTACAACTCATTATCTTCTATTAATAGTCAAAATATATAATATATTAATAAATTAGGATAAATTAACTTATCATATTTTACTAAGAATCATCATGTATGATCCTTAAAGGGGTACTCCAACCACTGACTGTCTGATCAGTGCGGGTCCTACCAATCTGAACAATTGCTCTTCGCTGTTTTCATCATTCATTTAGACTTTAAAGAGTTATTTCCAAAATATTAAGTTATCCCCTATTCATTGGATAGGGGTAAACTTACAAATCTGATCGCTAAGACCCTCCCCCGAGGATCCTGAGATCAGAACCTAAGAAGTAGGCTTTGCAGAACCCCATCTTGAATGATGCACATGCTAAGACCTGCGATCTATTCTTTGTTTTTCATAAAGCGCAGCTCTGACCCCTAGGAGTTCAAAATCAAAGTGGTCCCTGCGTTCTAGAGAGAGATCCTGGACGCCTCTGGAGAGGGTTTAAAAGTCAATATTTTAGAACAAGCTCAACAACATCTTATCCTTTTTCATTTTTGTTTTACCCATTGTATTAACCTTTTTAATTGAATTGGGTTAAAAAAAATAAATATATCATATACAGGCAATTGAATAGGCGATGAGCTGCAGTACACGGAATGGCCACTACATGGTGTATGGAGCAGCGCTATTCCAACTCCCTTCACCGTCAGGGTTGGTAACCGCTGCTGATTGGGGGCTATCATGCGATGGACCCCCATGCATATGATTTTGATGACCTATCTTTGAGATAGGTCATCGATATCATCATTTTGGACAACCCCTTTAAGCCGTCACATCTTCAGGTCCCCAGTTGGACTTAAAATGTGCAATGTAATGAAATGAATTATAATTTACTACTGTCTGCACCGAATCCAGTCCAGAGCAACGTATGTGTCAATGTAGAACAGATCTCATTGTGTACAGTTACTGTATACTAAATTCTGCCTGCTCTATGCGGCTACTACGTCGCCAGATGAAACTTTCATTTCCTGATTTACTGCAATCTCAGAATACCTGTCCTATCCCGCGTGACAGGCGCCACACCTTCCTAACAGAGCCCAACCTGCCGACACGGCTGGCATTCCTCAAATAGCACAGATAGCCTGGATTGCTGCAATCAATGAAATCAAATGCTATTTATTGTACAATACTATAGTGCCTACCTGTAGTAAACAATTTTCTAAATTGTTTACTACAGGTAGGCACTATAGTATTGTGCAATAAATAGCATTTGATTTCATTGATTGCAGCCATCCAGGGATTTTCCTGATTAAAAAGTTTTCTCTGGATATTCAACTTTTATCACCATGTCATTTTAATGTTGACCTTTTGTGCTGATTAATATTATAATGTGTCCTAAACACTTGACAGAAAGAATCCCATATATATATTATTTTATCCATCATTTTTTTTTTCTGATTTTTAATGGTAATATATTTTTGTGATACCTTCTATCCACCATTTATTATTTTATTTTTTTGGGGGGGTCAAGTGATTTGTCCGGCAATCTGACCTAAATTTCTATTTACCAATTGCATTTGGTCCGTTTTGTTTTAACTCCTTCCCAACATCATGGATCCCATATCATAAGTGGCAGATGGCAGCTATGCTATAAAGTCAGGGGCTGCAATCGCTGCCATTTATCCCTTAGATGCCGTTGTCAATCACATGGCATCTAAGTGATTAGAGCCTCGCTGGGAGGGGATGCGTTTTCTCGTCATCGTCCTTTCTTCACCTCTGCAATCAATGGGTTAATGTTGAAGGAGGGGAGATAGGACGGTGTTAAAAATAACATTTTCAAAATATTTTAATAATTAAAAAAAAAGACATAAATAAAATGTTGAATCAGCCTCTTTTAATAATCAGAATCTAAATAAATGAACATAAATAAATATATATATTTCATATAAGGAGAGAACGTCACACCGTTATGTGGGGCGGCATAATGTACGGTCGCGGGGCGGACCCCTCCGGTCTTCATTCCGGGTGCTCTAACCGCTCGGGCTTTCATTGATTTGGTGATGGAACCAGTGGTGCGGCCATTAATCCAAAGTGTCCCAGGACACACAAGACAACCCTGGATTTGCAATTTCACCATTGAGGATTGTAGATGTGTAAAGAAGCCATAAAAGATATATGTAGAAGCCAGTGATGAGAAGGCTGAAGGTTGCATGTTCCTAAGTGAGAAAAACAAGATAAGGGGAGAGATCAGCACCGTGGATAATTCATATTCTATGAAACATGTGTATATCAGCACATCCACATTGGTTACTATCTGCTATAACCTTATACCCAAGATACGCCTATTGTAAAATGCAAAGTATCTGTTCTCAACCATAATTATTAACCTCAACAACCTCGGTGCATATGTGTTATGTCACCGACAAAAAGAACAGTTAACCATATATATTTTAAATAGCTTTATTGATAACAAAATCCAAAATATATCAAAATTACATACAATTATTTTATCAAAAAAGGTGCAAGATAAAAAGAGACCAATTGGCATCCTATTTAATATATATCTGCTGCATGGGGATGCTATCAGTCTATTGTTCCATGCAGCAGATATATATTAAATAGGATGCCAATTGGTCTCTTTTTATCTTGCACCTTTTTTGATAAAATAATTGTATGTAATTTTGATATATTTTGGATTTTGTTATCAATAAAGTTATTTAAAATAATATGGTTAACTGTTCTTTTTGTCGGTGACATAACACATATGCACCGAGGTTGTTGAGGCTGCTATAACCTTACCCTGCAGGACTCAGGACCGTCACTAGCTATAAATACATATAGGGAGAAGATGTTCCGTATGATATGGTTACATCATATATTTATCATCTATTTGCTATTTTTGCTATAGATATTGACATACATTTCTCTAGATCATGACAATCAAAAGGTTTAAAGGGAATCTGTCAGCAGGTTTTTACTATGTAACCTGAGAGCAGCACGATGTAGGAGCAGAGACCCTGATTCCAGTGATGTGTCACTTACAGGGTTGTGTGTTGTTGTTTCAGCACAATCAGTGTTTTATCAGCAGGAGATTATAGATAATTATCACTACAAGGACTAGATGTCTTGTGCCTCCTAGTCCATCCACAGCCCCAGCACTGATTAGCAGTAGTGATGAGCGAACGTATAACATCTTATCTTAGCATGCTTATCCGAGCATCTTCGGCGTGCTCAAAAAACATGTTCGAGTCCCCGCGGCTGCATGTCTCGCGGCTGTTCGACAGCAGCAACACATACAGAGATTATGGATTGACAATCCACACTGCAGGTCTCTAACTACACAAATAATCCCATAAAACACCTTATATAGGTCATCTCAGTTATTGCTGTACCGGTTTGCAAGTGAATTAGCGCCATGGATGTTCCTGCCCTTCTCTTATGTAATAATAATAAGGCAGACTTTTTAGGAGAGTCCGCTAATTACTCCTTACAGAATGCTAATGATAGGGCTTGATGTAAACATTTATGCTGTATGATAGCATGTTATATCACATTATAGACTTTGTGTTGCAATTCCGCAATGATTTGGACATCAGATATCTGATACTCACAGGGCTGCGCAGCGTGTCACAGTGTCACCTCGTATTTACACATGGGAGCAGTGGTCTTATGGCTGTGTAGATACCTGTCCCCTAATAAGAAATGATACCTTTATTTGTAGAGCTCTAATGTGCCATGTAAACTCTATGCAAATCATACTTGGAGTGCATTGGGGGCGTGTCAATGCACTTACACTGCTTCTTCAAAATGCAGTGACACGCCCCCAGTGCACTTCCAGCCTGATTTGCATATGGCTTCTATCCTAGATTTCTCATGACAGGCACATCGGATCTCTACAAAAAAGGTGTCCTTTCAACTAGGGGACAAGCGTCTACACAGTCATATCATTACTGCCTTTGATGAACCACGTTTGACCTATACATGTGGCATTGCGTTCATACTACTGCTATGTGTGCCCGCACCCTCACACTTGGTCTAAGAAGCCCTGTTCCTGTGTATAGCTGTGTATGATCATGATCTAATCAATCAGACATGGAATTATAAAGAGATTTGACAGACCCTATCAGTTGGAACTTCTCTGTCTATCAGTCCACCAACCAAAACATCCTATTGAACTGCTAAAATCTGTGGCCCTACAATGCCAAAATACTGCCCTGGGCTGGTGAAAAAAACAACAACATTGCCATCCAATCCCATTCCCTCCATATATTATAATAGGGAATAGATTTATTGTGATATGCTGAAGCCATATTTTCTGGCAGACAAGCAGATTCAACTCTTATAGAATGTGACTGTACTTGAAATGACGCTCCACCTTTATAATAATAAAAAAAAATTTTTAGCATCCAGCGTCTCCCCTGCACTTCTTCCTGCATTACCCATTTGCAGTCCTGATGGTTTCCAGCTTGTTTGGTCTGTGGGTAGTCCTATACTGACACCTGCTGTTCATTTTATATATTGCAGTGGTGTACAATAATAATAATTATATTGTGGTACCGTGTTAGCCAGAAAAATCGATGTGAATACTTTTCCGTCCAATTATGACAAGAGTATTCTTAGAGTGATACCTTTATTGGCTAACCAGAAAATTATATGTTGGCAAGCTTTCAGAGCGCAGAGGCTCCTTCTTCTTTTTCTTATCAATCCAAATGTAATCTTGCCTGAAGAAGGAGACTCTGCGCTCTGAAAGCTTGCCAACATATAATTTTCTGGTTAGCCAATAAAGGTATCACTCTAAGAATACTCTTGTCATAATTGGACGGAAAAGTATTCACATCGATATATATTGCAGTCAAAGAGTTTTTCTGAATTATTGTTGTAATTTATTTGAAAAGAAAACATTTTAAATGCCTATTTATGAGGACCCTCCGCCTCTTACTACAGTGACATTAAATGAACAAATTAGTTTTGTCCCTTACCTGTGATCCACAGATGGCTGTTGAGTAGTTAGTCCATCTGTACATTGCAATGCGGTGTTTATATTTTATACTGTTTGTTAGTATTTTTACTTACTTTTTAACATCTGTTTTATTAGGCTGGTGTTTCCTTTGGCCCCTGTTACCCTTCTTTGTAATGCACCTATGAAAACTACATTTGGATCCTTACGTCATATCCGTCCATTCTGTGTATTGTGACATCCGGATATCATCTTACATACTGTATATATTATATTGATTGATTGTATTATGTCTATCACTGTCCGTTTCTGCAGTTTTCAAAATATTTCCAAATATATACATTGTTTATGTATGTTGTCAACTGTCTTTGCACTACTTTATTGGATATTTATGTGTGAGATGTTTGATGATATTTATATATTGATAATATGCCTATTTCTATATTAGTGCTTGTAATTGGTTATGACTATCAAAGAGGCAGTTCATAATGCTTATATGATGTAAATGCTACGATAGTCCGGTATTGTCATAGTACGCCCACATTTCATGTGTCATCAGGCTGGTCAGCTCTCGCTATCTGTGGGCACGCACGCTGTGGTTCATGTGACCATCAGGTGCCCCCTTGTGACGGCGACGCTGACGCGGCTAGAATGATAATATGATATATGGGCGTCGCATTATTGACAAATATAATAGGATACTTATTTCATCTATGGTCTGTGATCTCCGCTGTCCCCATTGGATACGTTGTGCGGTGTTCCCGATGTTTCCTGGGTTGATATGTGTGAGATCCAGCAAGTGCGGTCTGTATGACGATATGTGCATCTTTTCCTTACCATTTGATATATGTGCGATCTAGTATAGCGGATATTATAGTTATATGTCCATCTTTGCTGCGTGATCGGCAATATATATATATTTTTTTGTCCCATGTATTCATACGAGTTAGTCAGCACGGGCGGTGTCATGACAACGTGTACACTTCTGCTCTTTTACCGTTTGCTACATGTGGTATTCAGCATGTGCTGGTGCCATGACAACGTGATCACTTCCGCTCTAGTATCGTCACTTCCGGTCTCACGTAACTTTGACACACCTTCTAACTAATGATCGTCATATCCATCGTACAGGTCCGATTGGCCCAGCCTCCCTTTTTAAACTCACTGCACTATGTGTTACACGCCTCCTGATGAAGGCTCGTGCCGAAACGCGCGTCGGGGTGACGCGTGGTGTCCAGCTCCTTCCCTCCTGCGTTATCTGCCTCCCGGGTGGTTTTCTGCATCATAGTGGTATGTGTGTGTATGCTAGATATATATGTATGCTATATGCAGTCATGATTCTAATTATATGATACACATGTTGTATACACATTTGTTACTTATAGTAATTATTTGATTCTCCTCTTTTGATGCATTAGACCAGGCTAATTTGAGTTTGAGGGATATTTATATGTATATTATTACATTATTTACTATAAATATATTCTATCTAGCTAATATTGGAGCTGTAGACCCGCGTTCCTTTTATGCACCTCTTTGCAAGTGTACATCATATGTGTTATCACCTTGTCCATTTGTTTCTTTTTGATATCTAATAAAAATATATTTTATATTATATATGGATTGTTGGTCACTTGCTTTTTTCCGTTCATTGCTCATTTTTGTGACTTGTCCTGTAATACATGTCCAATATTCTGGTATCATGATGATATGGTAAATGATGTTGTGTTACACTATATGTTAAATAATGATACCGTTGTGGTTGTTCAAGTTTTATACAGTGACATTAATAGTTTATGCTAGAAAAGGCATTGATTTCACAGCAAGCTACCCCCTTCACTATGCAATAAATTTTAAATTTTGTACTTTTGTTCCTAACTCCCCTTCTTCCAAGAGTCATGACTTTTTTCCTTTTTCATTGACATAACAATATGACAGCTTGATCTTTATTTTTTTGCAAGGTACGTTGTTTTAATCGATACTAGTCACTTAACCGTGCAATTTGCTGTTAGACGCAATTCCACAAGTTTTTTGGGTTTTGTTTTTATGGCAATCATTAATCTGTAAAAATAGCCTGGTAAAATTATTTGTGTGTGTGTGTGGTGCTTCTCGCAAAATTAAAATATCATCAAAAAGTTAATTTATTTCAGTTCTTCAATACAAAAAGTGAATCTCATCTATTCTATAGAGTCATTACACACAGAGTGATCTATTTCATGTGTTTATTTCTGTTAATGTTGATGATTATGGCTTACAGCCAATGAAAACGCAAAAGTCATTATCTCAGTATATTAGAATACTTTATAACACCAGCTTGAAAAATGATTTTAAAATCCAAACTGTTGTCCTACTGAAAAGTATGTTCAGTAAATGCACTCAATACTTGGTCGGGCTCCTTTAGCATCAATTACTGCATCAATGCGGCGTGGCATGGAGGCAGGGCCAGCTCCAGGTTTTTATGGGCCCCGGGCGAAAGAGTCTCAGTGGGCCCCTTTAACACAGACCACGATTCATGATGCACAGATAATGCAGAGAAATATGGGTATAGTACAATGCCAAACACTTCTCTTCTTCCATTACATGAGTGATACCTATTGTAAATTGTACAATAGCTCAAAAACCGCCAAATCCTCACAGCGCACAGTACAGACTGAACCTACAGTCCTCCATACAATATTATGGGCACCACATAGTCCTCCATACAGTATTATAGGCCAAATATAATGCTCCATAAAGAATATTGGACCCCAAATAATGCTCCATCCAAAATATGGAGCTCTCCTCTGCACTGTGCTGCGTTCTGCACTGTTACGGCTCAGGAAAGGGCACTGTGGAAAGACTCCCCATTATCATTATCATTGCTTCCCCATTATCATCATCATTGCCTCCCCATTATCATCATTATCTCCCCATCATCATCATTGCCTCCCCATTATCATTATCATTGCCTCCCCATTATCATCATGGACTCCCCATCATCATCATTGCCTCCCCATTATCATCATCATTGCCTCCCCATCATTATCATTGCCTCCCCATTATCATATCATTGCCTCCCCATTATCATTATCATTGCCTCCCCATTATCATCATTGCCTCCCCATCATCAACATTGCCTCCCCATTATCATCATCATTTTCTCCCCATCATCATCATTGCCTCCCCATTATCATCATTGCCTCCTCCTCATCATCATCACCTCCCCATTATCATCATCATTGCCTCCCCATTATCATCATCATTGCCTCCCCATCATCATCATCATCGCCTTCCCATCATCATCGCCTCCCCATCATCATCATTGCCTCCTCACCACCATCACTAGCCTCCCCCCACCACCATTACACATACAGCACCGCAGCACTCTCTCACATACACACACACAAAGCACCGCACTACATACACACACACACCACATCTCACCTGTCCGGCGTCCGCACCACAGGCAGTCCCGCGCTTACTCTCTGCCACAGCCGGCCGCTGAATGATGATGTCATCCAGCGGCGCTGCTGTGAGAGGAAGCGCGGGCGCCCTGCAGGCTCCCCCTGGAGCCCGGAGCTGCGGAGGCACGGGGAGAGGTAAGTATTGTGCCGGCTGCCGGGGCCCTGAGCAAGCGAGTGGGCCCCCCGCCTGCTCAGGGCTCTGGCACTTGCCCGGGTACGCCAGGTGCTGACGCCAGCCTTGCATGGAGGCGATCAGCCTGTGGCACTGCTGAGGTGTTATGGAAGCCCAGTTGCTTTGATAGCAGCCTTCAGCTCGTCTGCATTGTTGGGTCTGGTAATGAAAACCAAAATCTCAAGCACAGATATCATTCTATATAATTTGCTCAATAAAGCCCCTCAACGGTACTTAACTCCCAAGAAAATAGATGTATGGAGCTCCCAACATATCTCTAACACAAAAGAACATGGAGCAAAGAATCCCATAGTACAACAGACACTAAGTAGTATCAAAACCGTTTTACTTTTAATAGCGTATAAAATACAAACATGACACAATTTCAACAATAGATAATGTATATATGAAACAAACATGTGCTTTTCAGTGGAACCAGGTAGCTAGACATGCATCATAACACACATGGATCGACTTCAGGGGTAAAGATTTAAACAGGCAAATTGCACTTAATCCCAATATGCAGCTATGTATCAGCCAAATGGATTTAATTATATTATATATCCCCAGTACACAAAAGATGACAGTGAACCTCTCTATAAGATATCAGATGAAAGTAGTCAGGCACAGTGACCATAATTCCTGAACCATCAGGAGATATGAGGCTCATAAGTAAAGTTAAAGGGAGTGCAGAGAAAGGCTGCAATGTAGCCTAATTACCCATAGTAGAGTCCATGTGCAGATACGTCCATCTGCACATGGACTCTACTATGGGTAATTAGGCTACATTGCAGCCTTTCTCTGCACTCCCCTTTAACTTTACTTATGAGCCTCATATCTCCTGATGGTTCAGGAATTATGGTCACTGTGCCTGACTACTTTCATCTGATATCTTATAGAGAGGTTCACTGTCATCTTTTGTGTACTGGGGATATATAATATAATTAAATCCATTTGGCTGATACATAGCTGCATATTGGGATTAAGTGCAATTTGCCTGTTTAAATCTTTACCCCTGAAGTCGATCCATGTGTGTTTATGATGCATGTCTAGCTACCTGGTTCCACTGAAAAGCACATGTTTGTTTCATATATACATTATCTATTGTTGAAATTGTGTCATGTTTGTATTTTATACGCTATTAAAAGTAAAACGGTTTTGATACTACTTAGTGTCTGTTGTAACTATGGGATTCTTTGCTCCATGTTCTTTTGTGTTAGAGATTGTTGGGTCTGGTGTCTCTCATCTTCCTATTTATAATACCCCATAGATTCTCTATGGGTTAAGGTCAGGCGAGTTTGCTGCCAATCAAGCACAGTGATACTGTTGTTTGTAAACCAGGTATTGGTACTTTTGGCAGTGTGGACAGGTGCCAAGTCCTGCTGGAGAATGAAATTTCCATTTCCAAAAAGCTTGTCGGCAGAGGGAAGCATGAAGTGCTCTAACATTTCCTGGTTAGCGGCTGCGCTGACTTGGTCTTGATAAAACACAGTGGACCTACACCAGCAGATGACATGGCTCCCCAAACCATCACTGATTGTGGAAACTTCACACTAGACCTCAAGCAGCTTGGGTTTGTGGCCTCTCCACTCTTTCTCCAGACTCTGGACCTTGATTTCCAATGAAATGCAAAATTTACTTTCATCTGAAAACAACACCTTGGACCACTGACATTGGTCCAGTTCTTTTCTCCTTGGCCCAGGTAAGACGCTTCTCGCGTTGTCTATTGGTCATGAGTGGCTTGACACAAGGAAAGTGACACTTGTAGCCCATTTCATGGATACGTCTGCCCAAAGCTCGGGGTTTTTGGCACCCTCAGACTCCAGACAGGGAATTTGGGAGAGGGCATCCGCGTTACCATGTAACTTCCCTGGCCTGTGTTCGACATGAAACGAGAAGTCCTGAAGAGCTAAGAACCACCTAGTCAACCTGGCATTCTTACCCTTTTTCTCACTCAACCATCTCAGCGGGCATGGTCTGAACACTAATTTGAACTATGGCCCAGAAGGTAGTACTTTAGTATATCTACAGCCCACTTTATGGCCAAGCACTAATTCTCCACAATTGCATAATTCTTCTCGCAAGAAGAGAGTTTTCAGCTCAGGTACATGATGGGATGCTCTTCTCCGTTTATTTCTTGTGAGAGTACTGCACCTAATGCAGCTCTGAAGCATAGGTCTGTAACACAAACTCCTTCTTAAGTCTGGTGTGACCAGGAACGGATTGCCTACACAGAGCCCGCTTGAGTTCCTGAAATGCCCTCCTGTGTCAGAGCCCATTTTACCACAGCTGGCCTGGTTCCACCAAGGAGGTCCGTTAACGGTGCGGCAATTGTGCAAAGTTAGGATAAAACCGGGTAATACCCCACAATCCCAAGAAATGCCCTCACTTGCTTCTTGGAAAGCAGTTACGGCCACTCCTGAATTGCCTCTATCTATTCCATTGGAGCTTGATTACTCCTCCGACGTAGCCCAATACCGGCCACACCTCACAATAGCACATTTCCGGGTTTTTGTAAACCTCGTTTTCCCAAGGCATCGAGGACCCCTTAACTTTGGGAGATGCGAACTCCGTCAGGCTGAAGAATGATGCATCCTAGAAAGCACGGCAACTTCCGGGTTGGCGCCAAGATCCATCAATCACCCCTGGAAGGAGGGGGGGGGGCCCTCAACTGAATAGCATCCTGGGTACTGGAAGCACCATCCGATTCAAGAAAGCCGTCTCTCTTTGGCCTCTGTGACATGGGAATGGCCAGATCCCTTCGTTGTAAAGGGGTTTTTGGGGAACACCTCGCGGGCCCCACGCTCAAAAAGTTATCCACCGGGTCATCGGGTATGTGTCAACACGGACCCTCATTGGCTTGAGTAGCATTGTAAAACCACCACCCCCTCTAGCTTCGGTACAGGACAATGGACTGGACCACCATTTTGATTCTCTATTACCCCGAGGTCCAGCATCCTCTTCCCTTTTTTTGGGGAGATTACTGCCCCATGCTTCGGTTCTAGGGTTTTTAGGTTACCCAACCTGCGGCTCCGTTAGTAGTTGGTTCAACGACCTGTGTCACCCTCAATTCCGAAATAGTCCGGTTCGCTTGCACAGCTCCGACTTGCTGTTCTGGGGCCGCGTTAACGCCTGCAACAAGACCACCGACCTTGGCTTCGAACGGGCCCCCGGCAAGGACCCCGCAGGCCCACCGGTTTAACATTCACAATACACCGGGGTACGGCTTCTTGCACCAGGCATGACCAAAAACACCCCAGTTTCCAACAACTTCAACCCCTGCCACTTGGCCAAACTTTCCCCCCACCATTAGATAGACTACAGTGGTCCCGGGCTGGAATCCCAACCTTCGACGGTTTACACCCGGCTCATAGAATCATAGAACAAATGGTAAGTTGGAAGGGACCTCCGGGCCACTGGTCCAACCCCCCTCAAAACAGGTTTCACAAACATCCCAGACAGATACGGCCAGCCTCGTTTGAAGACTTTCATTAAGGGAAAAAACCCAATGAATATACAATCCCCATCCGCATCTTGTTGTATGCGCAATAACCTATTGGTAGCATTCTATTCATTGGAAGCAAACACGAATGATACAATCCCACCTGCACGGTTATGCTGCTATATATCCAGTATGCCTCCATACTCTATTGCTTCCAACCACTGCAACCATCTTGCAACATATTTAATGTGCCTGGTAAACTTTATATAATTCATTTACACTGTTTAATACTTAGCTCAACCGGACTGGCCTCTCTAGTCTTTCAGTGGAAGGTCTAAAGCAAAAAGTTCCAGTCTAGAGGGATCCACACAAAAAAAATCGCAACGAATCGCAAAAAAACGTCACATTTAGCGATCCCTTAGCGATATTGTCAGTGCGGCAGCTTCCACCGACTTCCTGCGGACCGCTCGCGCTGGAATCTTCCGGCCCTATTTCCGCTGGCGTCCCCGCTGGAAGTATCACGCTGTGTGCACCTTTTCTTAGCGTTTAGCGGACTTTTGTACCGCAAATCTTAAAAATCCTAAAAAGGCGATAGCGCGTTAATATATCGCAAATTGGCCGCATTTAGCGATATAGAAACATCCCCCAACGATCCATTAGTATGCAACCTAACGAGATCGCTAGCGGTTGCTTAGTGGGCAAACCTTAGCCCTTGAACATTACCCACCCCCCGGGTGCGGCCCCACGCCAAAAATTTCCCAAACAGTCCACAATCCCACCTCCTAACCCGATTGGGCTATAAAATTTAAAGTCCTAAGGGTGCACGCAAGTTGGGGTGGCACGCATCATCCCGAAGCAAAGCATCCCAAAGAAAACCGGTAAACGCAAAACATCCCAAAATAAATTGTTAAACGGCAGTTACCAGGCAGTTAACAGGGCGGAACAGGTAGTCCAACTTTCTTACTTTTTATTATTACTTTACCTCTATCCCCTGTTTCCCTGCCATCCACATTCCCCGCCCCACCCCCCTCCACACGACCATACACATCAGCCCCTCCAACTTCCCCTCCCAGTACACTCCCCCAGCTCTCCTCACCTTCCTGAAACCCACCCATCTGCCCCAAACAACACAAAAAAACCTACACAACCCCAACACCTCCTTATCTTCCTACCCTACTGTTTCAGGGACATCCCCCCAACCCGGTCCACCATCCCCCAACCTCAATCCCTACCCACCTCATATCAAACCAAAAAACTTATTACTATTATTGCACCCCTCATCTCCTTCGTTAATGGCCCCTGGAATCCCGGTCTGCTGCAAGAAGCATCCTTCCTGCACTATTACTTCGAACAACTCTCTTCATCTGTTGGCCCGCACTGAAACCGGATTCAGGATTCGCACCTCCCCTGCTGCCATTTCCTATGGGGCTTACAGTTTCCCCCTTCCCCCCCGTCCCGCAAAACAGACTGGTGGTGGAGTTGGCAACTCCTTCCCCACAATGCACTTCCAGGCACCCCCCTATCCATCACTCTCATTCCCTTCTTTTGAGGTCCACCCATCAGCCTTTCTCCCCTCTCCCTCAAGTAGCGGTCATATACCCCCCAGGCTCCCCCCCCGGTCCTTTGACCACTTCCACCTGGCTGCCGCACTTCATGTTCTCAAACTACCAACCCTTACCTTGAGACTTCAACACCCTTAACAGCCCACTTCCACATCTGCATCTCAGCCTTCACAAACCACTCCTAGGCCTCTCACACTTTCAACCCTAGACCACAAGGATGGTAAACACCCTTGACCTGATCTTTGTCCCCTTGTCAATCTCCCACCTAAATAACCACCCTTCCATTCTGACCACAACATTCCTCTTTTACCCTCACAAACCTACCACCCCAGCGCACTCCACCTACCACACATTCAAAATCTACAAGCCATTAACCCTCAGACCTTTCAACTCCCTACACTCATCGCTGTCCCCAATCTCCTCTTTTCTTGTCCAACTGGCTGTTCATCACTACAATGACACTCTTAAGGGTATGCCACCAAACAGATCGCAACGAGATCGCAACAAACGCAAACCACATTTAGCGATCTCGTTAGCGACCTCGTTTGTGTGGCAGTCAACGATGGGCCCCTGCTGTATTCGCTGATCTCACAGCGTTCTGGACCTTTCTTGATCGTTGGCGCCCCGGTGACCTAATCGCTGTGTTTGCACCTTTTTGCGAACACGAGCGACCTCGTTTGTGACCATATGACAGCGCGCAGGCGGGACTAGGGTTTTAGCGTCACGGATGATCGCAATATCTGTAGGTTCTTTTGCGTCACAGAGAGGATCACAGAAGTTGCAAAGCAGCTAGCAGACGCAGAGAGCAGAGCGATGCTGGAAATTCCTATGAATCAGAAGCGCTCAGTACATGCTAATGACATCCTAACGACCGCCAAAGTCGTTAAAGAGATCGCTGACCACTGATGTGTCGTTTATAGAAACTCCGTTTGGCAGCTACTAGCGACCTAAAAATCGATCACACCAACGATCTCGTTAGCTTGCGTCGTTATCGGGATCGCTAACGAGATCGCTAATGTGGCAGTACCTTTAGAAGCAACCCTTGACCAAGTAGCACCCTCACCCTCAGAACTTCCAAACACACAGAAAAACCCACCCTGGCTCACATTGCAAACTCAACTTCTTCAGCGATGCTCTAGGAGTGCGAACCCTTTGGAGAAAAACCCGCACACCAGAAGACTTCAATCCACTTTAAATTCATGTTAAGAACTTATAATGCTGGCCCTTCACCCCCAAACAGACCTACTTCACCACCCTGACTCCTCACTAGCCAACAACCCCAAGAAACTTTTTGACACTTTCACTCCCCACAGCCAAAAGCACAAGCCCCTATCACAGACATTTGTGCTGACGACCTGCCTCCCATTTTATATAAAAAATAGATACTACCATCAGGAAATCACTCTCAACCACCAAGTCTGTACTCCCACCCTCCCTACATTTCCCCTAGCTCACTTTCCACATTTGATCCCATCACAGAAGAAGAAGTCTCCAGACTCCTCTCTTCTCTCGTCTGACTACATGCACTACCACCCCATTCCCTCACATCTCCTCCAGTCTCTCTTCCAGTTGTCACAACTCACCTAACTAAAATCTTAAACCTCACTCCCTCGGCATTTCCCTCCCATCCTCCTTCAAACACTCCATCATTACTCCATTACTAAAAACCCACTCTCGACCCTTCCTGCACAAACAACTACAGACCGTCTCCATCTCCCCTTCATCTCAAACTTTTGGAGCGCTAGTCTACTCCCGCCTCACCCGTTACCTCTCCACTCACCCCTCCTAACCCTTCACAGTCCGCTCCGCCCCCTACATTCGACGAAACTGCACTCATCAAATGACCAATGACCTTACAGCAAAACGTAAGCGGTGACCATCTCGCACATTCTACTCGACCTTTCTGCAGCTTTCGACACGGTTGACCACCGTCTCCTACTGTCAGGCTCCATCACTAGGTATTAAGGACACTGTTCTCTCCTGGTTCTCCTCCTACTTTCTGACCGCCCTTCAGTGTTTCGTTCTCTGCTCCACGTCATCTCATCTTCCTCTCACTGTCGGTGTACCCAGGGCTCATCCTTGGCCCCCTTCTCTTCTCTCTCTACATGGCCCCAATTGGACAGACCATCAGCAATTTGGCTTTCATACCATCTTTAGCGATGACACACAACTATACACGTCAACCCCCGACCTTACCCCCGCTGTTCTACAGAACGCCACCGACTGTCTGTCCCAGTCTCCAACATCATGTCCGCTCTCTATACTGAAACTCAACCTCTCCAAAACTGAACTTCTTCTGCCCCGCCACTACTAACCTCCCTAAATCTGAAATTTCCCCTCTCCGTCGGCGCACAATAATAACACCCGCAGCAGGCTCGCTGTCCTGGGTGTTTATGTTTGACACCAATCTCCCTTCACCTCCCATATACAATCCTTGCCCGCTCTTGCCGCCTACACCAAAAGAACATCTCTAGAATCCGCCCTTTCTCACCATGGAAACAACAAAAACCCTCACTGTAGCATTGATCCACTCCCGCCTGGACACTGCAACGCTCTATTACTCGGCCCCTCCCATTACTCGACTATCCCCTCTCCCATTCCATCCTTAAGCAGCAGCCAGGGTCAATCCATCTGGCTAATACGGTACTTGGACGCGTCCGCTCTTCGCCAGTCCTTACACTGGCGCCCATTCATTATAAGAACCAATTCAAAGTACTTGTTCTCACCCAGAAAAGCACTCCACAGTGCAGCACCCCCCTACATCTACTCCCTCATTTCATCTATCGGCCTAAACCGACTGCTGCGCTCTGCAAACGACTTTCCGACTAACCTCTGCACTAATCCGTACCTCCCACTCCTGACTTCCAAACTTCTCCCGCGCTGCGCCAATCCTCTGGAATGCTCTACCCCAAGAAATTAGGACTGTCCACAATTTGCATGGTTTCAGGCGCTCCCTCAAAACACATTTGTTCAGGTGGCATATCACATCACTAATCAAAGTCATTCTATGTGTAAGTGTGGGTGTAGCCCATTCCACTATCTCCATCCATCCCTTACTCCTCAAGATGGCTGGACCATCATTGTAAATGCACCATTGTAAATACACACTTGTACTGTACTTTGTAACTCCCCCACCTCATTGTAGATTGTAAGCTCTCACGAGCAGGGTGGCTTATTTTGCTTAATTAATGTATTGTTAACGTTGTTTACTTATGACTTGTTTTTGAAACTGTTAAACTGTAAAGCCGCTGCGGAATATGATGGCGCATATAAATAAAGATTATTATTATAATTAACCACCACCTCTCGAGGCAGCCTGTTCCCACTCATTGATACCCTAACTGTCAAAAAGTTTTTTCTAATATCTAATCAGTATCTCCTCCCATTCAGTTTCAACCCATTGCTTCTAGTCTTTCTGGTGCAAATGAGAATAAAGATGATCCTTCTACAATGTGACAGCCCTTGAGATATTTGTAGACAGCTATTAAGTCTCCTCTCATCTTCTCTTTTGTCAAGCTAAACATTCCCAAATACTGCAACCGTTCCTCGTAGGGACATAGTTTGCAGACCTTCACCATTCTATCGCTGTCATCTGAACTTGCTCCAGTTTGTTGATGTCTTTTTAAAATGTGTGCCCAAAACTGGACACAGTATTCCAATGAGGTCTGACCAAAGAGAGCAAGGGCAATAATGACTTCACGTGATCTAGACTGTATGCTTACTGTTAATACCTACCTAAAATTGCAATTGCCTTTTTTGCTGCTGCATCACACTGTTTGACTCATGTTCAGTCTGTGATCTATTAGTAAACCCAAGTCTTTTTCACATGTGCTGTTACTAGCCCTATGCCTCCCATTTGTATATTGCTTTTTTCATTTTTATTGCCCAGATGTATAACTTTGCATTTTTTCCCTGTTAAAAAACATCTGTTAGTTGCTGCCCACTGCTCCAGTTTATTTATATCTTTTTGAAATCCTCTCTCTCTCTCTAACAGTATAGCTACCCCACCTAGCTTTGGCCATCAGCAATTTAATCATTTTCCCTCAATTCCTTCATCTAAATCATTGATAAAGATGAACAATACAGGGCCCAGGACGAGCCCTGGGTAACCCCACTTGAGACATTCTTCCAACGGATGTGCAGCCATTTACGATGACCTTTGGGACCGATCACAAAGCCAGTTATGAATCCACCTAACATTTGCCATTGTCCATTCCATACTTAGTCATTTTTTCAATAAGATTATTGAGATACTTTTGTCAAATGCTTTGCTGAAGTCAAGATATACTATATCACAACATTTCCCTGATCCACCCAGTCAGTGATTCTGTCATAGAAGGCAATTAAGTTTAGTCTGATAATGACTTATTAGTTACAAACCCATGCTGACTCTGTTTAATCATTTAATTCTTATCCAGGTCCTGGAGCAGATGTTCCTTCATGACGGGCATTACATGAGCCATCCTCTCCTGCAACTGGGTGACATGCTCTATCATGCTTCGGTGTGGCGACCTTGGCCTTCCCAGGTTTCCATGGTGATGTCCAGAGCCCTCGTGGATTCGGCCGAACATGAGTTCAAACAGCGAGAACGCCGTGGATGCCTTGGAACTTCTCTAATGGAGAAAAGCAAGAACGGAGAAGATAGTCCCAGTATCGACCGTCCTTCTTAATGACCCTCTTGAGCATGGCCTTCAAGTCTTTTGAAGCGCCTACCAGCCAAACAGCGCGAAGTGCACGGGGTTCGCATTTTGGGGGATCTGGAGGACTCGCACAGCTCCCCTCATTTGACAAAAACACTTCCCTGCCGTTCCCAAAATTTTTTTGGCAAACCGTCCTGGCAAGAATTAAACCACTCCCGGCGATTCCCCTTTTGCTGAAGATTTTCCCCAGTGGCCCCGCTTCGGGTTATCGGGTCCATAATCCCCTAACCACCAAGATTAAATTCTGGCCTCATTCCGACTTAACAAGAGGAAACCCCCCCAGTCCATACGAATCCAAGAAGGGAATTTCTATTACCGCAATGGAACAAGGGACTTCTGAAGTGAGACACAGCGGCAGGTACTGCAGTAGGGCAAGACCACAAAAATCTGAATCCACTTTAAACCCCGGCCAAAAAACCCTGCATTTCTCCTCCTGGTTTTCTCTACCCCTAGATGACCACCCATATAAATTTCATGGGCCATATCTAAACCCTTCTGCCAAACATTTGGAACTAACCTTTCCACAATTTCTCCACCCCCAATTTATCACCCGATACAGTAGTACAGTAGTTCGCAATCACAGAAAAATGAAGGAACCTGTGACAACCCCCGCCAAGACAACCCCATTAAAGCAGGACATTTCAAAAGATAATTCAAGTAGGCTCGAAGCTAGCATTTCCGAAGTTGTCTCCGAGCACCTCTAAGGCCCTTTCACACTTCAGCTTTCGCAAATCAAAACCCCAAAAAGTGAAAAAAACGGACCGTTTTTTTTTTCCCATTGACTTGCATTAGTGACAGATTTTGACGGATGTCGTCCTTTATGTCCGTTTTTTGACAATCCAGGAAGAGAGAGAAGAGAGAGAGAAAAGAGAGAGAGAACCTCACTAATTTCAAGTCAATGGAAAAAAAAACGGATCCTTTTTTTCACATTTTGACGGATTTTGACTGATGTCGCACGACTGAAGTGTGAAAGAGGCCTTATAAAAAAATGGCGGATGCGGCGGATCCCCGTATTCCGCCATTTTGGCGGAGCAAAAAAAACGTTGCAATGGGCCGTTTTGTAAAATGCGGAAGCCAATTTTTTGGCGGATTCGCAAAAAACGGACCTAACGGACGACCACCTTTCCCAATGCAATCAAAGAAAAAAACAACCCAAAAAAAAAAAAAACGGATCCTTTTTTTCAATTTAAGGATTTTGACGACGCGCACGACTGAAATGTAAAGAGGCCAAATCAGGGAAGCTGGCTCCTCCGTACATCTCGTTCTCCTTTTCCAGCAAGGACACAAAGGGGAAAATTCCACCCCTGGCTCCCACGAAATCCCCTTCAAGGGGCTGGTTTGAACTGGGACACTTGAACAGCCCCCTTCTGCCACAAGTCACAGAAAAGAGAAAAGTCACACCAAAATATGGGATGGATCAATCTCCCCACTCCCCCCAACCTAAAGGGTCTTATCACCACAGTCTTTCCTCAGGTTTACCTCGGCCACAGGTAGTCCTGGCTTCTTTTTTAAAGGCACCCAACACCCCCCCAACTTATTGAAAATTAACGGGTGGGGCATGAAAGTGCTGATTATGTCCCCCAACTTCCAGAATCCAGCATCCTGTGGACCCTCACCCCTTTGACAGAAATTGGCACACAACTGGGACCATCACTGGGTTAACTGTCCAAAAACCCGCAAACCGAAAGCAAAATAAGAGCACCATCTCCCGGACTGCTCCAATAGTTCGGGGCATTTTGCACCGGCCCGGCAACGTTCCCTGGATTGGACACCACCAACAGACCAGGGTTTAAAATTCCAGTTTTGGGAGGTCCCCTCACAAATGGGTCGTCCCCATTTGGGAAACCAACACCTTTGGTGATCCCCCCCTTTTGGGGTATCCTTGTACAGGGACGTAAAATATGGGTCCCCCAAGGATTTCTCTACAACCGGAAACCTCTCAAACCGTTAAACCCAAAATTGTCGGGCATTCCTGGGACGGCCCGGGCAACCCAAGTCTTTATGGCCTGGGAAAGGGAATGAATGAATCGGTCCATCACCACCCGCCCAAATCATCGGGCAGGAGTGAAACGACTTTGCTCAGCCACTTTGGGCCGGTGTAGAAAGCGAAAAATCTTGAGAGGGGTGGTTTATTCCCGGGCATAGACCAACATTGGACCTTTTGCCCTTACAGAAAAAGTACCCCCAGGCAAAGAAGTACCCCACAGTTTTTAAACTTCTCAAACCCTGGCCCCTAGGGGCAAATTCAAAATGTGCCTTCTGGGGCCCCCACTATGGCGCCAGAAAACTTTGCTCACTGCTCCGGCCGGAATCTCTTCCCGGCAAGTTCGCGCCCTGACAAACCAAAACAAACCCCAGGGGGGGTTTGGTGACAAAAAGCAGCAACCTTGGTGTTCACTTGAGCCTCTAGGGTGGGGGTTAGGCTTGTGCGCAGGTAGCTGCCGGAACACTCCAGGGCTGTGTCAGGCGAAGCAGCTGGCCCCACGGTGAACAAACACTAATGACAGGTCCCGGGCAAGTACAGAGGCACGACTGGCCCCTCGGCGCACGGCGACAAATCGGGGAGGTACTCAGGCGGCAGGCACGGCTGGCACTCAGGCAGGCAGTGGGCACGCTCAGACGGGGAAAAAAGGGAAAGATTCGGGAAGGAAGGAACAAAAAGGAAACCCCTTTTTGGGGTGGGAAAATGGAACCCGGTAGGAATCTTTTCAGACTAAGGGATAAAGACCACAGGGGCAGAGCAGAGCAAGCAAGCGCAGGGGCGGACCGAGAGCAGAGCGAGCCCGCAGGGGCAAAGGAAGAGCCAGAAACCCAAGGTGCGAAGCAAGGGCAAAGCTAGCAGCAAGTGGGGAGCAGAGCAAAACGGAGCCACAGGGTGCGGAGCAGAGCAAGTGAAGCCGCAGTGTGCAAACGAAGCAACGACCGCAGGGTGGGAACGAAGCGGAGCCCCCGGGTGCGCAGGGAGAGAGAGTGGGAAGGCTATGTCCGCCCCCCCCACAATTTGGGGGTTACCAGGGGAATGGGGTACTCAGAGCCGAGCCCATGGAAGTCAAAGGGGTTTTCACAGGTAGCTGTGGCCCCGGCCCTTTGGGCCCCGGCGGTCTTGGCGTAGTTGGGGGGAAAATTTACAGGGATATATTTATATACATTCCGTGACGCCAAACCCGTAGTCTTCTGGTAAAAGACCCACGCTGCTGTAGATCTTTTGAGGGAGGTGAGGCAGCTAGATGTCGGGTCCCCCCAGGGGACTTCCCCCCAGGTCGGTAGTTAAAGCAGGGTTGTGCAGGCTTTCAATAAAAACACAGTCCAAACAGTCAGCGTCTTTCCATAACCTTTACTTTGTAAGAAAGGTAAGGCAGTCCCAGGGAGGCTGACCAAGGGAGAATTTATTTGAGATTCAGCTTGGACAATTAGGGGCCTCCTTTACTTTCAACACAGAGTACAACCAGCCTGAAGCGTTTCCCCCTATAACTCCAGCTATTCCAAAGCTGTACTGGCCCATTTATTTTGTGGTTTGGAGCCTTTCCCCGAGAGAGCAAAATTTCCCTTTTTTGTCCTCAAGACTCAAAGTCTTCCACTCCCCCTGACCCCCCATTACAAATGCCCATTTGGGGCTGTTTTGCCGCACCTAAGGTCCGAAACTCTTTTTTCTTACCACAATGCTTGAAGCTAATGGAACCTTCGGCCCCAGGACCGTTACAATTCAGACTTTCAATCCAAAAGCACTTTTCAAATAATTTCCACTGTGCCTTTCGCCGTCCCCTGGTAGCAAAACACACACACTTGCAAAAAGTCATATAATCACTCCCCTTCTTCTCTTCCTTTAGAGTTAGTTCCAGACTCTCAGTTATCCCACTAGGCAGGAGCACGTCTCTGAACCTTTCACTGCCTTGGGACAGGAGACTGAAGTATTTCTGTACTAAGCTCTTCTTTCTTAATCATGTCTTCAATGAGGTACAGCTTCTGACCAGGCTAGGTGATCTATATCCGCCCTTACGGCCTCCACTGCTGAACTGCCTGATAGAAACCAGGCGGACTGCTTCCTCCCCCAAGTTCCCAGCTAGACCCACACGTCTGCCCTGTCCGAAGACAGGAAACTGACTACTAAATCACTCAAACGAATACAACCCCGACCACTCCCTCACAAGTGACTACACTACCCTAAGGGTGTGTCTATGTATGTTGAGGTGAATGGGTATTGAGCATAAACTGCTATCTCTCCACAACATTCTCCAGGGTACTGCGGTGTGCCTAACACCAGGGCTACACATTCCCCCATGGTAAAAGACAGCACTCCGCGGTAAAATACAAAGAACAGTTTTGTTATGCCATGAAAACATCAACATTAAACATTAATATCGTCCCATCCAGGAGTAAGGATGTCTTAAAACGTTGCAAACAATAACTTTAAATAGAAAAATACAAATATTAAAATAACATTTTCATATAAATAGACAATAAACTTGTGAAGGACCCGCACCAAACCTTCAACGTGGGTCCGGGGTGGGCTGCGGGACATCCGAATGCAGACCTCACTCAGTGCCACACCACACGGGTTTTTCTGTTCAGAGGTAAGTCAAGGCTTCATGTGAAACCATTAAAAGGCACCTTAGTGCAACTATTTACAAAAAAGTTCTGGGCTGGCACAGACCTCAACCTCAAAGTCCATTGTAAAACGAAGACAATTTATCAATTAATAATAATAAAAGTGCAAAACTTTTTCTCTGTTTACCCAGCCGGGCATTCTACTGTTAGCAATATATAAAAATATATTATATACTCATTTAACTTGTGCAAAAATTGGCAAACATTCTTAAACTTTTAAAAACTTTACTTATGGTAGAACCCCTGTCTGGATCTTACCGGTTCTTCACATTTCTTTGTTAACTTTGTTAACACTTTCCATCCCGGGGGCTGGAACAAATGCGATGGTCGCACAGGACCGTTCCTATTCCTGGGCCCAGTGCCCAGCACCAAGATCATCGACTCCACCATCGGGGTCTGTGTGGCTGGTGTGCACTGGGCTGGTGGGGATGTCGGGGGTTCCAGCAGGTGTCATCATCGCTGGTTACCTGCAGGGCCGGTTCACTCCGGTCCTCTAGGCCGCAGGGCCCGTCCTCCTCTGGGACGCTGCTGCAGCATAAGATACTGGCAGAAAGCAGGCTTTTGTAGTGGCTCAATTGAGATCGCATCAGACTTTTGCGATGCAGAAGTGGTCGCACAATGCTGGTGTGATGCAAGCAGGAAGCAGGTGTGCGCAATGGCTCAATTGGGGACGCACTAACCTGCTGCTGGTCGCGCTCTCCATCACAGACGGCTGGGTTTCCTCCGGTTGTCCCTACCGGGGATCGATCATCTTTCTGCGCCCCCCTGGCCGGGCGGGCGTTCCGGAACTGGCGGTACCTCCTCAACCTCCTTCCGCCCTCCACCGCTTTCCCCCGGTGGGATCAGGATTGGTAAATTTTCGGGGCAGCCTCCGGTTGCTCCTTTGCCTTGGGCAGCAGAAGTTTTGGTAACTCCAGACGTAGGGGATCATCAAAGGGGAGAACGCCGCGTCCCACAGCCGCCGCTGCTCCAGGGTACGCCGGCGTCTCTCGATCTCTTCAAAATCCAAGTTTGTGGCGAAATCATCTTTCTTAGTCGTGCATTTTCTTCTTTAACCTCCAGCAATGCTTGCTGCAGGTGCAGGACCACGGATGACTCCGGTGCTTTTTGGCAGCTTGGCTGGGGCACGGGGCCTGCCTTCCTCCGCTTCCCTGCTCGGCTGCACACGTCCTGCTTCCATGATTTCCAGAAGATTCTTTCTTCTTCCCCCTCCAGAGACGTCCGGTCTCTTCCGTGGAGGCGGGGTTTGGGGTCTCCTCCTCTTTGCAGGAAAGGTGAAGAGGAGGCGGACCTCCTTTGCTGTAGGGCAGGATCGCATGTTGTAATAGCACTTTGAGAGGGCAGCAATTTTCTTCGCGCCACTGGGGGGTAAAACGCCCACAAGGTACGCCCACCTTCTTCTCCAGCCCTGAGGGGCGCGAATATGGCGACAAAGATGGCGATTTTTGGCGCCAAAAGGCAAACAGTCCTTTTTCACAAAAACAATTCCATAGGCACACAGGGCTCGCAATTTTGCGAGTTTCGCATCTGTTCGTGACGCCAAATTTGTGTCGACCCGCCACCACAATTGTGGGCTACCAGGGCAATGGGTACTCAGAGCCGAGCCCATGGAAGTCTATGGGGATTTGTCACAGGGAAACTGTGGCTCGTCCCGTGGCCCTGGCGGTCTGGCGTATGTTGGGGGGAATATTATACAGGGGAATATTTATATACAGTTCGTGACGCCACCTGTAGTCTTCTGGTAATTTGTACCAGCGCTGCTGTAGATCTCTGAGGGGATGGTGAGGCAGCTAGATGTCGGGTCCCCTACAGGTGGGACCTTCCCTCAGGTCGGTAGTTAAAGCAGGGTTGTGCAGGCATGCAGATTTAAAAAACACAGTCTCACACAGTCAGCGTCTTTCCATACCTTTACTTGTAAGATGGTAAGGCAGGTCCCAGGGAGGCTGATCCAAGGAGAATGTATTTTGAGATAGCAGCTGGACAAGTTAGGGGTCTCCTTTACTTTCAACACGATGAGTACAACCAGCCTGAAGCGTAGTTCCCTCTATAACTCCAGCTATTCCATAGCTGTACTGCCCAGTCAGTTTTGTGGTAGGAGCCTTCCTGCGAGAGAGCTGAATTCCTGTCTGTCCTGCAGAGACTCAAAGTCTTCACTCCCCCTGACCCCAGTTACGTACTGACTATTTGGGGCTGTTTGCCGCGACCTAAGGTCCGGTAAATCTCTGGTTTTCTTACCACTATGCTTGAAGCTAATAGTGATCCTTCGGTCCCCAGTGACCGGTTACAATGTGCAGGACTTCTTCAATCCAAAAGCACTTTTCAAATAAACTTCCACTTTTGCCTTTCGCCTTGTCCTCGCTGGTAGCATAAACACTCAACACTTGCAAAAAGTCATATAATCACCTCCCTTCTTCTCTTCCTTTAGAGTTAGTTGCAGACTCTCAGTTATCCACTAGGCAGGAGCACGTCTCGGGAACTTTCACTGTCCTTGGGACAGGAGACTGAAGTATTTCTGTACTAAGCTCTTCTTTCTTAATCAGTGTCTTCAAGTGGGGGACAGCTCTGACCAGGCTGAGGTGATCTATATCCTCCGCCCTTACTGGCCTCCACTTGCTGAACTGCCTGATAGAACCAGGCTGGACTGCTTCCTCCCTCCAAGTCCCAGCTAGACTCCACACGTCTGCCCTGTCCGAAGACAGGAAACTGACTACCTAAATCACTCAACGAATACACCCCGACCACTCCCTCACAAGTGACTACACTACCCTAAGGGTGTGTCTAGTGTATGTTGAGTGAATGGTATTGAGAAATTAAACTCTAACTCTCCACACATTCTCCAGGGTACTGCGTGTGCCTAACACCAGGGCTACACAGCTACACACAAGAATACAAACAGGTTAAAAATAGGGCTTATTTTAGACAAGGACAGACACGGGAACAAGTTTAGGATAAAAGGATTCAGGCCTGGGAAATACAGCCCCAGGGTAGAAGGAACGAGACACACAGGAAACAGGAACAGGCCTGGGTATACAGCCCCCCCCAGGGTGACAGGAACTAAACAGTAACAGGACAGGACCTGGCAACTCCGTAGCAGAACACAGACTGAGAGAGTTTGTTGCTCAGGCATCTCCCTATGGATGGACATGCCTTAAGTTACCCAATACCTCTTGGCAATAGGCTGGGGACACATTAGGAGTCAGCACCTGTCTCTATAAGACTCAGGAAGTGCAGGCGCTGCCACCCTAAGCATACAGCCAGGAAGCATCACACAGCCAACAGAGGACATGAGGTTCACACATGGAGTAGTAGAAGACAGAATTCACAGTACGGCCAGGAGTGATGAATAAGATGGTGTATCAGACTGATGGGAAATAGAAAGCCATGCAGTGATGCTGGAAGGGATGTTACACTCCCGTTCCGCCACCCGCTCAAAAACTGTCAAGAAGACTTCCACATCATCCCCGGGGTCATTTTTTGCATGCTCGCCTTAACCGTTTTCTGGGCGTATGCATCACCTTCTGAAGATGAGGAGGAGACTGCCGGCCCTACTCAAACCACCTATGTGGCCCCCTGAGGGTCCAGTCGCCACAGAGGTACTGCATCTCAACTAGAGATGTGGTATCCCACCTTTCAGGTAAGATGGGGACACCAAACTTGGTTCTGACAACACTGCATCCATCACACATACAGGCTCAGTTCCTCTAGCATGCCTGTAGCTAGGAAAGGGTGTCAGATGGTGGGTGGAGCTTGTGGGGCAGAGCAGGAGAATACAGGGAAGTAAGAGTGAGTCTTCCTGTAGGGGAAGGCGGGGAAAAAATAGAAACATGCAGCAGGCTCCAGGTCCTGAGGAGCTGCTGACAGACAGAAGGACAGAAAGAAGGTTTCCCTGGAAGGGAAAAGGGGATTTCTCAGAGGCACGGCTGAGCAGAAGGCTACCCGTGGGCTCGTTCCAGCTGACGGACGTCAGCTGGGAGTATCCAGGTCGCTGAAGGGTCTCGGCCCCTAGCCTAGTGGAGTGTACAACAGGACTCAGCTAGCAAGCGACAGCTGTGGCAACTTTAGGGTCACAGTCAACAACCACAATCATCTTCCCTGGGAAGGCAGCTATATAGAATCAAGGAAACGACGGGTCACGTTGTCCAACAGGATTCGCAGCTGGGAAGGAAGTAGGAGCAGGAATCAGCACAGTGAGATGACCAGGAAGGCATATACTGACAGGGAGCTCTAGATTGTGCTCTCTATCTATCTGGAGTTGGCTGGATCCCACACCTGGAGGACGTGGCACCAAGCGGGCACCTGTACTGCAGACAGACTATGAGTAAAGCTTTGGAAACTGCACCTTAATGTGTCTCCTCAAATTCTTCCTGCGGCACTCACTCCACACTGCTACGTCTCCCAGCACATTTATTCTCTACTACATCTCTCTGCCCTGGGACACAAGCTCTGCCTGTGGAGATCTATTCCAACTCTGCTGCATCACACCATCTGTCCCAGAGGATCTGCACTGCAGCACTGGTCACCTCTGACCAGAAACCACAGGTGGCGTCACGAACACTTCATACAAACTCTTTATCATCCCTGTAAATATTCCCCTTTTCATTGGACGCCCAGGTCACAGACCGGGTCACTGCTGCCGTGACACATCCCTTAATACACCGGCCCGGTACCGAGTACCCCACTGCCCTGGCGGGCGATCCACCTACGCAAGGAGCTCCATTTGTTGCATTAGAGCCTCCTGTTGTTGCCACTGCGCTGTGAGACTGTTGAAACTGCTGTATCAACACTTTTTTGTTTCTTGTGCTAGTTTTGCCTACTGGCTAGCCAGCTGGTTTGTTGCTGGGACCTGCACAAGATGTTAACCAGCCCTCCATGTTGCCGGACGCTCATTCCGGATGGCGGAAATTTTACCCAAGACATGTATTCGTCCGCCCCCTCTATCCAGGTTCCTGGATCGCTGTCCGCATTCCCACCACGTGTGAGGGGTTGATTCACTCTGCTGCTTCACAAGGTTGTCACAGGAACATTCGGGTAGTAATTTACCTGCTGGTTTATTGCAGACAGCATAATCCTTACAGGGTTGAAAAAATAAACAAGCCTTTCTGGGATAACGGAAAACAAAGATAAAGTCTGTCGGGGCCTTTTCCTGCAGCTTCACTGCAGTAACACACACACGTCCTTAACTCCCTATGCGACACATGGGGGTTCCACCTCTCTCCCCAAAGCACCACCCAACTGAACCACAGGTCCAGGATATATCACATGTACTCGTCACTGATCATGACATCACTGCAGGTCCTCAAACACCTGCTGGTCCTGTAGGAAAAAGGGTACGGTGAGCACCCTCCCACCGCATGGGTGCCATAAAAGAAAA
>JARQOD010000008.1:35579143-35596888 GCA_033576555.1 Oophaga sylvatica
GGTATTATCAGGTTGTTGAGGGCTAAAATCCATGGGCCTTGACAGTCTTTTAATACCAGGCCGCAGCAGTCTGCATTTTACTTGGCTGGTTAACAAAAATAGGGGGACCCCTACGCCGTTTTTTTTTTCGAGGGGATCCCCTATTTTTGTTAACCAGCCAAGCTAAGCAGACTGCTGTGGCCTGGTATTATCAGGCTGGCAAGGTCCATGGATATTGGCTCATTACCAGCCTGAAAAACCAGGCCTCAGCAGTCTGCTTCATCTGGCTGGTTAACAAAAATAGGGGGGACCCCACGCCAATTTTTTTCGAGGGGATCCCCTATTTTTGTTAACCAGCCAAGATATGCAGACTGCTGTGGCCTGGTATTATCAGGCTGGCAAGGTCCATGGATCTTGGCTCCTTAACAGCCTGAAAAACCAGGCCTCAGCAGTATTATCAGGCTGGCAAGCAGGGTCGGACTGAGCCACCGGGACACTGGAGAAACCTCCGTTGGGCCCCAGCTCCTGCGTGGTGGGCCCTGATTTGAAAGGATAGGTCGCGGGGCAGAGAGGGCGGTGGCCCCGGGCCCCGCGCTCTGAGGGGGCCCACCCGGAGCTACGCTACAGTAACTGTATCGGCGTGCAGTTACATTCTGCGGCAGAGCAGGGAGAATCGCTCTCCCTGCTCTGCCGCCCGGAAGCTATGGGGCCTGAACAGGCGGTGGGGGGGCCCGGTGCCAGCAGTGGGCCCCCCAACCGTCATCGGAGGGTGAGCTGTATCGGCATGGGTACGGTTGGGGCGAGGATATGGGTGTGATTAGATGTGAAATGGGTGTGGTCGGGGCGTGGCTTAAAATTTGCAGCGGCGCGCTATGCGCGCCGCAGCCTTTAACCCTCTTTCCTGTCTTCAAAATTTGGGAGGTATGCTGTATGACCTCCCTACAACTTCTGGGCATGCTCCTGATGAGCACGACGGATGGTCTCCTGAGGGATCTCCTCCCACACCTGGACTAAAGCATCCACCAACTCCTGGACAGTCTGTGGTGCAACGTGGCATGGCCTAAAATTTGCTGCAGCAGGCACAGCGTGCCACAGCCTTTGTCCCTCTTTCCCTTCTTCAAAGGTTGGGAAGTATGATGGTGGGCCCCAAGAATAATTTTTCTCTGGTGGGCCCAAGGTACTCCAGTCCGACGCTGCTGGCAAGGTCCATGGATATTGGCTCCTTAACAGCCTTAAATACCATGCCTCAGCAGCAGGGGCGTACATAGAAATCATGGGGCCCCATAGCAAAAGTCTGAATGCCCCCCCCCCCAAAAAAAAAAAAAACCCAGAGCCATTGTAAATGTAAAGTGCCAGCACAGTGAGGGGACACATTAAACAAAAAAATGTATTATGCCCCCATAGATTGTGCCCCCATAGATGCTCCATAGTATAGGCCCTTATGCTGCCGCAGCTGCTGCAACCAAAAAAAGAAAGACATACTCAGCTCTCGTCGCTGGGGGCCAGGTGCCGGTGTACTGAGCAGGGGGTGACACCAGGTGCCGATGTCACCGCTCGCTCAGGGCCCCGGCACCTGAGATATTTACCTGTCCTCTCTCCACTGCTGAGCGCCGCTGTCTTCGGGGTCCTCCAGCAGTGAATGATCAGGCAGAGGGCACGGCGCGCACTAACGACGTCATCGCGCCCTCTGACCTGAACATTGCAGCAAGAGGACGCGAGCAACGGTGGAACGGGACAGGTAAATATCCCTTATACTCACCCTTCCACCGGCGCGGTCTTTGCAGCCCTTGCTCTTCTCCCGCGGTCTCCGCCGCCAGTGTTCAGCGGTCACGCAGGACCGCTCATTAAAGTCATGAATATGTGCATATTCATGACTGTAATGAGCGGTACCACCTGACCGCTGAACACAGGCGTCGGAGACCGTGGGAGAAGAGCAGGGGCTGCAGAGACCGCACCAGGAGAGGTGAGTATATAGAAGAGCTGCGCTCCCCCTCCCCCGCCGACCCCCTGGTAGTACTGTGTCAGCACAGCTACCCGACCGTCGCGGGCCCCCTCACCTGTCCGGGCCCCATAGCAGCTGCATGGTCTGCTTCATTCACGGTACGCCACTGCTCAGCAGTCTGCTTCATCAGGCTGGTTAACAAAAATAGGGGGGACCCCACGCCATTTTTTTTTTCGAAGGGAACCCCTATTTTTGTTAATCAGTTCCCTCTGACGTCACTGATTGTGTCCCTGGCTGACCTGAAGTGAAAGTGGAAAGCAATCAATTAAGCTTTCCACTTCCTCTCCTGTCAGCCAGGAGAGGAGCTCATTAATTTGGGGGTTTACTGTGAGGCTGCAGCATTAGCTGCGGTCCCTGTGTGTCGACCCGCCACCACAATTGTGGGTTACCAGGGCAATGGGGTACTCAGAGCCGAGCCCGTGGAAGTCTATGGGATTTGTCACAGGTAGCGGTGGCTCGGTCTGTGGCCCTGGCGGTCTGGCGTATGTTGGGGGAATATTTACAGGGGATAGATTTATATACAGTTCGTGACGCCACCTGTAGTCTTCTGGTAATTTGTACCAGCGCTGCTGTAGATCTCTGAGGGGATGGTGAGGCAGCTAGATGTCAGGTCCCCTACAGGTGGGACTGGTCCTTCAAAGTCTATGAAGTTAGTGAAGTCGGGTGCAGATAAATAACACAGTCTCACACGGTCAGCGTCTTTCCATACCTTTACTTGTAAGATGTTCAGGCAGGTCCCAGGGAGGCTGATCCAAGGAGAGTGTATTTTGAGACAGCAGCTGGACAAGTTAGGGGCCTCCTTTACTTTCAACACAATGAGTACAACCAGCCTGAAGCGTAGTTCCCTCAATAACTCCAGCTAATCCATAGCTGTACTGCCCAGTCAGTTTTGTGGTAGGAGCCTTCCTGTGAGAGAGCTGAATTCTTATCTTGTCGTGCACTGACTCAAAGTCTTCACTCCCCTGACCCCAGTTACGTACTGACTATATGGGGCTGTTTGCCGCGACCTAAGGTCCGGTAAATCCCTGGTTTTCTTACCACTATGCTTGAAGCTAATAGTGATCCTTCGGTCCCCAGTGACCGGTTGCAATGTGCAGGACTTCTTCAATCCAAAAGCACTTTTCCAATAATCTTTCCACTGTGCCTTTCGCCTTGTCCTCGCTGGTAGCATAAGCACTCACACTTGCAAAAAGTCGGGTAATCACTTCCTTCTTCACTTCCTACGAAGTTAGTTACAGATTCTCAGTTATCACTAGGCAGGAGCACGTCTCTGAACCTTTCACTGTCCTTTAGACAGGTGACTGAAGTCTTTCTGCACTAAGCTTCTTCTTTCTTTCAATGTATTCAGGTGAGGTACAGCTCTGACTAGGCTGAGGTGAATTAGACCACCTGTACTAGCCTCCACTTTCTGAACTGATAATGAGCTGGCTCGACGGCTTCCTCCCTCCAGCTAATCTCCAGACGTCCTCTCCGTCCGAAGACAGGAAACAGAACTCTCTCTTCTAAAATCACTCAACCAATATACACCCTGACCACTCCCTAACAAGTAACTACACTACCCTAAGGGTGTGTCTAGTGTATGTTGAGTGAATGGATATTGAGCATTAAACTGCTGTCTCGCCACACACTCTCCAGGGTACTGCGTGTGCCTAACACCAGGGCTACACACCTGCAGTAAACATTAACCCTTTCTGAAGGATTACACCGTGGGACCTGACTGTGCATGGGATAGGTAAGAATAATTTTGCTTTTTTATTTTATTTTTATTACAGAAAATGTTTTTTTCAGTAAAATAAAAGATGGTCAAAAACATGTGTCTTTATTTCATTAAAATGATTTTTAATTAAAGTGTGTGTGTTTTATTTCTATTTCATGCAATAGGATTAATAATTGATAGTTGTCTAATTGACAGCTCTCAATTATTAACCTGGCTTAAGGTCACCTTTCAATAGCAAGGTGGCTTTAACCCCATATTAACCCATTCGCCACCGCTACAGGGCAATGGGAATAGACGGGCAAAGTGCCAGAAAGGGCAAATCTAATTATAGATTTGTCTTTTCTGGGGTGTCTGGGGGCAGATGTTAGTAGCCAGGGGGGGGGGCCAAAAATAATGGTCCCTTTCTGGGCTATTATTATCTGCCCCCACTCGCTGGCTTTGTCTGTCTGGTTGCGAAAATAGGGCGGGAGCCCACGCATTTTTTTTCAACAATTTTACACCTCATATATATATACATGTCATTGAATTTGTGACACATATATATAAATATTTATAGTTCATACACTTCTACATAGTATAATAGCCGCTAATTCAATTGCCGGCTTTTGTGAAAATGCAGAACCCGACATGAAATGACACTTGGTTTACATAGAGTTAACCATGTCATTTCAAGTTGTTTGATCTATTGTTTTCACTAACAATTACATCAGTCTATGTGTGCAAAATTTCACACCTGTAGGGGTTAATTAAAGGTGTAAATTCGTAGCAAAAAAGTCAGGTTTTTTTACAACGAATTTACACCTTTAATTAACCCCTACAGGTGTGAAATTTTGCACACATAGTCTGATGTAATTGTTAGTGCAAATCAGATATCAAACTACATGAAAAGACATGGTTAACCCTATGTACACCAAGTGTCATTTCATGTTGGGTGCTTCTGTCTTTTCACAAAAGCCGGCTTTACCCGGCAATTGAATCAGAGGCTATTTTACTATGTAGAAGTGTATAAACTATAAATATATGTATATATATGTGTCACAATGACATGTATATATATATATATATATATATATGTATTCTATGTGTGTTTATTTAGTGTTTACAAGGAAAGAAAGAGGTTTTTTTAGTTACGATATTTCTGTCCCATAGACTTACATGGGACTTCCGGTATCGGTATCGGGTATCGCCGATATTTTAGTGATATCGGCGATACCATTCCGATCCGATATTTTTGGATATCGGAAAGTATCGCTCAACACTAGATCTGAGTTTTGAAAATTAAATTATACTGAATTTTTTCATTGGCTAAACTTTTAATGGTGGACAATATGGTGATTTTAACTTTTTTTATCTTTTTAAAAACTTTAGCTTTTTACTTTTTTTCCTCCTTTTAAGGGATTTGAATATCCAGTTGTCTAATCGATTGTTATATATACTGCAATACAGCTGTATTGCAGTATAAAGCTAATGGTACGGTCTCCTATGAAGCCCAGCTTATATTTGGACTAATGGGGATAAAAGTTCCCCATTCTGCAGATTGGCGCAGGTCCGAGCAGTCGCACCCCCATCAATCGATAAGTTATCACTTATCATGTGGATAGGTGGTAACTTGTTTTCACCAGGGAACCCATTTATTCCTGCAGAAGTTTAGTAGTTGACATTGAGAGAGGATGATGTCTCAAAAAACACTGCACTCGCTGGAAAAATATGCTTCAAGTGAAAGTTTTATTGGTCATATTCAGAATAAGCGACTGTTTCATTATGTGATAGACACATGATCTTTACTTCTTCCTCTCGTTCCCTTTAGGCCTCGGTCTATACTATATGAACCCGTACCATAATATCTGCCTTAAAATGCCAAAAAATTGTGACATGAATCTGTATATATTAATGTAAATATGTATATATATATTTTTTTCACTATTTTTTCACTGTTTATAATGTACACTTTTTATCTATTCTTTGCAGCGACTTTGTGATCAAGGCCCGGTAGAGGCCGAAACGTCAAATTACTTGTCGCTTATTCTGAATATGACCAATAAAACTTTCACTTGAAGCATATTTTTCCAGCGAGTGCAGTGTTTTTTGAGACATTATTATTAAGGGGTCATTGATCCCGTCCACTAGCACCGCCATACCTATAGTGGTGTGCCAACCTTCCTAATTTTTCTATTGAGAGAGGATGGACAGAGAGTGGGACTGACACAGGTTTCTGTCCATCCAGTGTCGGTTGCAGAGGGCCTGTGTAGCAAGCAGGAGTTGTATTACTTAGTAGTGGCTAACTGCGTGGTGCACCAGGTTACAGAGGGGAGATCTGCCTGGAGTGCAGAGAGTGACTGATGTGGAGTGCAATCGCAAATACTGGTCTGGGAGTGAGCCACATGGAGAGAAGAGGGGAAGTGGTCCTACGCAGGGGCATAACGATCGCAGCTATGGAGGCTGCGTCTGCAACAACCAGGCCTATGGCGTCAGTGGGCCTGCTGACACCAATTTCCGTTTTCAGCTGATTGTTCATCCTCGGACACACGTTCAGCTGAAATGCATTGCGGTGCAGAGAGCCACTGGCTCCCTGCACCACAATACACTTCATTGACCAATCATAGGTCGGCAGCTGACATTGGCATGCTCGTTGCAGGAAGCGCGTGACTGAGCCTGCCCCCCTGCACCGGCTATAGAGCAGGAAGAGGACACAGCATGGGAGCAAGTAGAGGTAAGAAGAATTGTATTTTAGTTTTTCATGTGTGGTGGAGAAGAGTGTCAGGACTGTGGACATTATTACAGTATGGGGGCCATTACTACATGATGGGGGACGTTTTAACAGCATTAGGGGTCCAATATGCTAGTGGGGGCCCAGGATCACATTTTGCATCGGTGCCCATAGGACTCTAGTTATTCCACTGGTGACAGGGCCTGAAGTGTGGACTGAAATGTGCTTATAAATCCTTTTGTATTAAAATGGAGATGTGAGCTCAGACATTCCAGAAAAGGTGGACAAACCCAAAACTATGGCTGTGATTCACCAAGATGGGTGATTTTTTCACAGGTTTTGATGAGGGGGCATTTTGGAGAAGGCGCTCTTGATTCAATAAGAGGTTCATGCTTCTAAATGAATCAGGCAAGGTGCATAGTTGTTGTGCACCTCTATGTGCGCCACGCCACAAATCTTACTCCAGTCAATAGCGTGAACTCACCAAAAGTCACAATTTTTTTACGCAAACTCGCTTTTGTGCAAAATAATTTAACTTTTCAAAGCTTTTTTTCGCTTCTTATTAGTGATGAGCAAATGTGATCGGATAAGGTGTTATCTGAGCATGCTCAGGTGTTATCTGAATGTCTTCGGCGTGCTGGAATAATATGTTTTGGTATGTTTCCACTATCAGGAAACAGTCCGGAATTGCTGCGTGTTCGACGCTGTGCGTTGGCGCAGTGTCAAACACGCAGCGTCCAGATGTTACAGCATAGTGGAGGGGATTTCAAGAAATCCCGTCTCCACTATGCTGTAAAACACGCAGGCGGAAGACCTGCATTTCCGGACATGCGGTGCGTCTTTTCAGACCGCAGCACGTCCTAGTCTCTTGCGGCGACGCTGCGTCGCCGCAAGGGAAATAACACAGGGCTATGCAGCCCTGCGATCATTCCGGATGTGTTCCGGATGTGTTCCGGAGGTGTCCTGAACACATCCAGAATGAGCGCGCGTACAGAAGGGGGCGGGGCTTTGGACGGTGCGGAATTTCCGCTCCGTCCAAAGCGCTGTGGTTCCGGACAGTGGAACCACAGCCTTTGAGTCCCCTCGGTTGCATGTCTCACGGCTGTTCAACAGCTGCAACACATACAGGGAGGTGCCTACGTTTTAGACAATCCCGACATGTGTTGCCGCTGTCGAACACTTGGTTAGCACCTGAGCATACTTGGATTAAAAGGGCTGTCTGTCATTAAAAAAGGGGAAAAAAATCTTTTCTTTTTCTTATCCAGAGCAGGATATGCTCCATTAAGAGACACATATGAATCTATACTGTTACTTTGCAGAAAAAGAAAACAAAGTGTGAATGGACCCCTAGATGGATGAACCCTAAAATGGACTTATTGTCTCAAATAGTTTCCGTTTTTCCTCGACTCAATAAGCAATGAGTTATTCTGATCCGGCAGAATTTACACCCCTCTTCTATCCCCTGCATCACGCCTGTGCTGTGAGTGATCGCAGCTCCACAGACTTGTCTTATCATGCAGCTTTCTTACCAATCTGACACTGCAACGCGCTATATTCTGCAGAAAATTATAGTGTTAGGCTTCTGTCTAATCACATAGTACATTACATGTGCTGGCTGGAGACAGTCGGAAAGGAAGGATGCCTGGCACTGAAAGATTGCGGACCATCTGCGGAGAAATAGAAAGGGGGCAGGTGGTGACTAAGAATACTTCATATTGGAGAGCATTTCAGCCTGGGGGGTCGTAGTGTTTGGATTTAATCATCAAATATAGTTACAGTGCCTTGCGAAAGTATTCGGCCCCCTGGAACTTTTCAACCTTTTCCCACATATCATGCTGCAAACATAAAGATACCAAATGTAAATTTTTGGTGAAGAATCAACAAGTGGGACACAATTGTGAAGTTGAACAAAATTTATTGGTTATTTTAAATTTTTGTGGAAATACAAAAACTGAAAAGTGGGGCATGCAATATTATTCGGCCCCTTAACTTTCAGTGCAGCAAACTCACTCCAGAAGTTCATTGTGGATCTCTGAATGATCCAATGTTGTCCTAAATGACTAATGATGATAAATATAATCCACCTGTGTGTAATCAAGTCTCCGTATAAATGCACCTGTCTGTGATAGTCTCAGGGTTCTGTTTGAAGCACAGAGAGCATCATGAAGACCAAGGAACACAACAGACAGGTCTGTGATACTGTTGTGGAGAAGTTTAAAGCCGGATTTGGATACAAAATGATTTCCAAAACTTTAAACATCCCAAGGAGCACTGTGCAAGCAATCATATTGAAATGGAAAGAGTATAACACCACTGCAAATCTACCAAGACCCGGCCGTCCCTCTAAACTTTCATCTCAAACAAGGAGAAGACTGATCAGAGATGCAGCCAAGAGGCCCATGATCACTCTGGATGAACTGCAGAGATCTACAGCTGAGGTGGGACAGTCTGTCCATAGGACAACAATCAGTCGTACACTGCACAAATCTGGCCTTTATGGAAGAGTAGCACGAAGAAAGCCATTTCTCAAAGATATCCATAAAAAGTGTAATTTAAAGTTTTCAACAAGCCACCTGGGAGACACAGCAAACATGTGGAGGAAAGTGCTCTGGTCAGATGAAACCATAATTGAACGTTTTGGCAACAATGCCAAACGATATGTTTGGAGTAAAGGCAACACAGCTCATCACCCTGAACACACCATCCCCACTGTCAAACATGGTGGTGGCAGCATCATGGTTTGGGCCTGCTTTTCTTCAGCAGGGACAGGGAAGATGGTTAAAATTGATGGGAAGATGGATGGAGCCAAATACAGGACCATTCTTGAAGAAAACCTTTGGAGTCTGTAAAAGACCTGAGACTGGGACGGAGATTTGTCCTCCAACAAGACAATGATCCCAAACATAAAGCAAAATCTACAATGGAATGGTTCACAAATAAACGTATCCAGGTGTTAGAATGGCCAAGTCAAAGTCCAGACCTGAATCTAATCGAGAATCTGTGGAAAGAGCTGAAAACTGCTGTTCACAAATGATCTACATCCAACCTCACTGAGCTCGAGCTGTTTGCCAAGGAAGAATGGGCAAGAATTTCAGTGTCTCGATGTAGAAAACTGATAGAGACATACCCCAAGCGACTTGCAGCTGTAATCACAGCAAAAGGTGGCGCAACAAAGTATAAAGTTAAAGGGGCCGAATAATTTTGCACGCCCCACTTTTCAGTTTTTGTATTTCCACAAAAATGTAAAATAACCAATAAATTTCGTTCAACTTCACAATTGTGTCCCACTTGTTGTTGATTCTTCACCAAAAATTTACATTTGGTATCTTTATGTTTGAAGCACGATATGTGGGAAAAGGTTGAAAAGTTCCAGGGGGCTGAATACTTTCGCAAGGCACTGGTACATATCTAACCACAGCGCCATCAATGCTTCTGGTGGAAAGAAATCTTTAAAGGGAACATGTCAGTCATTTCTGAGCCACGGGCAGCAATACAGAGCAGGGACTATATGGTGAGTTGGGCCGGTCGTGCAGCCAAAGATCGCTCTATGCCGCTGTTACATTGCAACATAATGCCATAGAATGGGGTCACAAAGCGATCTGCAAGACACCGCTACAAAAAAAAAAAAGTTGTAAAAGTTGGAACTAGTTGCAAAAAATCCATCTGGTTCCAACACTTTTTACACTTGCTGATCCCGATACTTCGCAGGTGGCACTGTGATTTTTTGACTGTGCGACCTGTGTTGCCTTTCCGAGCTAATCCCCTGATTTGGATATGGATAGGCCCTATTGTAAATCACATTACAGGGGAGAGACCCCCTGGCCCTTGACTCAGTAACAGAGGATGAATTTATTTCGCTGATACAAAGCAGAATCTTCCCACTGAGACCTGATCTCTTTTGCTTTCTTGTGTTACCGGAGAGGTACAAAAGGGAAAATGGAGCCCAATGTGTTTTATTCATGAGAAATGGGTCACGTGTCACGATAGCGAATGCTACAGTATGGAGAAACAATGTCCCTTGAAGGACCTCACTGAGAACAGCAGCACGAAGGTCGGGACAGGAGAAGGCTTTGTGCTACCTGTGGATTCTGTGGAAACAAATTAGGTTTACATTTATCAACGATTCTAGAGATAACTAATACATGTCTGATTCCTGGGTATTCCACATCTGGGACCCCAACGATCATTAAAATAGGGGTCTTATGCTTTTGTCTCTGCTTGCGGAAGTCATGATTGATTAAAATGGCACGATCTTGTACTACAACAGGAGCTTTAAGCCCCTCTGCCTCCTCACTGTGGTTGGAACTGAATATAGAGGCTTAGCCATGAACTATGACGGGGGTCCCGAAGCCCTATTTCGTATTGCTTTGGTTAGGATTGGATGGAGCTGCATGGACGTGCACTACAACAGGGACCACCATACCTCCTCGCTGTGGTCAGGATTACATGGATGGGCACTAGAATGGGGTCCAGAGGCACCATTCCTCCTAGCAGGAAGAAGGTACTAGGGTCCCACCACTTCTGGTGTTTTGTAGGGTTCTCAGCAGTGAGCACCCCCCATGATAAGTGAGTTATCACTTAGGCAAGTCATAAATCTCATTCATGTCAAGACCCATTTTAGGTCCATGCCTAAAACATTGATAACCTATCCTTATATAGATTGTGGGGGTCTTATCTCTGGGACCCACAACATTTAGTAAAACTTATTATTGGAGCAGACATCCCTGGGCTGGATCGACAGTCTGCACACAATACTCCTAATGATAGCACAATTATGCAGCCTGTCAATCAAGCCTAGGGAGGAGTTAGAAGATACGAGGCAGGACTAGCCCGGGAAGTAATGCCCCACCGGACTAGTCCTGCCAGATTAGCCTACATCGAGGAAAGAAAGGAGAGGTTTGTAGATGATTTCCGCGCTTGCTGATCAATGATGAGAGGTATATTCCAGATTGTCAAATGGATAGTGGTTTATTCTATGCGTTTCAAAGTACAAAAGACTTCTTCATCAGGAAAGACCACAAGTACTTGTAAAGCCATATCTGACTCTCTAACAGGAAACTACCTCTGTCCCTTCACTTTATCCCCTCCCACTCTGGGCTAGTCCTAAACAGTAACTCTGTCTCTCCCTGTTAACTACCTAATACTGGGCAGCACACTACTCTATGACTAATATCACACGTCACTAAACACATTGCACATCAAATACATTGCAACAAAACACGTATTCAAGGGGGGACTGTGGACAACATTTCCATCCTCTTCAGCTCATCATGAATTAGACAATCAGAGGTGTCTCCCCTCCCCCCTCCACACACAAGCACCCGTCCTGCCTATTTTGTTGGAGCTGGGAGAAACTGGCATGAAACTTTGCCTAAATTTTGCGACTTTTCAAAGATTTTATACCTGAATTCTGTCGTGAAAGCTTTGATGAATTGGGCCCTTTTGGTTTCTGGTCAATTTTTTGCACCAAAGACTCAGCAAAAAGACTCCGTGTGTACGAGGTCTTAGTACGGCTGAAAAAGATACATGACCGTGAAATTAAAGGAAGTTAGTGGAAAGCTGGGAAATGATAAATGGATGAAAAACTGACAGCGTCACTGAGTCTGGAAAAATCCGATCTATCAAAAACACATAATTAACCCGTAAAGTACAAGGTGCAAAAAGAAAATAAAAAATGCAAACTCCAAAATTGTGGGGTTTTTGGTTACCGGACCTTTAAAAAAAAAAATAAAAAGGCAATAAAAAGTGATCAAAATGCCGTATGTGCCACAAATTGGTATAAAATATAAGAGTCAGCTCGGATCTCTAATGACGAAAAATAAAAATTTACGTCTTCTCAGGAAATGGCGAAATTAAAGGTTTTTTTTCTATTTTTTACATTTTTTTGTACTTGTAATTTAGTTTTTTTGCCGATTTTTCAGTAGATTGTACAGTAGAGTGAACGGTTTCATTCAAAGCTGCGACTCTCCCACAAAATGCAAAACCCTCAACGACGCCTGCAGGGACGGAAAAATAAAAAAGGCTCTTGAAAGAAGGGGAGGAAAAAAAACAAGAAGCGGGAAAGTGAAAATTGGCCGCGGCGTGAAGAGGAAGCTGGGTGATGCACCATTGGCGCCATGTTTTTTAATTTTTATGGACCCATTCACTCAAATGAACGAGTTTGTTCTTCAAATCCCACATGATATGGCACTACAAGTACCAGAATGTCTTATTAAATGTCAAAAAAAATCCCCAAAAGAAATTCTGCAGCCGCCATAGATAGGCAGAAGCCCCCGCGCTCCATATAGCTACTAAAAGACCCTCATTTCTTCCCAGGGCTCTCATCTCGTGTTATAAAAACTGCCACCAGGTGGCGCTGCACACCCAATGTCAACATATGATTACGAACAATAAAGTTTATTTAAGAAAAAATATGTTACTCATGAGGGGGCGGGGTCAAGGAGACGCAAAAGGAAACGTGACTGGCTTTGAAAAAAAAGGGGGGGGGCGGTTTCAAGTGAGTAGAATCGGTGGGCGTGGTCAGACTCTGCAGCAATTGTGTGACTTACGTGCGGTGCGTGGGTGTCGTCGTTGTCATGGCGACGCTGATACTTTGGCAGCTAATTGCTCAGGCTGTAGCTATGGCAACACATAGACGCCATGTATCTGGGCAGAAGCAATCTCTGCCAACCAGTGACTGAGTCTGTGGAATTAGTCCTGTGACTGCATGTTATTCACTAGTGGCCACCACTGATGAAGTGATGACATGCAGCAACACGTGAAGTCTGCATCTGTCTGAAATAAACTGATAAATATGACATTTTGAGGAGAAAAATAAAGGACCGATGTTCCCTGGTGCTCCAGTTCTACATTATAGGGCGCCCAGTGTGTGTGAGAGCCATAGATGGCTGCGATGTGTGTGCCCGTGAGAGATGCCCCCTGTGGTGCCCCCTCTGTGCTATTCCCATATGCCCACTGTGAATGATCGGTCGGGGTGCCCCCTTAGTGCATCTGACTCAGGGGTCTACCTTATTTTTGACTCACCCTCGTGTGCACGTAAATACATATATATCTAGCAAAAATGTGTCTTTCATACTTAGGCCACGTTCACACGTTCAGTATTTGGTCAGTATTTTACATCAGTATTTGTAAGCCAAAACCAGGAGTGGAACAATCAGAGGAAAAGTATAATAGAAACACATCACCACTTCTGGATTTATCACCCGCTCCTGGCTTACAAATATTGATGTAAAATACAGACCAAATACTGATAGTGTGACCAATACTAAGCCATTGTCACACGTCCGTGTTTACAGTACATATGGCATCGGTTTTTTTCACGGACATCACACATACCCAATATAATCTATGGTGCTATGCACATGTACGTTGTTTTCCAGCAGCACAGATGACAAGGGCCAATACAAGTCTAGGGTCTGTGACAAACACGTACAGCTCATGGATGGCATCCATGCAACATTCGTGCGCCATCCATGCACCATCTGTGTGGCATCCATCCACCATCCATGTGCTATCTGTGCACCATCCATCCTCCATCCATGAATCATCCGTGTGCCATCCGTGCACTATCCATGTGCCATCAGTGCGCCATCGGTGTGCTGTATGTGTTTAATATTGCATAGTGTTGGAGAAGCTTTGTAACTAAATTCTTTCGTTAACCATACTGGAAAAACACTGATGGTAAACACAGACACACAGACATGTATGTCACACTGATGACACTGGTACCGGTTTTTCACGTACATATTTTATACGAACGTGTGAAGGGAACCTCAAAGGGGGACTTCGGCACAAGTTCTTTCCACACAGCAGCTAAAGGAATAATAATAAACAAACAAACAGATGTGGGCTCTCTCCAAAAGTGAGGTACAGTCAGCGTCGCCACATTTCACCTGCATACAAATATTACACTACCCTCGTTCAAATGTACCTATATCTCTATATAATAATAAACTGTATAGTTTGGGTAATGAATGATGAGATGCTGCTTTTTTCTGTATGTAGTGAATCAGGGGAATTATGCCAAGTACTGTCCATACAGTGGGGCTGGGGGCCCAGATCTGCACAGGGGCCCACCAGGGGATTCCCCTGTTCCCCTATGAGCCAGTCCTAGCCTGGATACAGCACAACCATGCTGTTGTGTGGCCCAGCTGCGCTTGGTACACATGTTTCCTGGAGAATGCACAGAAAGTAATTACAAAAACCTGATATTCATTCACACTCACATTTCCCCAGGAGCCACCAGAGGGAGCCCTATAGATTCAGGTATAAAGGGGTGTGGAGAAACGTAGCAGTAGGCATTCTAGCCGGACAGCCATTCTAGTTGTTGGTTGTACCTCAGACAGATCAGATCTCCTCAGAACACCAGAGAGAGAGGATTCCTGTCAGAGCTCGGTCTCAGCTAGAGAGAGGAGAGACAGAGACGGATAATTCCTGTCAGAAACATTCTGGCAGTCTCAGTGAGTGGATTCTGACTGTTAGTTCCCAAAGAACGTGGAAAGTGACTCTCGGAGCGAGCGTGTATTCAGTCTGACTGAAGGTCCTGAGAGCTGCTCTGGACAGAGTCTATGAAGGAAAAGAAGGAAGGGGACTACAGTTATTATAACAACGAGTCAACTGAGAAACGGTCAGTGAGCTGTGGAAGGAAGGAAGCTGATGACTACACCAACTGTTACCCATGCTTATGTTAAGGGTGTGAGTAGGGCGACGGGCGAGTGGTGACCAAAGGAGAGAGTGACCGAGGCGTTATAGCAACATTTGCTGCCTCCACTCTGCTTAACCGGACGCCGGGTCCGAAGCCTTGCTAGTTCCTTCACGGCTAGTAGGAGAAAACCGGTGACCCTGCTGGACTTCAAGTCGCAGAGGGGCCCTATTGTGCTGATACGTAACCGGGGTCAGGGAGAACAGGAGTCTAGCGGGACGCTGCATATAAAGGCTTAGTTCTTGCCAAAAGAAAGCTCCACCACAATGTCGGCCGGGCATAGCTGTTACACACAGAGTTGAACTTAGCTTTATGCAGGTTGGAAACTCACACATAAAGAGAAAGGAGGCCTTAAACCTACTCGGTGATTACCTGGATGTGCATCCTCCACCCTGAGCAGCGTCCCGGGACATACCTGCAAATACCACCAGTAAAGGTATGGAAAGAGACTGACTTGTGTGTGTCTGACTTATTCCCTGCATCCTGCACCGCCATATACTTAGAGGGACTAGTCTTACCTGTGGAAGACTTAACATCTTGCTGCCCAGTAACAACCCCTCTGAGGATTTACCCTGCAGCGCTGGTCATCCTGATCAGAAACCACAGGTGGCGTCACAAACTATTACTACAATCCCCTGTAAATATCCCCCTTTGAATGAGCGCCCAGGGCAACGGACCGAGCTGTGCTACTTGTGACATTCCCCATAGACTTCAACGGGCTCAGTGCCGAGTACCCCATAAGCCCTGGTACCGTACGTGCGACTCATCTTTGGCGTCACGAACAGGATATGAAGCTTACTGAATGTGAGCCCTGTGTGCCTAAAGTGGACTGTTTTGTGCAAAAAGACTGTGTGCAGTTTTTGTGACTTTTGGCGCCATTTTGCCGCCATATTCGCGCCCTGAGGCGCTGGTGAAGAAGGTGGGCGTGCCTTCGTGGGCGACCCCCCCCCGTGGCGCGAAAGCTATGGGCGCCCTGTCTAAATGCTATTATAATGTGAGAGCCTGCCCTACTGCAAGGGAGATCCGCCTCCTCTTCATCCTCTATGCCAGGAAGAGAAAGCGAAAGTCCCGCCTGCACGGAAGAGACCAGATTGTTCCAGATGGGAAACACAGTCTGGCCTGGAGTGAGATGGCAGAAGGACAGGAGACGCTGTGTGGAGGAACGGCGGTGCGCAGACCCCGTTCCCCTGAAGAGCTACTGCCTGTGCCTGAACCGTCCCCAGGTCGGGAGACCGACCAAACAATGCAGAAAGTGGAAGAGGTGGATGCGGTGCTAAGGGACATGGCCCGGCACCGTAAAGAAATGGAAGCGATGGAGAAAAGCTGGCGTGCCCTGAAACAGCGGCTGCTGTGGGACGCAACGCTCTCCCCCCTGGATGCGCAGATGTCACCTGCGCCACCACTGCCTGCGGCTGATGAACCACCGGAGGCCGGCCCCAAAAGTGCTGATCCTGACTCCGCCGGGGACGCGGCGGGAGGGAAGGAGGCTGAGGAGGCCCTGCCCGCACCGGAGTGCCAGCCAGGCCTGGAGGCCGCAGCGGAATGCAGTCCCCCGGTAGGGACGCCGGAGGAGACCCAGCTGTCCGTGATGGAGATCGATTGGGAGGAGATGGAGTACCTGGACGACGTGGAATACGCCGCCCAGATGGAGAACGAGTGGCGACGCCGTGAGCAGGAGCAGCGGCAGCAGCAGGAGCAGAGAGAGGTGCAGCAGTTTCGCCGGAGGTACCAGGAAGAGTCTCTCGCTGATAAGGAAAACGTCAGGCGAGACAAAGGTACGCTCCGGGAACCGCGGCGCCAGGGGACGGTGTGTGCCTCTAAGGCCCGAGGAGTTTGGGGTTACATAAGCGAGCCCGGGTTCTCCCCAGAGATCTTTGTTCATTGCTGTGATGCGGGGTTTCACCTGTTAAAAGGGGATGTTGTCAATTACACACGACACTGTAGCCGTCAGGAATGGTTTGCCCTGAATGTCTCCCGAGTCAGCGACCCCGTCCCTGAAGCTAGAAATGTACCCCGTATCTCAGCATCCCAGGCCACAGCTCCATCAGCACCTGGCCGCGTACCTGCATCCTGCCCTGCATCACTGCGCACGTCTGCATCCTGCCCTGCACCACTGCGCACGCCTGCATCCTGTCCAGCATCTTATGCTGCAACGCAACAGGCTAGTGCGTTCTCAAGTGAGCTAAATCTGTACTTGGAAGAGGCACCTGTAAGGCCTCCAGCTAAACGCAAAATTGAAACAAGGACTGTGGCTACCCAGACTCAGGTAGCAGGACATGATCTGCTAGTGATGCGTTCCAGAGCGCACCGCATACTTCCAGCCCCAGGTATGGAAGAAGTAATCACAATTCACAAAGAAGAACAGTAGGACCCAGACAGGGTTTACTGCAACTGTAAAAAGTTAAGAAGATTTGCACTTTATTGAATGTTAATAATATGTGATGATGTGTAAGGTTCTGTGTACATGTTCCTGAAACTCAGTTTGTTCGTCAGCCATTTTACTTTCTGTCTTGCTGCAGCTATCTTGCCCTCAGTCAAAATGGAGTTTCCAGCTTGCATGTTCCCGCCCTGATTCTCTCCTTTTGCTTCTTAAGCAGCCACAGCTGAGCAATCAGTGCTTCAGAATCTAGCCTGCAGTG